>CM076579.1:1099184881-1099657381 GCA_034641835.2 Pinus albicaulis | reverse complement strand
AAAATCAATTTTCTCCTAGATGGAGTGTCTAAATGACTTTCGTGATGAGTAAAATGATAACAAGACATAGAGATATTTCCAATGATCTATCATGAGCTCCATTTGGAGTTGTGGAAGGCCTCTATAAGTTTCTTGCAAGATCACACTTCATTTTTTCACTCTCATTTTGCAATTTTTGACCAATCTTTGGAGAATCAATTTTTGATAGGTCAAATCAAGTCCATTCTGAAAAATAAGGGCATATGTGGAAATTAGACAGGATAATATTTCCAACGAGATATTCTAGGCCTAATTTGAACACTAGGAAGGCCTCCATAAGTGGTCTGCAAGAAGGTGCTACGCATAGAGAAAGTGGCATTGCCCATAGAGCAAAGGCACTGTGCATAGAGCAGTCTTAGGAGAATCACTTTTTGGGAGGTCAAATCAAGTCAAATATGAAAACCAAGAAATTTTTTGGAAAGTATACTGGATAATATTTCCAATTAGATATCCTGACCTCAGTTTTGAAATAAAAAACCCCCTCAAAACTCAGCTTGAAGTTGACGCAGACAGTGGCGCTGCTCATAGAACACATTTTCTCAGTTTGCTGATATTTTTCAATTTTCTCAAATTTTTCTAGTTTGACCATGGTCAATGAGATTTTTGCAATTTTAATCATGAATTTAGAAGTAATTATGATGTGGTTCACTTACCTAGGGTAGATTAATTAGGTATAAGTTATCCTTAAGTCAAATGAATCAGTTTTAATGTATTTATGGAGGAGTCACTTGGACTTCCCTAGACTTTAGGTATTAGTTCAAATTATTGTGGATCAACTCCTTAACTTAGAGATTCGACCCCTGAGGTTGGGAGACGTTTTTTGAGACCTATATCATGTAATTTTTTACTCATTTTCAAAGGTTGGAATCATTTTGGATGTTAGCTTGTTAATCAAGGAACTATTGTACTCAGTTTGGCCAGTTAATAAAGAAGAGTTGTAGCTATTTTTTGGGATACTTGTGGTATGATGTTTATCATTGTTTTTTCTTCAGTTTCATATGTTATAATGTATTGTATTCATGTTCATTACATCTGTATGGTATTATATATTTCAAGTTTGATAAGAAGAACACATGCTTGCTCATTCTCTATTTTGGGAAATTGATCATAGTTTGTCCATTTTCCTCTGTCTAGGAAGAATACATCTCCCATGCTCTTCCTAGCTTCTCCTCAGTCTCAAAACCATCTCATCACAATCATATTTAAGTGATAATCCTTATGCCTACCTTTCCCCATTGAATCCCTGCAACCCTATCTCATCTGCACTAACCTAGCTCCCTTGACCTAATTTCTTCATCCAGTGATAACCCAACCCAAATCAAATCAAAACAACACCTGCACTCAATATATAGCCTAAAAACTCTAATTCCTCAAGCCCTCCTGGCTGTGACCATCTGGAGAGAGCCCTCTTAGACTTGGTAGGGCTAGCTACCAAGCCAAAAGTTTGGTGTGTGGTTACCATTGTTGGGATTCCTTCTTCAACCTTGGGAACCTGGTGGAGTGCTAACATGTCCAAATGCAATATTTGTGTTTTTACTTGGTAAGAATTGGTGAAAATTTTATACTTAAGAAATAAAATTATAATTTTTTCTAGAAGTGAGATTTATTAATTCCATTAACAAAAATATGTATGTGCATATATTAATGTCTATAGGCTTGTGTGATAAGTTTGTTTTCTTGAAAATTCTTACTAAGTCTAAAACTATTGGAAGTAAGGTATGTGCATAAGTAAGGAATGAGTGGAGCTAAATTCTGTGTGAAATTAAAATATGTGTAGAGGTAAAACATTTGTGGAGGCCAAAGGGTAAGAATCACTTAACTCCTTGCGTAATATTCCCAAAGCATTAAGAAGTCAAAATATTTAATGTTTTATTTTTCTTGATTTGGTATTACACCTAATATATTGGGATACATTAATGCATATGATGGATATGTTAAGGAATTAATAAAGATCATGGTTATATTATTTCTCTAGTCTTAGAAATCGTTTTTGGGTTATGTGGAGTGAAACGAAGCTACTTTGATGCATGTAGGACAAATATAGTGCCTAAAGTAGTAAATTTGGTTTAAATTCACATTAATCAGCTTAATTGGAAAAAAATATAAAATTTGATATATTCCACACATAAATATTTCCAATAGTATTTATATGTTAATTAAACATAAATTGAGTAATGACACTATCCTTCATTTTGTGGAATTCTTTTATTTTTCTCCTATATTTTTGGTGGGCTAGAGTTATTTTGTGTGTGAAAGAAGATACTATTTCCAAATGTGATTTTTGTATTTTTACTTGGTAAGAATTGAAGAGTAATTTATACTTACGAGTTAAACTTTTAATTTCTAAAAACAATATTTATTAATTACATTAACAAAAATATGTATGTGCATATGTTAATATCTATAGGCTTGTGTGATAAGTCTCTCCACTTGAAAAATATTACTATCTAAAAATAGTGGAAGTAAGGCATGTGTGGAGCTAAAGTCTTGTGGAAGGAATACACGTGAAGAGTTGAAGTTTGTGTATAAGTAAGTTATGTATGAAGGTAAAAGGGTAATATTCACTATATCGTAAAAGGTGGGCAAAAAGGAAATATTTATATTATAATTGTGTTGGGAAAGCGGCCTAGGTATTTAGACTTGGTTGTAAATGACAAATAATAAATTTGTGGTGAATGAATTAAGAAGAGTTAATAAATGATTATTTATTTCTTTGGAATTTAACTTGAATTACCTTTTCACTGAAATCCTTGAAAATAGAATGTCATGAAATGCTTCTTCATTTTAGATGTTGTTCCTTAAAATAACACTAACTTGTGGAGGAATTTGTTGTGTTTCTAAAACTATTGCTCCAACTCCAATTCATTAACAACCCAATTTTTTGTAACTCATCTAGTAATGATATATGTGAGGGCCCATAGGTACAATATACCATTAGTTGTATCCTATAATTTTTTGTAACTCATCTAGTAATGATATATGTGAGGGCCCATAGGTACAATATACCATTAGTTGTATCCTATAAGAGATAAGATTATTTTATAGGCACATGATCAATACTCAAATGTTATAATGTGATGCGTAATTTTTTTATTTTTATTTATTTTTATTAATTTTAGGGGTTGTTGCTTAAAATAGCACTAACTCGTGGAGGATTTTGTTATGTTTCTATAATTTTTGCTCTAACTCCAATTCATTCACAACTCAATTTTGTGTAACCCTTCTTCCAATGAAATATATTAGGGCCCACAAGTATAGTATACAATCAATTGTAGCCTATAAGAGATAAGATGATTTGATAAGCACATGATCGGTACTCAAATGTTGTAATTATAGGTGTTAATTTTTTCTTTTTTCTTTTTATTTCATTTTATTATTAATTTTTTTTGAGTAAATTTCACATCCAACCATAGGTATTTAGTCTAGTCAAATTTTGAAACCAATCAATACTAATACTTGATATATCTATATTGAAATACTTGATAATAATATGTAAGTATACTAGTATACTCAACAACAATACTTAATTGTAAATATCGAAAAGGAGAAATTAAAGTTTGACCATGCTTAATGACAATTCACGTATGACTTGATGGCCATGCCTGATTATAATTTTTTTTTTTTTGTAAATATAGTAGGACCTCTCTATTTTCTATTTATATTTGCAAAGCAGGTTACGAAAATATAAATTCAGTCTGTGGCCTCAACTTGCCTGAAGGAAACCAGGTCTGTTGGCCATCTTAGTGCATGAAAAGCATACCAAAATTGAAAAAGTTTCATTCTTCTATAACCCACATGGGCTATTTGTTCTAGAGCATACCTATCTACATGCTGATAATAGAAAATAAGTTCATACAAAATTGCAGATTTCATAAAACAGCAGTATTAAATAAACAACTAGCCATCGGAAGAAGAAACAGGGGCCGGGTCCTTGACATTAGACCCTGGCATGTCCACTTGTTGGAGCTGCTATAGCTGCTTTTCCATACGACCCACCCTGTCATCAAGTCTACCAATTCGGTCAGCTGCTTGGTATTGGGTAATCTTGATATGATATAGCTGGTCTTGCATATCCTATAGCATTTCCATAATGCGGGATTCTAACTTTTTTGAGTCAATGTGAACCTGACCAGAGGGAAAACTCTGCATGGCCTTTGCAAGAAGGCATTTAACTATCCAGTAGGTGTGGATAGTCTGTTGGAATAACGTGAGATGGCCTCGGGTGTTTCCAGGATCAGTTATGAAGTCTATAATTTCAGCTTCTGCTTCGTTGTCTTCAAGGTCAGTCTGAATGTCTCTTTGCCATCCTCGAATTTCCTAGCGAATTATGGAAGAGTTTCCCATGACATATTTTGCTGCTAAATTTTCTAAAAGTTCCTGATTGGATTTCCTACCTCGTTTCTTGGGCGTTGGCTCCACCTGGATCGACTGTTTCCCTTTCATGGACTGGGAAGTTGAACGACGCTTCCCCATTGTGAGCTGAAACCTAAACAGTAACAGAAAAATACAACAATATATAGTGAGGGCATGAATCTCTTCATAGGACCACATTGCTTTAACCCCATGAGCAACAAGGGTGTGGTTGCGCTTCCAGCAGAGAAGAATTACCCATAGAAGACTTATCTGTAAGCTGAGCTTAAGGCTAGTCTGGCTATCTAATGATGCGGACCTAGATACCCTATTCGACACAATGGAGGCCGAGGATCCTGCTATCATATTCAAAACACAGAACGTATGGAGGCCGAGGGCCCTGTAATTGGCCTGGAGGGGCTGAAACATAGTTAAAGGTTCCCAGAGGAAGGTGGTAAAACTCGCAGAGTAAGCAGTAGCAGGGGTGACCGTAAAAATCCCTCCCAACCGACACTAATGATACTACAAACATAATTGACTATGTGTGTCCCGATGGGAATGAAAGTTCCACCCTAAAACTTCAAACATAATTGACTGTGCGTGTCCCAAAGGGAATGAAAGTTATACCCTATACTGAGTGCAACTGTGGGTGGCTATGCCTCCCGCCCTAAACCATAAACTCCAGAAATTTCCTTCAAGGTGCCCCCCCGCCATTTGGAAGGTGCCAAACAGGATAGAATTAACACAGTTCTCGGAGTTAGCTAGAGCAACTCCACAAAAATTTAAGGTGACAAGTAGGTTGCATGGGTCGCGAAAGCAAGGGCTTATCCGCTTCAGGATGGGAGTATCAGAACTAAAGACATTTGAAACAAGAAAATCAACCATAGTATACATCTTACAGTTAAAAACCAGAGTAGCGGCAACCATAAGCGAAAAGAGAAGGCTATATACGTACCCCCACCTGGTCGAATAGCTGAATGAGCAAACGTTTCCTGGCTTCCTCCTCTGCTGCCTCCGAACAGTTACATGCAAATAGCAAAGCATAACCGCGTGAAGGGAGGGAGGAAGCAAACTTACCATATCAAAGCCTTTCCATCCTCAATCTGACAGCACAGGCTGTCCAACATGCAGAATCATTAAAGATCGCTCGTTCGCATCATGCCTTGAGCTATTATCCCAATGCGTCATTATGAATGTTGATTGCTTGGAGGACAATATAACCACCATCTATCAACGTTTATGGGCTGTGAGCAGACAGGTGTACACCCCAATCAGGGGATGCCTGATTATAATTATTGAAAATATGACCGTGCTTATTTGTATTAATATTAAACAAGTTCAAACAATAAGTATAAAATAATTTTTTTTGTGAGCTGGGTAGGACCTTTTCTATTCATTCATTCAAATAAAAGTAGATTACAGTCATATAAAGGACGCTCGATGACCTCAACCTGACCTTTCGAAAACTAGGTCTGTTGGCCAATGAAACACATTATATCCCATCCAAAAACAAAAGGTTTTAAGTCTATATTTCAAGGCTCTGAAAGCCTGTAAATCAACCAACTAATTTCTTCCTATGATTTTGATATATACTATTTTACTGGACTTATACACACTAAATTTTTTTAACAAAATAACAAAAAATATAAACATAAAGGCAACATTTAATCAGAGGACTCCACAGGAGTTGGATCACGAGCACTTGACCCCAGTAGCTCTGACTAGGGTAGATACTAGACAAGCCCCTCTATATGCCCAAGGTGTTTGTTTTGATGTTGTATCTGGACCTGGATATGTTGCAACTCTTTTTGAATTTCCCATAGAGACAGATCTGGTTCTCTGGCTTGTCCCATAGGATACATAATCGTTCGAGCCATAAGGATTTTCATCATCTAATACATATACACCCTGTGCTTGTACTACATCAGATGACTATGAGTGTTTTCCAGATCGATGGCAAGATCTTGTCATTATTCCATCTTAAAGAAATCAAATACCTGATAGTTCAGGTTAGTCACCCATGTTTTTATCAGATGCTTTAGCTCCACCAGTGTTCCAGCCTCGTAGGCCTACATCGCCTCTTGCAACTGCTGTGCATCAGTGCACCTACCTCCTCTTTTGGTTTGCTTCCAGTGGCCCTGAAATTGGCCTTAGTTTTTTTGTACCTGCTGTCGTTGCCTTAGCTGGCTGAGCCATTTCCTGCCCCTGTAGTATTGGTACCCTACACCATATATACCAACCTGATACCCTTTACAGTGTTGTTGATCCAGCCCAATTCCCTAGTATCATGCCCAAGCCAATCAGATGTCCCACTAGAAGTAGCTACACAAATTTCACCCCCGCCTTTTGTTTTTGCAGGACAATGCTCACACCACTGAACAATGTAGCCTATACGTGGTGCAATAGACATGCCATTCAAAAAATTACGATGTAGCCACACAGTCTAGTATTTTGTAGTGAACCCGCTTCACTGAGTATCTTTTCTAGAGGTCACCCTCTAAACTAGAGGGCTTTCGAGGAAAATTATACTCCATTCAATGCAAATTTTCCTCTTAACCACCGTGAGGCAGTTCAGAGGTTCACTGCAGGTTGAGAAATTTCATAAATCAAGGATATATATATATATATATATATACACCCATAACAGACCCAGTGCCCAAACATTGTGGCTAGAGCCCCACAATTTGAAATAGCATCGTGGACCAATCGTCCACAAAGGTTTGAGTCTTTCCCCATCCCCATAAACTGATAAAAATCTACTTCCACCCCAATACACATTAAAATATGCTACCATTCCCATTCTGGATAGCATGATACCAAATTCGACAGATACATGGGTGGAAATTTCTAAATTTAAAAACATGACTACATGCCCTGGAATTTCCCTTAGACTGCATTCTTTGCATGCATATTAAACCATCCCATGACCCAATTACAATATTCACTATAACTACTTAACCCCAAAACCATAGATAAATGAGGAGAGATAACATACCTGAGGTTGTGAAGACTGCTTGAAAGCCTGTTGCAGCTCCTTCACCACAGGCTCCCCATCGAGTTGCTCCCGGTCCACAGAGTCATTCTAATGGTCACCATAATGAGAATTCCAAACAACGAACTGTATTTTTCCTCTTGCCTCCCTCTCACGCTCCACCTTACCACCTGGCTTTCACGTGTGGGCTTAAATGTCACCCCCCGCATGTGAGCTTAAATGTTGCCCATGCATGTCTTCCATTTTTCCTATTGTATCTTTACATTTCGATCGTACCAACCAGCATACAACACCCCACATCTTCGAATTTTCCCACTCTCACCTCGATTGGGGGAATAAAAAGTATAAAAATCAAAATATAAAACAAATTTTATAAGTATTAAATAGAGCTGCATTTTACTCGATGGTGGTGCTTGGTTATAATTATGCAAAGGAAAAGTTCAAGTATGAATGCATTTTTTCCACTTGATAAGAATTTTTGGTTGTAATTATCTAAGGAGAGAACAAGAATAAAAACCATTTTTTTATATGGACTATTTTAAATAATGGAGTAAATTAGGGCTATGTTTACATTCAAATTAGAATTATTGCAAGGAGATGTGCATTCTACAACCTAGTATGATGTGATGTGTAGTTTCCATGATCAGCCTTGAGTTGCTCCATAACCCTTTTAAAATAAAATTAAACTATTCTCTAAATTAAAAAACAATGTATATAAAAAAGAGTATATGTATTTGGTTAGTTTTGATTAAGAGTGTTTAAAAGCATCAATAATTCCACTTGCATTATACTATCTTGGGTAGTTGTTTTGCAACCTAATTTGAGGAGACGTGTAATTCCTTCCATGCTCAACCTTGAGTTAAATCATGTACATTTTAAAATATAAATAAAGTATTCTCTAAATAAGAAAACAATATTGACTATGATAAAAAATAAAAATGAATGTACATATTTGGTTAACTTTAAGAATCACCTTCATTTATTGTATTATTCAGCTGTATGTATGCAAAGCTTTAGTTAGACTGCATTATTTCAGATCCAGATTTGTAGATCAACTCCTTGTACTTATTCTCTCAAGAAACCCTTGTTGGGTTATCTCTATAATGTGTGAAAGGGGCTAGATCTCTATTTTTCTCCATGCTTTAAGTAATAAATTCTAGATCTATGATTTCCTTTAATATTGTATCAGAAACCCTGATATAATTACACTATGCTTGCTTCAAAAAATTATGTATAGTCTAAGTCATGGGATTTCAGTGTTTTTAAGCCATATTGAGACCGGGAGATCTGTTTAACACATCAAAAAGGATTTTTTTTTCTTTTCTTTTCTTTTCCTGATCCCCTTCTGGATGTGAGTATCGTAATACATAAGATAAGGAATCCAAGTTCTATTTCTCAGATTTATAGCATAATTTTCTGAAATTAACATTTTTATGGTCCATATTGCTGCATTTCCCCACTTTGGGATAAAATAGTGGGACATAGTTGTTCTTCTGTGACATTCATTTGATGGCTATGTGTTCCTCTCACATTTTATGAGGTGATTTATCACTGCTATTTCCAGAATTGTGTTCATGTATTGTTGCATCACCATTTTGGGATATTACATACTAACACTTAAATTTGCTTGTGAAATCATGAGAAATGCATATTGTAAACAACTTCAACAAACCATGAACATGAAACAAGGAAAAAATAATCATGAACAACCATAAACACATGATATGATAACAAATTTTGTCTAGTGTGTATTACGTCTATGGGCCAGCTGTCAAGAGTGGGGAGGCCGCTTCATTATTTTCTGCAAGAAGATGATGATTACATGATGTGTTCTTTGTCAATACAAGGATGAACCCATCTTACTAGAGTGGCATCTCTCTCCAGGAGATGTTATTCTATAATAACTCTCATTAATAAAATCTCTCATTTAACATGATAAAATCACAGCTCTCACATAAAGTGGCATACAAGGATTCTCTCACAAAATGGAATACATGGATCTTAGAACCGAATCATCATCTAAAAAAAATCAAATGAAGACATGAAACAATGCATATTATACCTCCAAGTCTGGGTACAATACAAGGAACTTCCCATGTTATTGTGTTCCTTGCGAAAAATCGTAAAATCTAACTATACAATTGACCCCTTTCTGACTCGATGAAATCTGGGCTCCCCGAGAATCTAAAATATTCCTCAAATATTATATTTGGCACATATGTGAAAATTATGCTACTCAGATGAAGAAATGGACCATCCCATCAGATTCCTGGCGAAAAACCAGCTAATTTGAGTGTAAACTTGGAATAATTCTCACACCTTCAAAAATACGCTCTAAGGGAATATTAAAGATTCATCACAAGATTATGCATGGGAATATACTATGGAATATTCTAGAGAACATTCCCCTATAATATTCTCTCCTCGATCTATGTGTCACTCGACTCCCAACTTTGTCTTCCTCTCAGTTTTGCTCGGTCCTTTGTTCGTTCGGTCGAATGGTAAAGTTTGAATTTATAAATTTCATTCAACAGATATACCAATGTACCCAGATACACCGATCTTGGTTGGCAAAACTGATTTAAGATTTGGTAATTGGGAGGTGTCGGGGTGAAACCGCACAAAACCCCCATTTTGGCATCATTTTGTTTGAATGTCGTGGCAGGTTTTGTTATATACAATGGGTTGTTTGTTGGTGTTGTTTTAATTTAAATGGTGGTTAAAACGGGGTTGTCATATTGGGTGGGACGACCACATGGATGGCATGGGTTCGATCTCTACCAACCCCAGTTTACATACGTGGTCATTTTGGTATGGTAAAATTAACGAGGCAAAAAATTCATCATTCCCTTCTGCAACAAATTTCCAAATTTTTGCTTAGTTAGTGTCCACCAAATTTAGTGGCTTCCTCCAAATTTAATCGGACCTCCATATTTGGCGATCCTCCAAGGACTTCATTAAATCTAGGAAGAGGGGCCAAGTTGATGAAAAAATTGGCTGCGAATATCTTGAGCGTACGAACTCAAATTTTAGTGCCATTTGCACCAATGGAATTAGGATGACGAGCTCTATTTTTTGGTATTGATTTTGAAAAAATTCAAAAACCTTGATTCTTGAGCCTTTCTAGAGCCACCTGGATCATCGCTCCCCACCAAGGAGCTTTTGGTCCTCCAAAAACATGAACACTATCTGCAATAATCTATACTCCCTCATCTTCACAACAAGTTCCCTAACACACCAAACTTCCTTCTTCTTTGTACTTTGGAGCCATAAGTTATGAACCCACAAATGTAGTATGTGTAAACCTATAGTACAACTTGCAAAATACATGTTCTTTTACAAGATCTATCATGACCCAATAAAACCCCATACTTGCTAAGAATTTATAACACACCCTTTGGTCAAATTTACATCAGAATCATAATATAAACCAATACCTAAGCTTTAAAAAAAAGACAAAAAAATCACTATGTTGCATTCATAACTGATGGAAAACACTTCATCACTTTTACAAACATATCAAAACATGTGATTTACAAAATGCTACCAAAATTGGCTACTTACAAATGCTACCCATCTCTTTCCCAACCAAATTTATGGGATATCTTCCTATAGTTGTCTTTATCATTAATCAACTTCATTGACTGGTTCCTTCATAGGTTCTTTCTAGTCCTCCTTCGGTCACTACTCTCGATGGAGCTCCCAACAGGTGGTTATCTTATGTCAACCTTTGTGGAAATGGCTGAAATTTTTATTTTTCCTCCAGACCTGATTGACCTTATTCCTACCCTGATGTGGAGAATATTTTGCATCTCTTGTCTTCTTTGTTGCTGCCATTCTCTTCCAACACTTGAAAAAAACATGGATATACAAGCCACAAAAAGTACATGGTTTTTTATGCCACAATTTTTTCTTACCATTAACAATATTATTGTAATAAAAATAGAAATAATAATATCGAGAAATTTTATACCTTTCTTGGTTATCTTTGCTGCATTCATGGAGATGAGATCTTGCCTTAGCTCTTCCTCTGCAATGCTCACAGTCATGAGAAAAATGTGATGTTTTTTCAACATCGTCTTTCCTCGATGGTTTCGAAAATGGACCTTAAGCTTATGATACCTTCAAACACTTTCCTTTAGTGTAACGCAAACCTAAAACTCAAGTTCTTTGTAAAACTTCCAATGGCTGAGTCATTCCTTGGCCATTAACACAAAGTCCTCCTCCTTTATGCCCCATCTTGGTAAGGAGTCTCATGCCGGTTCCTGAAATGGGTATCTTAATGCCTCCAATAGAAATAACATCATGTGAAAATGAAATTGAAGAATTACCAACACTATTTACCTCAGCCATTGATTCTAAAGCAGATGATGATGGCTTTATTAAGCCTCTGTTGCTCTTCAACTTTTCCATGGCCTCTTTCATGGCTCATAAATGAAGCTGCAATCTCTGCGTCTCATCTTCTTATTCTTGTAGAAGTATTCTCAATTCAATTTTTTCCGCTTGAAGGATTTCCTTGATATCTTCACTTTAATGATGAGAAGAATATGGAGAATAATAATATTTACTCGAAGATGGATATGGAGCATCATCCTCTGCTCTTTATTTCTCCTTTTCCTCTTTTTCCATTTTCTCCTCATAATATGCATACATTATATCTACCATGATTTCCATTCAGTAGAATGCCTCATATATATCTATGTTATTATTTATTTTCCTTATTGTTTCACTCTCAATTCACAATTCTTGGAAAAAATGTCAGACTGCCATAATACCAGTTGATTTGGGAAATTTTCGTGAATGCTTTCAAATAAAAATCTCCATCATACCATATCTTTTACTGACACTTAAATTTGCTTGTGAAATCATGAATAATTCATATTATAAACAAATTCAACAAACCATAAACATGAAACAAGGAATAAATAATCATGAACAACCATAAACACATGATATGATAATGGAGTTCATCCAGTGTGGACAACGTCTTCGGGCCCAGTGTCAAGAGTGGGGAGGCTACTTCATTATTTTTTGCAAGAAGATGATGAGTACATGATGTATTCTTTGTCAATATAAGGATGAACCCATTTTACTAGAGTTACATGTTTCTCCACAAGACATTCTTCTATGAGAACTCTCACCCAGAAAATCTTTCCTTCAACATGGTAAAACAACAATCTCTCAATGTAAACTGACATACAAGGATTCTCTCACAAAGTGGCATACATGGATATCATAATCGAATCATCATCTCAGAAAAATAAAATGTAGAAATGAAATAATGAATCTTATAGATCAAATTCTAGGGACAAACATAAAATCGACTACTCATATGAAGGAATTTCTTATGCCATTATGTTCCTTGAGAAAAAATGTGAAATCTAATTGTAAACTTGACCCCTTTCTGACTTGGTCAAATCTGAGCTCCCTGGGAATATCAAATATTCCTCAAATATTATATTCTGCAGGCAGGCTAAAATTATGTTGCTTAGATGAAGAAATATACTGTGCCATTAGATTCCTGGCGAAAAACCAGTTCATTTGAGTATAAACTTGGCAAAATTCTGACACCCTCAAAAATCAGCTCAAATGGAATCTTAAAGATTCCTCACAATATTCTGTATGGGAATATACTGTGGAATATTATAGGGAATATTCCCCTGTAAATTCTCTCCTCGGTATCGATGCCAGGTGGTTCCCAAATTTTCATACATCTGAGTTCCACTCGGTCCTATGTTTGGCTGGTTGAATGGTAAAGTTTAGATTTATAAATTTCATTGGGAAGATATACCAATGTGCACAGCTGGGCGATCTTGGTTGGTGGAACTAATTTAAGAGTTGGCAGTTGGGATTTCCTGGGGTCAAACCCCACAGGACCCCTATTTTGGAATCATTTTTTTTTAATGTGGTGGCAAGTGTTATTGTATATAACATGTTTTTTATTAGCGATGTTTTAATTTGAATGGTGGTTCAAATGGGCCATCGTATTAGGCGAGCCAACCACAACGTCAGCATGGGTTTGATCCCTGCTGACCCCAGCTTAGATATGGCGTCGTTTTGGTATTTCCATTGGGCCACATAATTTTAATATATGTGTTATATATAACATAATAGGCCAGGGGTCGGGCGGGTCCGTCGGGCCTACTCCCCTTACTTTTTTAATACTTTTATTTTTATTTTTCCACAATAGAGGTTGACTGCCGAATTTTTAGGGGTCACTGGAAAAAATAAGGAGGAAAAAAATTCGTCATTCCCATTTTCTACAAAGTTCCAAATTGTCGCTTAGTTAGTAGCTGCCAAATTTAGTGGCTTCCACCAAATTTAGTCATACCTCCATATTTGGAGAGCCTCCAAATTTAGTTAGTGCGCTGCTAAATTTAGCTAGTGGGACCAAGTTTACCAAAAGTTTGAATATGAATACCTTGAGCATAAGAACTAGGATTTGAGTGTTCTTTGTGCCATTGGAATTAGGACAAGGAGCTCTATGTTGTGGTCTTAGTGCCGAAGAAATCCGAAAACCTTGATTTTTGTGCCTTTCTGTATCCACATGGATCATTCCTCCCCACTAATGTGCTTTTGGTCTTCCAAAAGCATGAAAAAAATATCCAATTTACTATGCTCCCTCATCTACACAACAAGTAACCTAACAAGCCACACTTCCTTCTCCTTTGTACTTTGGAGTCATAAGTTATGAACTAACACATGTATTATGTGTAAACATGTAGTACAACTTGCAAAATACATGTTCTTTTACAATAACTCTCATGACCCAAGAAAATCCTAAATTTCCGAGAATTTATAATAGACTCTTTGGTCAAGTTTACATCAGAATCATAACATAAATTAATACCCAAGATATCAATAAAAAGGAAAAAAAATATCACTATTTTGCATTCATAAGTGGTGGGAAACACTTCATCACTTTTACAAACATCTGAAAACATGTGATTTACAAAATCTAGGAAAACTCAGCTACTTAAAAATGCTACCCATATCTTTCCCAACTAGGTTTATGGGATCTCTTCCTATATTGGCTATCTCATTGATGAAATTCATTCACTAGTTCCTTCAAAGGTTCTTTCTGGTCCTCCTTCGGTCACTTCTCTTGATGGAGCTCCCAACATCTGGCTATCTGATGTCAATCTTTGTGGAAATGGATACAATTTTTTTTTTCCTAGTAGATGTGGATAAGGTTTTTCATGTCTTGTATTCTTTCTTTCTGTAATTCTCTTCCAACGCTTGAAAAAAACATGGTTATACAAGACACACAAAGTACATGGTTTTTTATGCCACAATTTTTTCTTGCCATTATCAATATTCTTGTAATAAAAATGATATAGAGACCTTTTATACCTTTCTTGGTTTTCTCTGATGCATTCCTGGTGATGACATATTTTCTTATCTCTTCCTATGCTATAATCACATTCATGAGAAAAATGTGATGTGTTTTCAACATCCTCTTTCCTTGATGGTTTTGGAAATGGATTTGAAGCTTATGCTAAATTCAAACACTCTCCTTCAGTGTAATCCAAACCTACAAATCGAGGTCTTTGTACAACTTCCAATGGCTAAGTCATTCATTTTCCATTAACACAAAGTCATCCTCCTTTATACCCCATCTTGGTAAGGAGTCTCATGCCGGATACTGAAATGGGTACCTCAATGCTTCCAACAGAAATAACATCATGTGAAAATGAAACTGAAGAATTACCAAAAATATTTACCTTATTTGTTGATTCTAAAACAAGTGATGATGGTTTCACTAATCCTTCATTGCACTTCAACTCTTTCAAGACCTCTTTCGTGGCTCCTAAATTGAAGTTGTAATCTCTGCTTCTCCTCTTCTGCTTCTTATAGAAGTCTTCTCTATTCAACATTTTCCGCTTGGAGGGTTTCCTTGATATGTTCATTTGAATGATGAGAAGAAGATGGAGAAGAAGAATATTCACCCGAAGATGGAGATGGAGCATCATCCTATGCTCTCTCTCTCTTTCTCCTTTTCCTCTTTTTCCATTTTCTCCTCATAATCTCCATACATTATATCTACCATGATTTCCATCTTGTAGAAGGCCACACATAGATATTTTTTATCCTCCATTTTCCTTCTTGTTGCATGCTCTATTCACAATCCCTAGTAAAAAGGTTAGACTTCTCTAGTACCACTTGTTATAGAAAATTTTTGTGATTGATTTCAAACAAAAATACTCATCATACTGGAACTTGTACTAACACTTACATTTTTTTGTGAAATCATGAGCAATGCATATTCTAAACAACTTCAGCAAACGATCAAAATGAAACAAGGAACAAATAATCATGAACAATGATAAACACATGATATGATAACATAGTTTGTTTAGTGTGGACTACGTCTTTGAGCCCAGTGTTAAGAGTGGGGAGGAGCATTAATTAGTTGCCACAAGAATATGATGAATACATGATGTATTCTTTGTCAATACAAGGATGAACCCCTTTTACTAGAGTGGCATGTCTCTTCACAAGACATTCTTCTATAAAAACTCTTACTCATTAAAACTCTCCTTTAGCATGAAAAAATAACAGTCTCTCATGTAAAGTGGCATACAAGGATCCTCTCACATAGTGGCATACATGGATCTCATAATTGAATCATCATCTCAAAAAGATCAAATGAAGACATGAAACAATGCATCTTATGCCTCCAAGTTTTGGGACAAGAATAAAATCAACTACATGAATGAAGGAACTACCTACGCCATTGCGTTCCTTGCAAAAAACCATTAAATCTGACTGTAAACTCTACCCCTTTTTTATTTGGTCAAATATAGTCTCCCTGGGAATCTCAAAGACTCCTAAAAGATTCTCTTCTAGACACAGGCGAAAATTTTTCTACTCAGATGAAGAAATGTACTATGTCGTCAGATTCTTGGTGAAAAACCAATTCATTTGAGTATAAACTTGGCATAATTCTGACACCTTCAAAAATCAGCTCTAAGGGAATCTTAAAGATTCATCATAAGATTCTACATGGGAATACATTGTGGAATAGTTTAGGGAATATTATAGTAGAATATTCTCTCCTTTTTCTACGTGCCATGCAGTTCCCAACTATGCCTACCTCTTGATTCCGCTTCTTCCTCTGTTTGGATAGTCGAATGATAAAGCTCAGATTATATAAACTTCATTGGGAAAATATACCAACATGCCAACGGGTGATCTCAGTAGGTGGAACTAATTTAAGATTTTCCAGTTGGGAGGTCCAGGGGTAACACCCCATGATACCCTCGTTTTGGCATCATTTTGTTTGAATTTGTTGGACACCATTATTACACATGACGGGTTGTTTATTGGCATTGTTTTAATTTGAATGGTGGTTGAATTGTGGTTGACCCGGGTTCAATCGTCACTGACCCTAGTTTACACATGGTGTCATTTTGGTATGGCCGTTGGGCCGCATAATTTTAATATTATATGTGTTATATGTAACTTAACAGGTCAGGGGTCGAGAGGGTCAACTGACGCCTCCCCCCCCTCTCCCCTCTCCCCCCCCCCCTTATTTTTTTAATATTTTTTATTTTTATTTTGACACAACAGAGGTTGATCGTTAATTTCTTAGGGGTCACTGGAAAAATTAAAGAGGCGACAAATTCGTCAGTCTCGTCCACCGCAAATTTCCAAATTGTCACTTAGTTAGTGATTTCCAAATTTAGCAACTTCCTTCGAATTTATTGAGACCTCTAGATTTGTCGAGCCTCCAAATTTAGTTGGCTCTCTCCTAAATTTAACTAGTGGGGAAAAGTTGACCAAAAATTTTACTGTGAATTTCTTGAGCATACAAAATCGAATTTGAGTGTCATTTACACCATTGGAATATGTAATATTCCAAATTTTTCCGTCAATAAATTGGAATATTAATTTTGTCTATTTTCACTTATGAGTTGAATAATTGGGTGAGGAGGCCCAAACACAATAAGAACATGGATGAAATCCCTCTAAATATGAAAAAGGATCAGCAATGGAAAGAGATTTCACACCCTCATGTGTGAAAGGAGACATTTGCAAGAAGACTAGGTCAAGTTTGACCAAGTCAAACAACACTGCCTAAAGAGGTGTAGCTTGCTTAAGAAGACAACGTAGAGAAAGAGGAGGAAATATTCCTTGAAGGAGGAAACCCTAATAGAGTGGGACCCATGGAGAGGGAGCTTTCATTGTATAAAAGGAAGGCAAGGCAACCATTGTTTTTCATGCTTTTGATTATTCATTTCATGTCTATTCAGACATTGTGCATTCTTTGCTGCTTAGCAAGAATTGCTAGGGAATTCCTGTTTAGGATTTCCTCTCCTTCTTGAGAGGCCTCTTGAAGGATTACTCTTCATTTTCCATATATTGATATGCAAACCTTTTTTCAAGCTTTAAACTCAAAGAAGTTTTCACTTCAAGGAATTTGGTCCTTGACGATTCTTACTATATATGTGATTAAGATGGATCTATACTGGTCTATTTGATAACAATTCTTAATTGTAAATATCCAAAAGAGAAGCTCAAATATGAAGCTATATTTTCCACTTGATGACCATACTTGGTTGTAATTATCCCATGAGAAGTTCAAAGGACAAGTATGAAAAAGAAAACAACTTTTATAGACTCTCTCACTTTTTTTTGCTTGATGCCAGTTATCGGTTATAGTTATCCAAAGGACAATTTGAGGTATGGATCTATATTGTCTACTTAATGAAAATTTTTGTGACAAACCTTTTTGTTTCCCCTCTTGAAAATTTCATTATGAATTGTAATTCATGTAAATATTGTGGAAAGGGAACATGATGACTAGGGTGGAGTACTGTACATGGATTCAGAGACATGAGGAGGAGGATTTGCTTGTAAACCCAAGCTACTGTATTTATTTGATCACCTATCCCCTTTAAGAAATTATGGCATTACTAGTGCAAGCATTGAAGACAATATCAATTGTCTACATGAAAGGAAAAAAATAACATACAACCCTTGACTTAAGGAACATGTTGTGGAGTTAACACACAATGGAAGGTCAGAAAACAAGGGCCCTTGAGAGAAATTGGAGGAGGCCTAAAGATTCTCAAGAGATGCTGAGGGGATGTAAAATATTACAAAGGGACTAGATACTCTCAGTTGCACAAAGATAATTGTAAGATAAATTGTTCAAGAAAAGACCAAAATCTTGGTTTATGCAAAGGCATTGAAGAACACTAACGAGCATCGAGTAAGGAGAATCTTATTGTGTTGAGAAGGTGGGGTCACGATGGACTCTGGATTCATGCTTAGTAGGTGGAGACACTATGGAATATACGATTCCTTGTGGTGTTTTCACGGGTGGAGACCCTAAATGTGGACTCTAGATTCTCATAGGACCTGACAAGTGGAGGCACGGTGTGTTATGGATTCCTACCGGATTACAGGTAGAGGCATTGTGGGATCAATATATTTGTAGTGTGAACTAGGTAAGAGACTATATGCTCTATATTATTGTAGTGATTGTTTGGTGAAGCACTATGTTCTCTAGATTCCTTGAAGTGTTTGATTGGGTGGAGACACTATGTGCTATAGACTCTTGAGTATCACGTGGTGGAATTATTTCTATTGATTCCCATGTGATTTGGTTGACTTGTATTGGTGTAAATTCCCTTGATCACATGACTCAATATAAAAATATGGCTCAAGGGTGGAGAATTATAAGAAAGATTATGTTGTAGTTAGCTTATGGTTGAGTGAAGAGTTGAAGTCCCTCCCTAAGTGGCCAATCATTTATATTAATCAGAAAAGTATATTCACTTATACATATGTTACATTTTGAATGGTAAATTATAATGTTATTCCTTATGGAAATGCATGTAACAACACTGTTACTGGAGGAATGTGATATTCCTAGTTGGCTCTAATCATATGTTAATTATATGTTCTCATGGCTATGAGGGATTGGGAGGCCTTTGTGATTGTTGTTATGTTCTAATTTATAAAGTTGCTGACATAGTTTGAATGAATGCTTGATACACATATATAAATATTACAGTGTCTCGAATTCCATTGTTTGACATGGCCATGAATATTTACTGGTTTAGACTGTTAAATGTCTTTATGATGTAATATATGTTTTACCAATATATATAACTGGGAGTTTGTTTGGATCCATTATGGGGTTAATATAATGACATTGTGCTTGACATTACAAAGTAGTGTTATCCATGATCTGGCTCATTAATATGCCTCACATTAGGCATGTAGAATTATTTTATTGTAGCTCAATTTTGCAATTTTAGATTTCCAAAAAATGGCTCAAACAAGCTTCAACCAGAAATCAAATTCACGAGAAAAAATTCAGATGTTGCAGAGCATATTTGGGTTTTTCTAGAGTAGGTGGATATATTCTTAACATACGGCACTGACTACTACTCTTAACACAATTTTTATTCCAACTTGGTATGTTTACTGTTGTGCCAATGATAATAGTTTTCATCTTGGAGCGAGGATTTTGAAGGACATTGTTAGTTTATTCACAATGAAACTACAACATTGACGTAAATGGTTATATTAATTGTAAAAATTGAGGAATCGATGGATGGAGTTTTGATGCCCAAATCCAATGGAGTCCTGACAGTTTAAAATGTGTTGAAGAGCCCCCGAGAGGTTGTTTCTTGAAACCATTTATCGAGAGATCTATGACCATGATATTCCATGCCATATCTCATTGGAAAACCACATACCGATGTGAGAGCCTCTCGGAGCAGTAAGAGATATCAGGTTTTGTGAAACCATAATTGGTTTTCCAATATGTTTGTAATGACAAAGATTGGGACCAGCGTCGGCACACCATCCACCTCATCCCCGATGTTGGCATATGACATAATCCTGGGACCCATATTCCATTCAAGGAAATGAAATCCAGTTAATCCTATCGTAAGTTTCATAAAAATCGGTGGTTAACAATATTTATGCTCCATATCAGTGAATTGCGATGGGGCAAATCACTTCAAATTTTAATGAGATAGGAATGGGGTAAATCGAAATGGTAGAGAAGAAACCAGAGCCAATTGGAGAACATGCAGAGCCAAATGGAGGCCATGCAAAATCAAATTGGGGAGAAGCAGAGGGTGGTGCAAAATGGTTTCGTCAAAACAGACCATCGTCAAATCTACTGTCTATATTGATTGCGTCCCCCTCACTCCGCTTATCTAGAAAACACCACAAGGCCCTAGCGCAAAGTGGTTTATGGTTTTAAAAAAACCAAAAATGGTTTTTCAACGTAATCTATGGCCCACGCCCATCATCCAACTACCACTGATGTCTACAAACTGTCCATATTAGCTCCACATCCATCCTTTTCATTCGAGTTTTATTACTCTGTACTCCATTTAAAATTCTGACGTGTTAAATAACATTGTAAAGTATTGAAAATGGCTGAGCATAATATTAATTATATATATATATAATATTAAAAGTTTTGATATCTTATGATTGAGTTACAAGAGCCTATTTTAAAAATGTGTTGTAATTTAAAAATAATAAAGATGAAAACGATTTTATAACTATTTCAAGAAGTGGTTCTCTAACTTATCACAGGATCAATTAGGTCTAGGAAAAAGATAAAAGTCTGAAATAACATTTTTTTATGGGGTTCAAGAGGTTTGAAGGTTCAAGTGTTCTAAGTATGAATATTATGAGAATATGTAATGAAGACATTTCTTTGAAATTGAAGAATACTGACGAGTTTTGATTCTAGTTTTGAGGTAATTGCATATTTGTTTTCTCTACTATGTGTTCATTATTTTATTAATGGTTTCTTCTACTAGCGTGAGTGTAATTCAATAACATATCTCTTTAATTTATGATTGTGAATTTATTTTGAATGTTACTCACATTTCAGATTCAAAGAGTCTTAATAGGCTATCCACCATGCTGGAAGTTCCTCTATATATTTTTCCTTTCAATCTTTATTTCTTCAGGGTTAACACTAAGATTATTAATTGCATGAGTTATTAAACTCTGTTCATCTTTATCCTTCTTCTAGCCACCTTTTTAATTCAGTAACATACCTCTTTAATTTATGATTGTGAATTTATCTTGAATGTTACTCACATTTCAGTTTCAAAGAGTCTTAACGGGCTATCCACCATGCTCGTAATTCCTCCATATATTTTTCCTTTCCATCTTTATTTCTTCAGGGTTAACACTAAGATTATTAATTGCATGAGTTATTAAACTCTGTGCAGCTTCATCCTTCTTCTAGCCACCTTTTTAATTAATGATCTGCAATCCTCCTTTATGTTGGCCAGTATGGTTTTAAATATAGGTTTCATAATTAGACCATTCATTGCAACCCTCATGGTCCCACTCTCTGGCCACATATTTTGAATTTCTTACCAACCTTTTAGATGTCCCAAGAACTAGTTCCTTTGCAGCCAGGAACTATATCCATGGTTACAACATCAAACTAGTGTTGTTTCCAGGGACGAAATTGAAATACCATCCCTCTGTTTTGTTTGAAAATTTATGAGTTGATTCTTGAGGGTGACAAGAACCAGTGTTTGGTTGTATACCTTCACATATATACTTCAATTTGGGCACTCTTATTTTTCTAGATTTCAAGAATGGTTGTCCATGCGTTTCGGGTTACCAAATTCGCACCACTAAATTTCTTTGGAATTGCTAATTATCCTCATTTTGTACCTTCTTTTCATGAGCGAAATGATTATTTACCAATTCAGTGGAAGTGCAAATGAAATTCCAACCCAACACCTCAAATATTTTCATGAATGCATGGAGAAATAGAGTATTGTTCATGAAGATGTGAAAATGAAGTTGTTCATGTTTTCTTTAGACCAGGAAGCTAGGGTTTGATATAGGTCTTTACCTTTTTCAAGCATTTCCTCTTTAAAATATTTACATTCAATGTTCAACTCTTTTTGTAGAAATTCATATGCACATGAATTTCTTTTTTAATACTGATGTGAGTATTTTAATTTTGGGAAATCTTTCAATACTAGTGATGAAATTGTTGAAGAAACTGGAAAAAATGAACTCCAATAAGTTCCAATAAATCTTGATAATATAGGAGAGCATAAAAAAAATAATTATGAAGAAGTTTCCAAATCCGAGAAACAATATTTTGTGAAAAAGATGTTGGAAAGTTAAAAAAGATTTTTCTCCAATAACCTCACAAGAAGAATATTTGCTAATGCTACTTAAGGCTTATCAAGAAAGCATTAAACTAAAGGAAATTTCAAACCTGCATCAAGAATTTATATTCAATAGTCAAGAAGAAGGAGAGATAAATAAGCTACAAGCCAACCCTCACAAGTATTATCTTGCATATTTTGTTTGTGCTCCTGTTATTTATTCTTATAATTTAGATGAAGGGTTGATGTTTGCCAAAGTGACTACAATCTATGACTCATACGGTTTATATGAGGATTATGGTACAGTTCTTGAAAAAAATATACTTACGGGTAAGTGGGAAGCTAAGCATTTATTTTTTCAATTGCATAAGTTTTGTTTCAGTTTGTAGAAGGAAGAATAAATATTTAGAGGACAAAAAATTTTGAGAGAACTTCAGATCTTGACTCCATGCCCATCAAGGCTACTCATTTGCTATTCTTAGCATTTTACAGGAAAAGCTTTGTTCCCAGTTGGAGCCAGTAATTTTGTAGCTCAATTTTGCATGTTCAGAATTCCAAAAAATGGCTCAAACAAGCTTAAGCTAGAAATCAAATTCATGGGAAAAGGTCGAGATGTTGCAAAGAATATCTAGCTTTGTCTGGAGTAGGTGGATCTATTCTTAACCTACTACACTGACTACTTCTATTAACATACAATTTTTATTCCAACTTGGTATGTTTACTATTGTGCTAATGATAATGGTTTTCATATTGGAGAAAGGATTCTAGAAGGCCATTATTAGTTTCTTCACAATGCAACTACAAGATTGATGTAAATGGTTGTATCACAAACAGTTGTATCAATTATAAAAATTAAAGAATTGATTACTGGAGTTTTGATGCCCAAATCCAATGGAGTATCGACAATTTAAAATTCATAGAGGTTATGCTAAGGGGAGCCCAGGAGAGGCCGTTTCTTGAAACAATTGATTAATATATATATGGCCATGGTCTTCCCCTCCATCTCTTGTTGGAAAACCATATACCACTTTGAGAGCCCCTATGAGCAATAAGCAGTATCACGTTTTATGAAACCACAATTGGTTTTCTAAAAATCTTTTCACAGTACAGGAGGTGGAGGCAGGAATTAAAAAATTGAGCATTTTGGCACCCCACATCATGGAAATATTCAACAACGTCATTCAACAAGGATTCCCAAGGGATTGGACAACTAGTCTTGCAATTCCCCTTTTTAAAAGCGGAGACATTAATAATCCTTCAAACTATAGAACCATTATGATCAATCCTTTGTTTGTAAAGCTTTTCAGTGGCATGGTAGAAAATAGAATTAGTAAGTGGGTAGAAGTAAAACAAAAGAGGGAAAAAGGGCAAGCAGGTTTTAGGCCGAAGCCTTCTATAGTAGATCATGGGATCACACTGAGACACATTGTTGAAAAGGTTTGGGGGAGAAAAGAAGAAGTATTTTTCTGCTTTGTTGACTTAAAAAAGGCATTTGAAACAGTCCCTAGAGCTAAGTTGTGGCATAGAATGGAAGAACTTGAAATTACTTTACAATATAGAGTTGTCATCCATAGGCTTTATGAAGAGGTGAAAGTCAAAATTAGAACTTCAGCAGGCATTTCAGAAAGTTTTAGAAATGTCGTCGGAGTCAAGCAAGGTTGCCCTTTATCCCCTACTGTTTTTGGTTTATATATTGACAAAATAGAAGAGTGGATAAACTTTCAAGGTGGGGATGGTGTTCGATTGGGGGAGTTTGTGATGAATCTTCTTCTATATGTCGATGATCTTGTGCTGGTTTCTAAATCGGCCCATGGATTACATATGCACCTATATGTCCTTGAGCATTTTTGTAAAGCGGTGCGGATGCAAGTCAATACCCGTAAGACCAAAATAATGGTTTTCTATAATAAAAGGAAGCAAAGCTAGCATACTTTCTTCTTTGAAGGCAACATTCTTAAAGAAGTAAATGAATACAACTACCTTGGGATTGATTTTAACAACAAACTTAATTAGGAGGATTGTAGAAAGAAAAGAATTTTAGGAGGGTGGAAAGCATTATATGCACTTCAAAATATATCTAGAGAGGCAAAGTTATGGGATTGAAACATGATCAAAGTAATTTTTGGACTCCTAGTTTGTCCTGTGATATTATATGGGTGTGAATTGTGGGCTAGCAGCATCCTTGTTTCAAAATGGAAACAAATTGAAAAAATTCAAAAATGCTTGATCATGAGAAAGTTCAAAATAAAAAGTTCGGTTTCCTATGAGATAATGTTGAGTGAAATAGGGGTAGCTCCCATCGAAGTAATTGCCATGGTGAGTCTTATAAGGTATCTAAAAATAATTGAGCAAATGGGAAGAGGTAGATGGCCGAAAGTTGTCTTCAATGAAGGTATGAGTGAAAGAAATAAATCATGGATGAGACAAAACAACAAATAGATACAAAAATGGAATATTTACTTGAATGCATGTCCCACAAATAGCAAGGAGTTAAATAATTTTGTGCTGGAGAAGTTCCATAAGGGTATATGGGGAAAGAGTTGAGTAGAAAGAAAAAGTATTATTTTTAGGAATTCAACCCCACTTGTGATCTCAAACAAAAAGAATACATTGGAGCTAGCATTCCATGGAGAGCAAAGGTTCTTATTGCTCAATTAAGAACTAACTCACATCAACTTTGGTGTGAAACGGGACAGTGGTAGAGACCTAAAGAAGCTTGGGAAGAAACGGTATGTACTTTTTACACCTCTAGGGTAGTGGAATTGTAAAAACATTTCATTTTGGAGCGTGATGCTTTCAGAGACATCAGGGACGGTTACTGCAGTATGTTAGCATCAATTCCATGGCATTTTATTTTCAGGGATCAAACTGCTAGAAGGTTGGGTTAGCTCATCATCAATTTGAGTAAGAAAAGCATTGAATTACAGAAGGCAAAAAAAAGAAGGAAGGTACTGGTCCCATAGACTATTTTTAGTCACGTGGACGTTAAAATATCATTCATTCATTCTATATGTGTGTAACGAAAAATACTGGGAACCGCACCAACACATCATCCACTTCATCCTCAACGTTGGCTTATGACATCAACCTAGGACCCATATGCCATTCAACCACCACAAAAGTCAATTAAATCGAATTAATCCTCTCATAGGTTTCAAAAAAATTGATAATTGAAAATATGAGTTCTCCAGATCAATGAATTATGACGGGCCAAATCAATCGAAGTTTAGTGATATAGGAGGGTGGCACAAAATGGTTTCATCAAAATCATCCATTGTAAAATCGATGGTCTATATTAATTGTGCCCCCCTCACTCCACTTTTCCAGAAACCACCACAAGGGCATAGAAAAAAGTGGTTTATGGTTTTAAAAATATCATAGTTGTTTTGCAACGTAAGTTGAGGCCCACACACATCATTCAACTTCTACCAAGGTCTACACACCATCCATCTCAGCTCCACATTTCATGCGACAAATGCCCAAGGTTCCACATCCATCCTTTGCATTCGAGTTCATTAATGGGTTACAAATCTATTTAAAATTATAATGTGTTAAATAAAATTGTAAAGTCCCAAAAATGGCCTAACATAATTTTAATTATATATATATATATATTAAAATTTTTGATATTTGGTGATTGAGTTACAAGATCCTATTTTAAAAATGTATTGTAATTTAAAAAGAGAAAGATGAAAATGATTTTACAATTGTTTCAAGAAGTGGTTTTGTAATTAATCATAGGAGAATTCAGGTCTAGGGAAAATAAAAGAGTCTAAAATAACATTTTGTAAGGGGGTCCAAGAGGTTCGGAGGTTTAGGTGTTCTGAGTCTGAAACTCATGAGGATATAAAATGAAGACATCTCTCTAAAATTGAAGAATAATAACTAGTTTTGATTTCAGTTTTGGGGTCATAACATGTTTGTTTTATTTATTATGTGTTCATTATTTCATTAATGTATTCTTCTACTAGCATGAGTGTAATTTAGTAACAAATATATTTACGTTACAATTGTGAATTTATCTTGAATGGTACTCACATTTCATATTTAAAGAGTCTTAATGGGGGCTCCACCATGCTAGAAATTCCTCCATATTTGTGGCCTTTCTATATTTCTTTCTCAACGGTTAACACTCAGATTCTTAATTACATTAGGTATTAAATGCTTTTCATATTCATCCTTATTATAGCCACATTTTATTTAAATATATACAATCCTCCTTTATCTTGGTCAGTCTAGTTTTAAAAATATGTTTATGAAATAGACCATTCATTCAACCTTCATGGTCCCAATATTTGGCCACATATTTTAAAGTTTTACCAATATTTTAGATGTCCTAGGCACTAGTTCCTTTGTAGCCAAGAACTATCTCCAGGGTTACAAAAACTTCATTGGTGTGTCATTAATATGCACAAAGTATCAAATTCCACTGTGGAATAAGGATTTTATCCCTATAGTCTCCACTTTTTGAGCAGTGTTTTCTTTAGAGAAGGTTTGGAAAAGAGAGTAGAGTCAATCAACCGTGTATCAAATATTTTCATTAGTGTTAATCGTCATGATTAGATTATTGGTGAGTTTATTGTTAATTTGAGAGATTGGTGCTTAATATCACACCACACCTAATCACCAAGTGATAACCTTTTTGGAGTGGGCACATTAGACAGAAAGCACGACTCCAAGGGTTGGTGTCAAAGGTCAAGAAAATTCACGTCATGCTATTTGTTAGCACAAGGATCAATTGAAACTTTTTTGGAATTTGGCATATTTGAAAAAGAGTGGGATATAGGTCCCCTCTATTTATAAATGGTAAAACATGAGGTTGCATGAAGGGCTTGGACCTATGGTACCCAAAATAGGTTAGGGTGGTAGAAGCCACGAAGGCTAGGAAAGTTTACGTGGATGCCACATAGGTGGAATTATGTGGCATGCTGCTGGAATGAGATGTGGAAAGAATAAGCACACCTTTTTAGATTCCATGTGGTAGGAGGACATCATCGTGATGTCAGTGGGACACCAAAGAGATGTTGTGAAGATAACGTGACTTGGAGTAGATGCCATGGACTCTATGTGTACATGTGGATACTAGGTGGTGCCACGTGGGAAGACATGTCATCCCAGGCTGTGCTTATCAAAAGATTATGAGGTTTTCCCTTGTTTATTGGTTTAGATAACAAAGATAATGACATCAAATTTGATGTTTCAAGACAATAATATTTCTGTCCATGCTTTCTGTCTAGTGCTAAGTACAATTGGAATTTCCAAGTTGTTGGTGTGGTTAACAAAAGCCATGAATGAAGGATTGTTTGTTCATTAACATGGAAGGTACCAACAACATATCATGTTAATTTTCAGGAAGGTAGGGGGTCCCTATATTAACTCAGACTAAATGTTTAAATCACAAGGTGGTTAATCCATTGGCCAAGCGAGGTGTTAGGTGGCACTGCCCAATTTTTCAATCTTCAAGAGGTAATACTTTTCAATTCAAGAGTCGAATTGGGGAAAAGTTTATGTCAGTGGAAATATATTGATGATATGGATTCTATAGCATTATCCAAATTATATTTCACTATATCTGAGAAGGAAGGAAATTTTTTAACCCCATTTCCATAATGAAACCTTAGAGTTTGGGGTAATTAAAAGTAACACTTCTCATCATCCTTGGGAGTTTAAGGGGGTAGGGGGAGCATTGTAGGGTGGTATCATAGCTTTCAGGTTCAATACTTGGGTTGAATGGCCTAGGAGGACAAATTTGATATTTTTTCAATGTGGAATACTAGACTCTATGTTATTTAAAGGTTGATTGTTTGTTGTGTGCAAATGTGTGCTGATTTAGATTGTTTGTTGTATGCCTACATGTGGTGATAAAAAAATTTGACAAAATGGATGACTTGTTATTTTTTTTCCTATCTGGCATACTGACTTGATGATTTATTATTTTGTAAAGTAAGGTGATGGATAAATATGGTAAATTTTATTTTGGTTTGGATAATAGCTATGTGTGTGTAACAACACATAAGAAGACACCAAGGAATTTGGGAAGGTAAGTGAATGAACAACAGGATGGTGCAATATAACATAGATAAATCCCATCATGGTTATGAGGAATAATCAGTGGGAAAGAGGAGAGAGGAAGAATCCCCTGACTAGATGAACAACATTAGGAGTTTTAGGGAAGAAATGAGAAGTTGTAAGGTTTGAAATTAGAAGATTGTCAGAGCTTAGGAGAAACATGCATAAATGAATGCAGTTATACTATAGATCTTATCATATTTGTAACGAAAAAAGTAACATGATCTAGGGGTCAGTTACCTAGGAAGGAATAAGTACATACAGATCCTATCGGGACTTGGAAAACATGAACTAAGGACTAATTGTGCATAAGGAAGTAGATATAAGAAGAGGCATAGGTATAAAAGTGAATATACAATGAGAGATGAGACTCCACCAAGTAGTCCAGAGAGGGGATAGGAAGTCAAGAGTAATGGTTTATTGTTGCAACTAGAAGACACTACCAACATAAAAGGAAAGAGAAGAGTTTAATGCCAGAATAATTCAATAAATAAAAACCTCCTCTGTTTCATGGAGAAGTGAAGAAGGTTGAGGAAGAGGAAGCATGGTTACTAGGAATGAAGAAGTATTTTAGGGTGCATGATTACTCTGAAATATGAAGGCGAGTGAAACCATTTTAATCTTGAAAGGTAAAGACGATATTTGGTTGGAATAAATGAGAAATTTTAAGAACATCAGAGATAAAAAATTGTCTTGGAGAAGGCTTGAGGGGTATTTTTCAAAGAAGTACCTATTTGAAAGGTACTATGACAACAAGGTGAAATAATTCTATGAACTTAAATTAGGAAAATTGACACCTCATAAGTACATCAATAGATTCTTGGAGCTTTTGATGTGCCATACATGACGGATGAGATGGTGAAAATATAGAGATATCTTAGTGGATTTACACAGGCATTTAGCGATAGAATAGAGGTTGATGAGCCGAAAACCATGGAGGATACGATTTAGAAAATGAGGTACTACTATGAAAATTCTAGGCATATTATTGAGTTCCAAACTAATTAAAGGGAAAAGGGAAATCCCAATCTTAAAGGAAAAGGGAAAAGAGTTGCAAGACCTCAATTAGGAGGAGGGAATGTGAATTTTATCACTTCTATCAAGAGATAACCCCAACAAAAATCCACTACTGTTAATATAGAACCTATAAAATGTTGGACCTATGGAGAAAACCCTTAGACATAGAGACTATCCACAATGACATTAGAGTGGCACAAGGTTGTAAAATATTCAAGAGGAAGAGATATTGAAGGATGTGGCTGAAGACGTATCATGAATTTATGCTACACTGGTGAACGGGTAGGTAGATCACCAAGAATAAGTGATCTAGATGGAAGGTATGGTAAATAACCAACCTATTTCAATTTAGATTTAACTCATATATAATTTCAACTATGTAAGTATGTGAGTTGCAAAGAAGTTCCCATTGCAGAAGATAACACATGGAAGGTCATGGTTAGTTTTGCTAACCATGAAAACTAAGAAGTAAATTGAAAACATGGTGAAGTCATGCCCAATAATAATAAACAACATGCCCATGTGTGCAAACTTGACCATATTTCCATTTCGTTCATATGATGTGCCAATCAACATGGATTGGATCACTGGCCACAAGACAATAATCAGTTGTTATGAAAATCAATGGAATGTCTCAATGATGAAGCAGAAAGAGTGATGCTACAAGGGATAAAGAAACATGTGATTGTAAGGTAAATATCAATGCTACAGATAAGGAAGTGAAACTCGAAATGATGTGAATTATATGTTATTATTTTTTAAGCTTCCGTAGTTATCATTTGGAGAAGAATGATCCGGATTATCCACAATGTTACAAGAAATTTTTTGAAGTTTCGAATCCCAATACAGTTCCATCTTCAAGGCTTTTTGAATGAATGAATGAATGAAAGAGGGATCAAACAAGGATAAATAGTAATAGGAGGAGAAAAATCCATTAAAAAAGAGCCCACAAAAACTTAACCTAAATTATGCATATAGAATTTTAATTATTTTAACAAACTATATATTAATTTTCTTAAGGAAATAAATAAGTAATTTATTAATAATTATTATTAATAATAGCATTTTAATTATTAATAATAATTAATATTAATTATCATTATTGCTATTAATTAATAGTAATTATAAACTATAATAATTATTTTAAAAATTATTATAAATAATTAATAATAATAACTATTTTAATTGTTATTGATTAATAAATAATTAATTTGTTAAATTAATTAATAATGATTTTTTAATTTTTTAATAATAATAATAATAATTAAATTTTTAATTACTAAAAAATAGTGTTAAGTGTTAAATAATTAATAATTATTATTTATTTATTAACTTATTAATATTTATTTATTGCGATGAATAAATAAATATTAGTATAAATAACTAATTAATATTAATATTAATAATTATAATTATTAACTATAATAATTATTAATAATAATCATTTTTGAAAATAATTAATTATAATTAGTAATAATAACTATTTTAATTGTTGATTATTAATTAATAAATATTTAATTTGTTAAATTAATTAATTAATATTTTTTAATTATTAAATTTTTAATTACTAAAAAATATATAGAGTCAAGTGTTAAATAAATAATAAAAATGATTTATTTATTCTTATTAATATTTATTTATTTTGATGAATAAATAAAGATTTAATTAACATTAATATTAATTAATATTATTGTTGTTTTTATTATTGTTATTTTTATTATTAAACCCTAATCCAAAAAATAAAAAGTTAAATGATGAGATGGAAATAAAATTATACCTGAGATACTATACCTGGGAAGAACCAGAAGAACCAATTTGTCTAATCATAGGAAACCAACTACCACTGATTTCACTCCCTCCATCCCTGTTGAGATTCTGAGGATGCTTAATGATCTCGAGAGCTTCTCTAATTTTCCTTTTTCGATAGTGTTCTTCTGGCGATAATTTTTGCATTTTCTAAAATGACATGATGCTTAGTCTTCGAGGAGTGCTCTGCAAGGGTTGAAGTACGAGATCTCCCATTCTTAATATCGGCTCCATGCTCTTTCAATATCCTTTGCAAATACCACCCGGTTTCCCCAATATAGATTTTCCCACATGAAAAATCAATCTTATAAACTCCTTTAATATGCTCACGATTGATAATATCCTTAACTGACTGTATTCTTTGTCTTATTTTTCATGACGCTATAATTCCCTTCGCAATACTGAAAAAATTGTGCTCCTCAAGGTGGATAAGGGAGGAGCTACTATGGTTTTGGATAAGGATGATTACGTAAATAAAATGAATGAGAATCTAAACTGCAGTAGTTATAAAAGACTTAGCTCCAACCCCATACCCATGGTTGTTTACAAAGTTAGAAACAATAACACAAAGAATGCGATCAATTAAGGATAATATCAATCATGAGAAAGGTTGTGTCAATATCACATCGAATTTACTAATGAATGGTATTGACTTAGTAAGAGTGGGTGAGGATTTGAGGAGCTTGAGGGTGGATTCAGAACGAGTAATGGAGCATCCAAGAAGCACCATTAACGCAAAAAATGAAACAATCGTAGAAGAGATTAAGGAGCGCAAGGAGGTTGGTGATGATTTGAGAAGAAGCTCAGTGGTGGATTTAGAACTCGGAATGGAACGTCTAGGAAGCAATGTAAACACTGCAAATGCAACAACAACAACCATATATGGTGAAGAGATTAAGGAGAGTGAGGAAGTTAATAATAAAAGTACCAGACAGTCGATAACCTATAAGAAAAGTGAGTTGTTGATGTTCATGTATTGTGCTCCCTCTTTTGTAGTGAGAGGTAGTTATCCAACATCAGAAGATGAGAGGCTATTGAGCAGCCAGATGATTAATAACTTTCTTGTCCGAAAATGTAACTTGGACCCTTCAGAATCTAAAATCAAATCTAACTTGGACCCTTCATAATCTACAAACAACCACTAATACGGTCTCTTGGGTAACAGTAAAATCATTAGCAACATTGAAGAATCCAACAATGATGCATTTTTAAGTTTTATTTCTGACTGCAACGCGAGACCCTCAATAGAATTTTTTTTTTGAAAGAATGTTGAAAACATTTTCCTCAGTTGTAGCAGGGCTCCCAAGTATAGTACTCATCATATGGCTAGCACATTAGGTAACAACCATGGTAGTAATGAAAGCAGCAACCATGGGATTAAAATATGCTTTGATAAATCTATTGTTAAGAGCCAGAACATAATTTCAAAAATTGTGGTTAGAAATAATAAGGTGGTTAAATTTTCTTCTTTGAATTTGAATTAAGAAACTATTAAAATCCTTAGCAAGGGTATTGGGTTTGTTATTTCCCCTAGGAAAATTCCAAAAGAAAGGATCATCTGCAACATTGAAGATGGAATTTAGGGTCTATCCTTAGATGACAAAGAGGAATTAAGGCAAGAATGTTCCCTTATAATGAGGAAATAAAAATCCCCTAGGAATAAGCTAAGAAAAGATGAACTTTGTGCTCTTAATTCCCTTCAAAATAATAAAAAATTGTGGTCCTCAAGGCATATAAGGGAGGAGCTACTGTGATTTTGGATAAGGATGATTACGTAAAAAAAATGAATGAGCATATAAACTGCAGTGGTTATAAAATACTTAGCTCCAACCCTATGCCCAGGGTTATAAAATAATTCAAGAAGGAGATCATGGAATCATGTCTTGATGATAAGTTGAAAAAAAATTTAATCCATTCTTGTGAAGTTATCCCCAGAATTTATGGATTACCTAAAATTCACAAGGAGGGTGCTCCTCTCATACCAATAGTTAATACCATAACATCCCCCACCTATGAATTGGAAAAATATGTTGCCAAGATTCTTAAGCCCCTAGTTGGAAACATTGACTCATTCATAAAATACTCTAATGATTTTGTTAAGCTTATTAAAAATGAGAGGGTAGAGGATAATGACATTCTAGTGAGTTTTGACGTAGTGTCATTATTTACCAAAATTCCTTTGGATGAGGCTATTCATGTTATAAAAAAATTTGTTGGTCCTAAACCAACTAATCTTGCAAAAATAAATTTACGTTCCATGTTTTCCAGCTTCTAGGGGGGTACTATGAGCAAGTATCTGGTGTCATAATGGGATCACCACTCTCACCCATTTTCACTAATGTATACATGGAAGACTTTGAAAAGAAGGCCATTGGTTCCTTTCCCTTAAAACCAGCTTGGTGGAAGATATTTGTTGATGGTGCCAAAATAAAGTGGACTCATGGGAAGGAGAATATTGAAATATTTTTTAATCACCTTAACTCTATTTCAACAGAAATTAAGTTTACTATGGAGATTGAATAAAACAAGAGCATTCCATTTTTATATGTCCTTGTTACTGGTAAGGAGGATGGAACATTAGGGCATCAGGTATTTAGGAAGAAAACTCACACTGATATCTATCTTCATGCTTATTCTTACCATCACCCGACACAAAAATTTGGTCTCCTGAATACTCTTGTTGTTAGGGCCCTCAAAATATCTAGCGTGAAACACCTCAGTGAGGAAATAAATCACTTGACCTTTGATATTTAAAGGTATATGATATAAAGATAGGGATATTAATAAAGTCATAAAAAGAGCTGAAGGTTCGGTCCTATCCCAAGAGCACCAAGAACCTCAAACTATGTGTGGTAGGGTTTTCCTACCATACATCCAAAGAGTTATAGATAATATCGCCAAGGTTTATGGAAAGAAGGACATAGTCACGTATTTTATAACATCAGGAAAAATAAGACAAATAATTTGTTCAATTAAGAATAATATCAATCACGAGAAACTTAAAGGAGTTTATAAGATTGACTATTCATGTGGGAAAAGTTATATTGGGGAAACTGGGTAGTCTTTGCAAAGGAGATTGAAAAAGAAAGGAGCTGATATTAAGAATGGGAGATATTGTACCTCGGCCCTTGCAGAGCACTCCTTGAAGACTAAGCATCATGTATGTTTAGAAAATGTCAAAATTATTGCCATAGAAGAACACTATCGAAAAAGGAAAATCAAAGAAGCTCTCAAGATTATTAAGCATTCTCATAATGTCAACAAGGATGGAGGGAGTGAAATCAGTGGTAGCTGGCTTCCTCTAATCACACAAATTGGTTCTTCTGATTCTTCTTCACATATATAATATTTCATGTATAATTTTCTTTCCCTCTCATCATTTAACCTTTTATTTTTGGGATTATGGTTTAATAATAAAAAAAAAAAAATTAATATTAACGTATTAATTAAATATTTATTTATTCATCACAATAAATAAATATTAATAAGTTAATAAATATATAATTATTATTTATTATTTAACACTTAACACTAATTTTCAGTAATTACAAATTTAATAATAATTATTATTATTAAAATAAATAAAAAATTGTTAATTAATTTAATAAATTAACTATTTATTAATTAATAATGAACAATTAAAATAATAATAATTTTTAAAATAATTATTATAGTTTATAATTAATATTAATTAATAACAATTATTATTATTATTATTATTAATTAAAGCACTATTATTAATAATTTTTCACGAAGGAAAAATTCATAACACTATTATTAATAATTACTATTAATAAATTATTTATTTAAGAAATTTAAGAAATTTATTATATAGTTTGTTAAAATAATTAAAATAATTAAAATTCTCTCTTCATAATTTAGGTTAAATTTTTGTGGGTTCTCTTTTAATGGTTTTATCTCCTACTATTACTATTTATCCCTCATTTGATCCCTCTTTCAATCATTCATTAAAAAAATTCCTGGAGACGGATCCCTGTTGGGATTCGAAACGTCAATTTTCTTTTTGTAACGATGTGGATAATTTGGATCATTCTTTTCTGAATTATATGTTGTCTAGGTCACCATGGAGTCAACGGTTAACAAATATATGATGGAAGAGTACCCGATTTTAAAACATTTCATTGATGTGTTTCTTGAGGAAATCCCATGATTGCCACCAAAAAGAGAGATTGATTTTTCAATTGATGTATTGTTAGGATTATAACTAATGTCAAAGGCTCAGTATCACATGAGGACATAAGAGCTAGTGGAATTAAAATTTTAGTTAAAGGAAATGCTAGACATGGAATACATCAGACCCAATGTATCATCCTAGGGAGCTCTAGTAATATTCATGAAAAGGAAGGATGATACATTGAGACAGTGCATTTACTACAAGTAATTAAATAAAGCCATAGTTAAGAACAAGTATCCATTGCTAAGGATTGATAACTTGTTTGATCAGTTGATTAGAACCATTGTATTTTCAAAGATAGACTTGAGTTATGGGGAATTTTGAGGTCTAAAATGGGCCTCCTAAGATAAATGTACAACCAAAATAAACTTTATAAGAACCAATAGAATCCAAGATGATGATGTCAACCATGGGGTATGATTCACCATTTTTTTTGTAAAAAAAGTAAAAAATAATAAAATAATAAAACTACTTTTTCGACTTGTATTTCCAACTTATCTCGCTAAGGTTTTACTCAAATTGCGAGTAGGAGTACTCGTTGGATGCAAAATTTAATTCCTCGTCGAAGGAGTACCCATGTTGCATACTTTCGATGGACCCAGCTACACGAAAAATGAGAAATACATGAAAAACATGATTGCAGTCACATTTTTCCTATATTTCTCATTTTTCTTGTACCAATGTCCATCAAAATTATGAAACATGGGTACTCCTTGGATGAGGAATCACATTATGCATCCAACAAGTGTTCCCGCTCGAAATTTGAGTAAACCCATAGGGAGATAAATTGAAAATACGAGTTAAATAAGTATTTTTTTTCTTTTTTCCCTCTAAAATTTGATGATGTAATCTAAAATTATTTTATTATCTCCACTATTATATTACAATTTACTTAGGAGGCCCAGTTTAGACCTCAAATTTCCCCTAATTTGAATCAAGGATGAGGATATCCACAAAAAAAATTTCAGAACTAGATATGGGCATTATGAATTTGTGGAGGTTCCATTTAGACTCACTAATGGCCCAATAATGTTTATGTGCTTAATGAACAATGTTTCGTACTTGGAAAAGATCATTTTAGTCTTTTTAGATTAAATTTTGGTTGTTTCTAGGATCAAGTAAGAACACAGAGAAAATTTGGTAGTAATTTTAAAATTACTAAGAGAGCAAAAGATTTATTCCAAGCTTAACAAATGTGATTTATTCCAATCAAAAGTTCAATACTCGGGACACATTGTTTCCAAGGAAGGAGTGGAAATATATATTGAGAATATTAAAGCTATCATGGAGTGGCTTACTCCTCAAGATGTGACAGAAGTCAGATCCTTCATGGGATGGGCTAGGAATTAGCAAATATTTATTTATAATTTTTCAAATAATGGGTGTAACACCCCACCCCACAATTACCCACTTTCACAAGCTCTCCAGGGTGAAAAAAAGTTGAGAGTTACTATGACATGACCTAAAAACTAAGTCCAATTATGGAAGTACCTTATTTGATACTTTCTTTCATTTTACCCATGAGTATTTTCTTCTTTCCTATCTTCATGATTGATCCCCAACGGTCCCTACTTTTGTAAGTTTGAGAGGCTTTGAAGAATCACTGCATTGAATTCAACTTGTTTTTACTAAGTCCTTGCCATTATTTCCCATGCCTCAATAATCTTGTTATTATCTACTTTACAAATTCTAATCCCTTCCCTTAGATTCCTCAATGTATCTACTAGATCAAGAGAATATTCCTCTCCTTTTTTCTCAACTAACTTTTCTTATTTCATCGATTTCACTTCAGGTTTGTATCGGGAGTCATGTGAACTATAATCCATCATTTTTCTCTTCATATTTTATATTTCTATTTCCTATAAACATATTATTTTATATAAACCAAATATAATCCATAATCAAAATCATACCTCAGTGAATCTTATGGGAAGCTATTACATCTGCACAATTTAGTACAAATTAACACGATATATAACAATAACATCAACATATAAACATCATGCATGAATAAATATGAAAATAAAAAATTGAAACAATAAATACATGAATGATAAGCGTAACCATATGCATTTAACCTGAGGTCCAATACTGTAAAACTCACTTTGATACCATTCGATGACACTAGTACAAGAGAAAGATTTACAGGGAAAAAAACTGTTCTGATACAACCCTTTAACACCCCACCCCAAATTTACCCATTTTTACAAGCTCTTTAGGGTAAACATGAGTTGAGAGTTGCTATGAAATGAATTGATAACCAATTTCCATTTATAGAAGTGGGGTCTACTAACTAGAAACATGAGAAACTTCTCAGGGACACCAGATCACCTATGTCTCAAAAAACAACCATTAGTGATAAGACCCTGAGAAAGAAATGTATTTTTGTCAGAATTTACCTGCCAAAAGCATGCATGCCAATATGTGCATGCGGTTGGAAATCTCCATCCACACACACAATCCTTTCTCCTTGCGATTGCAACCAAAATTTCCTAGTTCAAAGTGTGCGGCTAGAAATCTTGATCTGTATTTTTAGGACCAATTCTAGGCCATATTCCCAGAACTTCCCATAATTCTCTAGAATCACCTTAATCACCTACAAGAGTCATTACGCAACGTTATTGACTCAATTCCTACTCAAAATTATCAAATACATGAGAAATATTTAGACAAACACTTTGTGGTCAAGATACGTGTAGGTCATAAATGCATAGTTTCATTAGAGATTCGCCAAGAAAGCTTGCTTCCCTCTCTTACTAGATGCAATAAAATAAATTAGCATATTCAATCATATCAAGTAGCCAACAACTCATTAAACCATGGAATGGATTCATAACAAGATCACATCATAAAATAGGAAATATACGATGCATATAACAGGAACTTAACCAAAATAGAACCATGACAACCAGTCATGAAATAATACATAAAATAAAAAAAAATTCTCATTGTTCTCAGTAATAATCAATACATAACAACATATGAAAATTCCAACCAAGTCAAGGACTTCCATGTACCATCTGACCATATATTTGGATAAACCAAATATTTCTTTCAGCCAATCATCCTCGTGCCATATTCCAAGCGTGAATGATGGATCTCATGGGATAAACAAAAGAAAAACCCAACAAGGGCATCTAGAGTATAAACCGCCTAAACCATCATCCATAATTATTTCACCTAAACTGATCCAAAAATAACCAAACCAAGACAATCTTGGATTCCTCAAAATTTCCTCACCAAACATAGAAGATTTTTCCTGTCTCCACCCACCTATCAAGGGCTTCCTAGAGAACACCATCTCTAGCCCAAACCCTTGGGATTTTCCTAACACCACTTCTCCCAAATCCGAAATCTTCTAGAAACCCAAAACTCAACCAAGAATGAATCCCATCACACCATGGCTATCTAGGAAATGGCAAGGAAAGGATGAAATCACTGCCAATCAAGGAACATCCCATGCCAATGATAGAAAAATAATATGTAAACCAAATTCGTGCACCATGCATTACAATCCCAAAAAGGAAATCACACATGCAACCTGCTACCTCCACAATATTCCTACTATAGATGCTCCTCCAATATTTTCCTTTCACTCCCTTTCTTTCCTTTACTTTTCCTTTACTTGATTGTGTCCAAGTGCTTGTTCTCTCTTCTCTTAGAGCTCCATTTCTAAAAGTGATCAAAATATAAACTAAAAAAATTTGTCAATTGTTTCTTAGGTATCCTTTTATCATTGATGTATGATTCTCTTCCTTTCATTTTCCTTTTTATTTCATTTTCCTTTATTTTCTTAAAAAATTCCCTTGCATGAATATTATTATCTCTTCATCTTCCTTTTCTCCCATTTTCCTTTATTCCTTGAATTAATTTCCATTTATTTCATTTTTCCTTTTATAATGGCAATGCCAATTTCAATTTCCATTAATTAACCACAAGTGATACCCACTTTAATTTTTTTCCCTCAATTCATTTTGGAATACATGTCCCATGAGCTTGGTCTTGTTTTTACCTTTTATAATTTCCTTCCAATTACATGGAAGATCAACCTGGGGCTATTAATAACCCGTTCCCCTTGGGGGAAGACTATCCTTGGCGTTCTATGACACTTATGGCCAGTAAACCACTGAAATCAAAACATACTACTTATTGGAGATTTATAACACAACTCATTGTGGTATTTACAACAAAAAACTGCTAAAAACATGAAAAAACTACCACTTATTGGATCTTTATTACACAACTCTATGCAGTATTTATTTTGACATACATATACATATAGATATATCTACCAAAAACTCATTTTCTTCAACCAAAAAATAAAGAAGGATATAATGCCCACATCTGGTCTCTCATGCAGCTCCATTAGGCCCAAATTTCTTCCACTGCCCTTTGACGTTCTATATTGATTGTTTCTGAAGCATGAGATGTTTCCATTGCAATATGAATTTTGGTGCTAAATGGAACACTCCCTTGGGTTCCACCTGTAATACACACCAATCAATAACATCATGAACATCCTATACACATTTCTTATGCAATGAAACATGGAAAACATCATGGAATTTTACTGATGGAGGTAAAGCAATTTTTTAGGCCACTGGTCCAATCCTCTCAAGGATCTCAAAAGAACTGCAATGCGAGGTTCCAACTTGACACATGACCCAATACTCAAGGATATCCTTTTGGGATTGTTGCACAATTACACATGCTCACCAACCTCAAACTCCTTGAATGCTCTATGCTGATCCACTTAACTATTCTACATTTCTTGTACCGACTTTAAATTCCTTTTGATAGCCTTCATTTCCAACTATATCTCTGCCAACATATCTAGTCCAAAAAACAAGGTGTTCACTAGATCATTCCAGATGATAGGAGTATTACAACTCCACCCATAAATATCCTCAAATGAACTCATATTCGAGGATTCCTGATACGCATTATTATAATCAAAATCCACTAGTGGAAGATACTCCTCCCACTTCCTCTGCTAATGCATGACATAAATCCTCAAAATATCCTCAAGAATCTTGTTAACCCTCTCTATATATCCATTGATCTATGGATTATAAGATGTACTGAAAGCTATCTATATCCCCAAGCCTACAAACAACTCCTTCCAAAACCTGGAAGTGAACTTGATATATCTATTTGATATAATATTCTTGGGAACTCCATGCAACCTAACTATCTTCCTGATTAAGATCTAAGTTACCTCACTAGCTAAATTAGCAGAATTTACTGCAATGCAGTGAGCTACCTTTTTCCCAACCTGTTAACCACAACCATGATGGAGTCATGATACCTTGATGTCCTTGGAAATATTGTAATGAAATCCTTGGATATAAACTCCCATTTCCATTTTGGAATTGGAATAGGCCGCAACAAGCCAGCTGGAAGATTTCATTCATATTTCACCTGTTGACATTCCAAGAACCTTGCAAAAAACTCAACAACATGTTGATTAAAATTCGACCAATAGTAGAACTTCTTAACATATGTCAAATTATTTTGGTATCCTTGATAGCTTGAATATGACTTGAATTGAAACTCTCTCAAAAAAATATTCTTCAATTCACTACTGCTAGGCACATATATCCGCTCTTAAATATAACCAAGGAATTTACAGTGAGATCATACTCCTCATCCTTAGCACCTTCACCTTGTTGTTGCAATATATTCTTCAACTATTGATACTTCTCATCATGCGGCCCTCCCTGTAAGATCCACTCCTGTAAATATGTCACATAAGAGATCACAATTGAAATATGGTTCACCTGCACTCTCCTACTGAGAGAATCCACAACCCTATTCTCTTTGCCCTTGATATACTTGATCTCAAAGTAAAACTCACTGAGATTAGGCAACCATCTATATTTCCTTACATTCATATTGGGTTGTTCAAACAAATACCTCAGTACATTGTGATCATTCATCAAGCCAAACCTCCTACCAAGGAGACAATGTCTCCACATTTTTAACACGTGAATGATCACTACCAAATCAAGGTAATGAGTCACATAGTTATGTTTGTGCTCATTCAACTTCATTGATTCATAAAAACCCACTTGCCCTTCCCGGATTAGGACTCAATGAATTCCTTCCTTACATGCATCTTTAAAAACAAAAAAATCCTTATCAGGATCTACAATCTTCAAGACCATAACATTGGTAAGAAACTTCTTCAACTGCTCAAAAATATCTTCACACTCAATAGTGCATTCAAAATTCTTCTCCTTCCTCAGAAAAGATGTGATAGGATAGAAAATCTTGGAGAAGTTCCTAATGAACCGCCTACAATAACCTGCTAGTGCCATGAATTATTTGACCTCATCCAAATTCTTTGGGGTTGGCCACTCCATGATAGCCTTAATATTTTCTAGATCCATTGTTATCCCCTCCTTGGAAACAACATGTTCTAAGTAATGAATTAATATTGAAAGAAACTACACTTGCTCAACTTGGCATACAATTGATGCTATCTCAAAAATCTCAACACGGCTTCTAGGTGCTCTGCATGCTCCTCCTCTTTCTTCGAATATTGCAATATATCATCAAAAAATACTATCAAAAACTTATACATATAAGGGTGCAAAACATTGTTCATCAAACACATGAAGGTGGCTAGAGCATTGGTAAGACCAAAAGGAACAACCAAAAACTCATAATGCCCATTCCTTGTACAAAATGCAATCTTGTAGATGTATTCTTCTTTGATGCACACTTGATGACATCCTGATCTTAAATCAATCTTCAAAAATATTGTCGCTCCCTTAAGCTGATCAAGCAAATCATCAATATGAGGCAATGGGTGCCTATTATTGATAGTCACCTTATTCAACTTCCTATAATCAATTCACAATATGGAAGTACCGTCCTTATTCTTTACAAACAACACTTGTGCACCCCAAGGTGAAACACTTGGCCTTATGTATCCCTTTTCAAGCATCTATTTTTAAAAGCTGCAACTTTAATTCTAGAAACTCCGCAGTGCTCATCTGGTATGGTCCCTTAGATGTTGGTGTTGCTCCTAGTACCAACTCAATAGAGAAATCCACCTTTTTTATGAGGACGAAATTCTAGAATATATGCAATAAACAGATCTTAAAACTGCTTCAAGGTAGGATACCTCCTTAGGACTTCATCATCCACAACATCCTTCTATTTTTCATTGAAAACATGAAATAAATACAATAGACACCCTTTCCTGCAATTGTGCTTAGTTTTTATAGCTGTAAAAATGATTATTGATGTAGGCTTCTTCTTTCCCTACAAAATTTTATTTTCTCCATCATCATCCTGGCACTCAATAGCCTTCTCATAACAATCTACCTTGGTCCTATGAGTAAACATCCATTCCATGCCCAAAATAATCCTATAGGATCCCAAAGGAAGCATATTTAGGGTGTGCTATTATAGGCATGCCATTAATATCAAATGCACAAGATATCACCCAATGATGAACTCTTCTCTTGGTCCCTGTAACGAAATACATTAACCAAGAATTTGCATGCACTTCTTTATTCAAATGACACTAATCCACGAGGTCAGGACTCAGATATATATAATTAGATAAAATATCAACCAAAATGGAAATAATTTGATCACGAAGCTTAACTTTCATCTCAATAATAAATGCATGATGGTCAACTTGTCTGTTATCTAGTGCTGCATAGATCTGATGAATGATCTTACCAACATCCCCAACTATCTGTGCCTCCTGAGCATTGTATATCTATGGCATGCCACCCTGGTAAAATGAACAATACTTCTTGCGATGGTATTTACAACAAATCCAACACTTCAAGGTTTCCCCGCCACTGCCTTTATTCTGATCTCCAAGCTGAGACCCGTGTCCTTTCTCAGCTGCATTGAAATTCTCATGAGGGGCTGCATTTTATTTTTCACCTGCATCCTAATATCTTCCTCGATTCTTGGGCCATTTTCATTTATTTTTCTCATTACCTTTCTAGTCACGCTTGAACTTAGTATTTCACTTTGAATGCTCATAACAATACTTTAATTTCATGATAACTTCCTCCAATGGCAAAGGCTCATCAAAATCAATCCAAAATTTAAATGATAATGCAAAACCAATTATTAACCTTTGGATCTTTTCTTTCTCATCCTTCGTAAAGGGAACATACCTCAATAACTATAAAAATTTGTTTGTGTACTCTTCATCTATCATGTAACCCATCATGAGCTCATAAAACACCTTGGCCTTTCCATCATAATATCTCTTAGACATGTACTTCTTCCTGAAGATATTTTTAATCTCACCCAAGTCAACTTCTTTTCTCTGATGCCTTTTACATTCTTAATATCTTCCCACTAGATGTATGCTTTTCCTTTAAGGATAAAGGTTGCTATCATAGATTTCATGTTATCTGAGTAGCCATGCAATATGAAAAAATTCCACATATCAAGCAACCATGCTTCTACATATTCTAATTTCTTTAACTCACCATCAAAATTAGGTTTCTTAGATTTCTTGAATTCCTCTGGAAATACTCTCTCCTCCTATGATGCTAACGATGATGTTGAGAATTTCTCCAGGAAGAAGAGATGGAATAAAATCCATGCATACCAGTACTCATGTTAGGTATATATAAGAGTCTTCAACTCCTCACTGTATCATCCCTATACAACTTGTACCTTCTCTGAGACCTTCCTTCACATGCCCCGTTAGTATTTTCATCATGCCTATACCCATTACTGATCCCCAATTGTCCTTGCTTCTGTAATTCTGAGAAGCTTTGAAGAATCACTACATTGACTTAAAATTACTTTTCCTAAGCCTTTGCAAGTACTTCCTGTGCCTCAAACAACCTGTTATGATCTATTTTGTAGCTTCTAATATCTACCCTCAGACTCCTCAATGTATTTACTAGATCAGGAAAATATTCATCTCCTTGTTTCTCAAATGACTTTTCCCATTCCATTGATTTACTTCAAGCTTGTATGGGGAGTCATGTGAACTGTAATCCACCATTTTTCTCTTCATATTTTGGCCTTCTAGTTTCTACAAACATACCATGTTAGATAAACCAAATAGAATACATAATCGAAATCATAGCTCAGAGAATTTTAGGGCAGGATATTACATCTACAAAAGTTAGTCTAGATTAGCACGATATATAATAATATCAAAAACATATCAACATCATGCATGAATCATTATGAGAATAAAAAATTGAAACACTAATTTCTTGAATGATAACCATAACCATCTATATTGACCACAAGATCCAATACTTTAAATATCGCTTTGATACCACTCGATGACATCGGTACCAAAGAAAGGTTTACAAGGAACATAAATGCTATGGTGCCATCCTATAACACACCACCTCACATTTACCCATTTTGACAAGCTCTACAAGGTAAATATAAGTTGAGAGTTACTATGAAATGACTCGACAACCAATTTCCAACTATGGAAGTAAGGTCTACAAACTAGAAACTTGCTGAAACCTCTAAGGGAACCGAGATTTACTAGGTGTCAGACAACAACCACTGGTTATCAGAACCTAAGATGAAGCTTTATTTTTATTAAACTCTACCTCCTAGATGCATGCATGCAAAGATATGCATGTAGTTGGAAAGCTTCAGCTATACACAGAAGCCTTCCTCCATGTGGTTGCAGTCGAAACTTCCCAGTTCAAAGGGTGCAACTAGAAACCCTGATTCACATTTTTAGGACCAGTTCCAAGCCATCTGCCCATAATTCTCCAGAATCACCTTAATCACTTACATGAGTCATTAATCATTTTTCATGAATCAGTTCTTGCTCAAACTTATCAAATACATGAAAACAATTTAGAAAAACACTTTCTGGTCAAGGTACTTATAGGTTATAAATGCATAGTTTCATTCGAGATTCACTAAGAAGGCTTGCAACCCTCCCTTACTAGATGAAATAACATACATTATCCTATGCATTAATATCAAATAGCCAATAAATTATTAAAACATGGATGGATTCATAACAAGAGAACATAACAATTTAGGAAATATAGCATGCATATAACCAACACTTAACCAGAATAGAACCATAACAACCAATCTTGAAAGCATACATAAAATAAAAATTTGTGCTCATTATTCTCAATATGAATCAATACACAATAACATTTACAAATTTCAACCAAGTCAGGGGCTTCCATGTACCACCCAACCATAGATTAGGATTAACCAAATATTTCTTTCAGCCGATCACCCATGTTCCATATTCCAATCATGAATGTGGGATCTCATAGGATAAACCAAAAAAAAAATAACAAGGGAATCTAGAGGCTAAACCTCCTCAACCCTCAACCATAGTTATTTCACCTAAACCAATATAGAAATGACCAAATCAAAACAAACTTGGGTGCCTTAGAATTTCCTCACCATACCCAGAGGAATTTTATTGTCTCCACCCACCTGTCAAAGTATTTTCAAAGAAAACCATCTCCATCCCCAAACCTTGGTATATTCCTAAGACCACCTCTCCCAGATCCAAAATACTCTGGCAAACGAAATCTCAATCATGAATGAATCCCATCCCACCTGGTTATCCAGGAAATGGCAAGGAAAGGTTGAAACCACTTTTAATCCAAAAAAATACTATGCCAATGAAAATAAAATAATATGTAAACCAAATTCATGCACCATGCATTCCAATCCCAACAAGGAAATCACCCATGGAACTTGTTACCCGCAAAATATTCCTATTGTAGATGCTCCTCCAATATTTTCTTTGCGCTCCATGCTTTCCTTTGCTTGTACTTTACTTTCTTGTGTCCAAGTGATTTTTCTCTCTTCTCTTAGAGCTCTATTTCTGAATGTGATCAAAATCTAAACTGACAAAAGATGTGAACTATTTCTCAGGTGCCTCTTCATCACTGATCTCTAATGTCTATTCCTTTCCTTTTCATTTTTCTTTCAATTTCCTTTATTTTCTCTTTAATTTCCCCTGCATGGATATTCTTGTTTCTTCATCTACATTTTCTCCAATTTTATTTTATTCCGTGAATTAATTTCCATTTATTGCATTTTACCTTTGTCAATGTCAATGCCAATTTCCATAGCCATTGATTTAACAACGGATACCCAATTTAATGTTTTCCATCTAATCAACTTGGAATACGCGTCCCATGACCTTGGTCTTATTTTTTTCTTTATAATTTCCTTCAAATTACATGTAAAATAAACCCAGGGATATTACAATGGGAATTCAATCACGACATTGCAAAGGAAAGAAGTAAAATTCCAATGGAAAACAAAATGTGTAGCCAATTTTTTGTCATTAAAAAATCTAATCACACATGCACCAATATTAATAATATAAAACCTTGAAAAATATTTCATGGTTTACACAAATGGCTGCGAGGAAGGGCTCAATGGAGTCCTATTGCAAGCAGGACATGTAGTTTGTTACAAGTCAAGGAATATAATTATAATGATTCACAACTTGGAGCTAGCAATGACAATGCATGCATTGAAAATATGGAGGCACTACCTGATTGGAAGGAAGTTTGTTTTGATGTCAGATAATGAAGGATTGAGGTATCTATTTAACCAACCTAACCTAAATGCAATAAATATAAGGTGGCTAGCCTTGATCAATGAGTTTTATTTATAAATAAAATAAATCAAGGGAAAGGGAAAAAAGTAGCATATGTTATTAGTAGGAAGCTATAAGTGGCTTATGTGGCACCCATCATTACTTGTGAAGTTGATATTGAGGAAAGGATAAAAAAAGGAAATGTAGCAGGATGAGCATTACTAACAAGTGAATAAATTCTTGTAATAGGAACTAGAAGGAGTATTGAGTAAGGATTACTTGCTTAGATATGTTGGTTTACTAAAGTTTAAAGGTAGGTTGTAGATACATTTCATGAGTGACATGAAGGAACTCATCTATGATGTGTTTCATAAAGCACCTTATTCAAGTTGTTAGGGTCCTATAATATAGGGATCAAAGTGTGTTTGTTTGACTATTCATTTTGGGGGTCCATTTGCAATATTTAGCCTATGAATTCACCAAGTATCATAGTCTAAGGGGTTTGTTGTGTATAAAGGGTTAAAATAGTTAAAGTCATTGTAAATATGTGTGTCATAAAAGAGTCTATTAACCCTAATTCAAATTTCTAAATTCATAAAGATTCTATGATGGGTCACGTAATGAGGTATTTTCTCATCGTAAGTCATTTGTGGGGGTCACGTCAGTCATGTTAGTTACTTAGAGTTTGTTATAGGTCAGTTAGCGTCATGTCTTTCTCATGATTGTAAAAGTACTATCTCATGTCATCATTCAAAACAACCATCGTGACAAGAAAATAGCTTTAGGTGGCATAAAATTAAAATTTCATTGAACCTCTCTCATTCTCCCTCATATGTGATTCATTTTAAGCTCTGGAGCAGTGTCAAGATGCAATAAGGTTTCATAAGTCGAAGGGGAACATTCAAAGCTCATGGGAAATAGTCTGTTGTGCATTTTCTGCATAAGTTGGAGTTATTTATCTTTAAGGTCTACAGGCATTTAAAAAACTACTTTAGGGGTTATAAACCATCAAAATTACATTCCAAACATACCCATTTTATCTATTTTTCCAGGAAATTTTTGCAACCATATCAACCATGGAGGTCTGCTACACTCGGCTACGCATTTTTTTATGAAGTGATGGAAATTTTGTAGTTGTGAAATTTTTATAAGGTTTCATAATGTGTTTTTATGTGGTAAGAGGGATTCTCAGCCATTTTGAAGAAAAAATTCCATCATAATCTTGAAATGTTGGACTTGCTGCGAATCTATTGCACAAGTGGGAATCAGCCATCTAGGAGGTATGTAAGTGTTGGAGAGCCTACTTCAAGAGTTATAAACCATAACATAGACATTTCAAGCCTGCTAATTTGATCCATTTTACCAGAGGATGTGTGAAACCATACAGAACATGGAGGGCTACTTGGACTTGCTATGAAATTTCTTGGAAACTGACTATTTTTGTCATCATTTTTAAAGTGGTTTATGACCAAATGGAAACGAATTTTGAAAAATGGAAAGAATTTTTTGTCAATAACGGACAATAAAACAAAAAAATATCTCATTTTGTGCACAATATTTATGGTTTTGGAGATATGAAACTCTCTTGGAGGCCTATATTTCAAAAAATAAAATTCTATATTTTTCTTCCTGTTTCAGCCATTGTTTTTTGGTGTGCTTTTCTAATAGCTGGAAGTGAATTTTTCAAAAATAAAAGAGATCTTTGTCGAGAATGAGAAAAAAAAAAAATCTTAGTTTGTGCACATGTGTTACGGTTTTGAAATTACAGGTGTCACTTGGGGACCCATTTTCCGCAATTTTGCCAAGTTAGATTTGCTAACAAAGTTTTAGAATTTTTGGAATTCGATTTGTAAATTTGAAGTTATGGTTTCTAGAAGTAGTTTGGATCATGTCAATAGGTGTCATTAATTCTTATGATGGCATGGTTAGTGGTTTATTATGAGTATTTCCAAGATTAATGATGTATTAAATACAAAATTGTGTTTGGTAACTAGTTCCTACTTTTATGCAGAGTAGGTGAAAAATTTGATGTATTTATCTATTTGACTAGTTTCTTGTTGGAAAATTTGACCTGGATAGCTAGGATGGAATATTTTTCGTAAGTTATATATGTAAAAATCTAAGAGAGGGGTTCTGGTTAGTGTGGAAAGGAAGCTATTCTACATTTTCTAAAATTTTTGCATTATTTTCCCAAGTGAATAGAAGAAAGCAAGTGAAGTTTTGACAGAGATTCTTGTGTCGGACTTATTTGTATGTGTGTTTCCTTCTGATCTATTTATAATACATATTTTCATGGTGTAAACATTCTTCATGCTTATTTTGAAAGGAAACATTTTTAGAATTAACTTAGTGCTCTTATTTAAATCAGTTGATCATATGTGTTATATTTTTACTCTATGGAAATATGAACTCGTTGATCTTTTTATGCTCAATTTTTCATCCTTCCTCATGATCCACTAACCCATTCACTACAACAAAATTTTATTTTATATCAATAAGTCTTCCTATCTTGCCTCTCTTCGAATTTCAGCATATCCCTTACTCACTTGGATATAAAACAGTAATTTGATCTTGAGTAGCTTTACTTTACTACACTTTCCTTCATACATCAAGCCTAAAACTACCATTTCATCATCACAGCCAGCCTAATATCTACAATATTTCAGTCATTTAGTTGATTGAGAGGAGAACAAAGTGAGAGAGCCCTCTCCAAGGCTAGTATGGATGTATTATAGCCTAAAATTAGTCAGTGGTTACCTTTGGATTTTTCTTTTCAGCTTAGATAAATTTACAGAGTGCTAACACAAGTCATCATGGTTACTAGAAAATGATAACATACCTGAAAAAGGATGTACTAATAGCAAGACATGAAAAAGGATGTCTCTAAGTACTAATATAAAGCCTTGAAAAAGGATGTTTATAAGTATATTTCTAAGTGCTAGGATCATCAATGCGTGAAATTGGAGTGTATATATTGAGCGAGATTGTTATAAAAAATCCCCATTCTTGAGTGGAAGTGGCAAGTATTCTCTATGGAATTTATCGTATGACCGTACAAAGACATATAGATAACATGATGCCATAATGGTAGTGATGGAAAAGTTGAGTAAAGTAGCTCATTTTATAGTTGTCAAGTCTAGCCATAAGGAAATTGATGTTGCCCATATTTTCAAGAAATAAATATTCATATTGCACGGTGTACCTAAGAATATCATCTCGGATTGGGATGCTAATTTCACCTCAAAATTTTGGAAAAAATTATTTGTTGGTATTGGAATAGAGTTGGCATTTATTACAACATATCATCCCCAAAGAAATGGACAGATTGAAAGAAGAAATAAGGTGCTAGAGGAAATGCTAAGAAAGTATTTCATGCAAACCTAAGAGGTGGGAAGATTTTCCACCTTTGGTAGAATTTTCATACAACAATGGGTAACAAGAATCATTGAATATGAGTCCATTTGAGGCTCTTTTTGGGAAAAAAATGCAATACACGTATCAGCTAGAATGATCTAGTGAAAAAGGCACATGTTGGACTGGATATGTTGAAAGAAATGTAATAAGAAGTAGTTTCTATAAGGAATAAATTGAAAGTAGCTTAGGATAGGCAGAAGAGCTATGCAGATAAAAAAATAATGCACAAGTAATTTCAAATGGGGGAACACATTTACCTCACATGGAAACAAGGGAAATTTCACTGAGAATTAGGTCTTGTGATAAGTTAGCACTCATGTTTTTTCAACCTTTTAGATCTTAGAAATATTGGGGGTAAGTGGCTTACAGACTAGCCTTGCCACTCGTAATGAAAGCACATAATTTTTTCCATATTTATTTTCTAAAATGTATGTACATGATGCTATTCATGTTGTTGATTAGTCTATGATATAGGTTGAATTTGAGGGAGAATTGCAACTAGAAACATAATGCATTCTAAATAATAGTAATATCATGATCTAGAATCAGGAAATTGAATAGGTCAACATGTAGTGGAAGTAGTTTGGAACAGATGAAGTTTCTTGGGAAATGTCTAATTAGATGGGGATACCATATCTAACTTTGTTTACTATGTAAGTAAATGTACCAATAACTGGGTATATAAAGCTCATTACTAAAAAAAATTCAGGCGTAGAACACTAAGGGCGATGTTCTTCTAATGGTGCGAGGTTTGTGACAACCATTTTTTCTTCCCCTTTTTTAAATGTCAATATGAATTGTAATTCATGTAAATATTGTGGAAAGGGAAGATAATGACCAAGTTGGAGGAGTGTACAAAGATTAAAAGGTATGAGGAGGAGGAGTTTCTTATACCAACCCAATATATTTATTTTATCACCTATATCCCTCATGAAATTGTGACATTGATGGTGCAATAATTTAAGAAAAACATGGGATGTATGCAAGAAAGGATAAAAAGATCACACAATCCCTTAATTGCAGAACATCTTGTGGAGTCAACACGCAAGGGAAGGTAAAAAAACAAGGGAACTTAAGAGAAATTGTAGGAGGCTTGGAGATGCTTAAGGGATGTAGAAGCATATGAAGGGAGAAAATACTATCAGTTGTGTAGAGAGAATTGCAAGAGAAATGGTTGAATTTAAGGCTAAAATTCTGGTGTATGCAAAGGCTTGGAAGCACATTGAGGAGCATGGAGTAAGGAGAATCCTATTGTGTTGAGAAGGTGGGGTCACTGTTGGGTTGATTTAATTGTTGGTTAAATTACTTCATTAAATTATCGACTATGGCTTCTGAGAATGTGGAGTATACATGAACCATATATGCTAGGAAATATATTTTCAATTAAAGAAGACTAAAATAACTGTAAATGGAAATTAAACCTATTTGTGACTAGATATTATTAAGAATACACATATGTTATATCAAAAAATGCCATTCCAAACTTAAATGTAAATAAAATTTAAAGAAAAATATTTTATTTCTCAAGGAATTGAAAACTACTTGATCGATTATAAATTGAAATCTATTATATTTGCTCAATGAAAGGAAATATAATCTAATTAAGGAAATTTACTATAGAAATATTTTGAAATTGATTCTATTCTAAGTCTAATCTATGAAACTTGAAATAAGTCTATTCTAAAGGACTAACAAGAAAATCTATCTATCAATTTGAAAGTAAAGTTATTCCCCAAAACCTAAAAATGAAACTATTCTAAAAAGAAGTGATCGAAAATGAATGAACTGTTGACAATATTTCAAATGAAAAATAATTCAAAGAGATTAATGATGTGCACATTCATAACTAGAACTAATCATAGCATCTAAATATAAATATGAGACTGAGCATAAAGGAAATTTTCTTACAATTTTCTATCTTACTGTCAAGTGCTTGAACTGTCATAAACCAAATACAAATAAGCTAGATTCAAATTGAAAACAAAGCACTTAAAGCATCGAACTAGTTAAGGAAGTGTTGACGGTGTTGGATGTCGATAACAGGGCAGGGGATCTCCCAAATGTGAAGTCCCAATTAGACCCCACGTCATTTGGAGTAGGAGCCCCAATCGAAAATACAACGAGTTTCCATACGGTGATCTCAAAGATGTGCCTTGGCTGGAATGAACACATAACATGATATACACATAGCTTTGGTGAAAACAAGTGAGTAATTTTTTTGAAGTTTCAATTGTAGTGCATAAGAGGTTCTTTTACATGAAGGAGAAGAGAGTGAGCCTATAGAAGAAAAGTAATAGTACTATCCTAAAAGAGACACACAAACATATGAGAGAATCATTAATTAGTCTGCAAAATAGTTCACAAGATAATAATGATCATGAAAGCACATACAACACACATTCAACAAGATACATACTAAAGTTAACAAAATATCTCATTAACATTAACATTAAGAAATAACATATACCATAAAAATTTAAAGAATAGTCTTGAAATATCCATGATATATGCACGAAAGTGTTTTGGCTTTGAGAGATTTTTATCATTTAGTGAAAGTTCCAAGTATACAATTACAATGATATGACACCAGCCCCAATAATGCAACATGAAGCCATCACTTGCTTCTCCATAGAATTATACTCACTCCTATGCTAGAATAGAGAAGCCACGGCTACCAATCTCAAGTTCCAATCCCTTTCCCTAAGTTATGAGGCCTTTTTTATAAAAAATGAGATGGCCTTTCATCTCCCCTTGTGACCTTTGAGTTTCCCTCATGACTCTTGGACTTATTTCACCTTTATTCTAACTAATGACTCTTCACATTCCATATTTGACTCTTGGACTTCCACTCACATTTACACTTTTATTATTTTCTAAATAAGACAACACTCTACACATAAGACAAAAATGACTAGAGCCTAATAAGACAAAACTTTGTACATTATGCTTGATTTTGAGGAAAATCTAGCTCGATATATTCCATTTGTAGTTCTGTAGTAACATATTGATATCAAGATTTATACTCTGCTATTTTATCTTCAAACTTTGAAGGAAGATCTAGCTTATATTGGAATATTGCCTCCATAGCATCTGAATATATAGTTTTGGAGCTATTTTGAGCTTCATTACGTAATAGGCACAAATTCATCTTTACCTTGGCAGGTCCAACTACATACAACTACATGTTTTGCATGAATCGTATTTGATAATAACCTGCTTCAAATTATTCTAGTATTATTGGATTTTCTGCCTGATAGCATTTCTACCTTTTGTCTTTGAAAATTCTCCAAGAGAAGGAATATTTTGCGCTATGACCAAGGAGTAAAACCATTATACAATTGTGCATAGGAATTTTTCCCACATAAGTGTCAAGCTTCTTGTTACTTTGCATAAACATTCTAACCTCGACCTTCACCAATTCTACTTCTTCTCTAATTTTCTGGGCTAACTCTATTGGCACATTCATATTATTGGTGCCCCATTCATATATCACACTGATGGATGCATGAATGACCTTTAGGACTTTCATATTCTCCTGCGATCTTGTTTGCATTGGATGCAATGGAACTACAGCCTTGTGAAGGGTGATATTCTTTTCATAAAGTTGTCTCATGGTGCCTCCTAGTTATTGGATTTCATCATGTAACACTCCATATAGCTCCTTCAAATGAGAATAAGTGGAAGAAAATATTTGTTTCTCAGCTTGGAGATGATCAATCTATTGTCTTGTAGTAGCTAAGTCCTTTGTTAATATTTTGTTTTCCTCCATCAAGAAATCACTGTTCACTTTTACAACTCATTCAAATGCTATATTTTTTATCGTGACTGTCCTTGGATTCCTCTTGGTGTTGAGAAAAATCACCCTCTCTATATTAATGGAAACAATATGAATTAGGTAATTATGAAAGTATTTCCGCCTCTCTTGTACTATTATGTTATCTATCTAATCAAGTGTCAAGTTGAAAGTATCCATGACCATATCATTGTCTGGAGGAGATATTACCATTTCACTAAATGGGATGTGGCCACCTGTAAGAGGAGGTGAAGGATGATTGCAAATTTTTTCTGCAATGGACACAATGTTGGTCTCTTGGTTCTCCTCCTCCTCAATATCCATGTTTGGGTTTTGTAACTTCTCCTCAATTTATTGTGCAAACTCCTCATCTTGATTTTTCCTATTTTCTTCTTCTTTTGATTGTTTCTGCTATTCTTACTCAAGAATTTTTTGTCTCGCTTCTTGTTCTCTCTTATTTCTTTTAAATTATTATGATTAATTTATACTATTCTCTACTACAATTGATTCTCTAAGGATAATAGGATCAAATTTGAACTATTGGCTCCGCTCCACTTCTGGGTTATGCACAAATTTCCTCTTATACTTGATACTAACTGGAGTGTGCACTTATTTTTTCTTTCCATCCTAGGTAACACTCTACTCAAGTACTACACTAGAAGGTCTTCCTCTTTTCTTGGTGCATGTGGTTGGGAAGAATTATAAAAATTCTTCATCCTCTCTTCCTCTTATCTGGAATAAGACCGATAAGCCTAGGAAAAATGCAACTTATCACAATGTATTTTGCATATTCCTCTAGGATCATGCATGTGAAACCTCATATTACCGAACTTAAGGCTTTCAAGTGGTTCTAATTTATCTTCTATGAATTTTATGCTCCTGTGATCATAGAATCCTATTTGTAGAGGGAAGTAAGGCAAAGGTGCCTTCTTCTTCTTTTGTAGTAGCTGAGAGACACCTATGCTAAGATGATAAACAATCTCTTGCACACCACCTTATCGGTTAAATACCTCAAGAAAAGATGAGGAGGTTTCTAAGAACCAAATACTTTGAGTTATTTTCCATTAGGTGAGGCAAACCTATCTGATACTTCTGCCACAAATTTCATTTCCTCATGAGACATGCAAGGAAGAATCACATGCAAGGAGATTCTTCCTCCAAGATCATCTGATACAGAACCTTGAAGAAGTACTTAATAAGTTTCTCATTCACTCCCCTATAGCTATACACTGACAACAATTTGCAATAAATATGGATGGGTAGGTCTCTAGGTGTCCACCTTTAATATAGACCTAAGAACTTATGGCGAGCACATATTCAATCCAACAAGTAGGTAGACATGAAAATATGTGGTTGCTTGCCTTGCGGTGTGTTTTTCGCCTTATTCACATAGATATGCAACTGTCAAGACAATATATGTGACCAATTTAATATCTTCACTTTTGTGACAATAAGATACAACATGTAAATCCATCCTTCAGGGAAGGATACAATTTTCCTCTATCCATAGACTAGATAGCACATAGCCATCAAGTACTGGTATACTGTTTAGAGAGACTTGGTTTTGTAAGTACTATCAGGCTTCTAGTGAAATTTGGCTGGTTCCTTCCACCATGACTTGATAAAATCTTTAGTATTCAGATAACTTGAAGTAGCATAGAATTAATATTCCAAGTGATTCCCAGGCTTAGGAAAGTTGTAAATAAATTGAATTTTATGTGGTTAATAGGAGGCAAGATGCTACCCACTGACACTGTTTAATGCCATGCTTTTGGTATATAGACCCTGCAATATCCACTTGATAACATTTGCACATGGTAATACTAGATATCTACAGGAAACCTTATGGAACCCTAGTCACTAGATGTTCACATAAAATTCCCTATCCTTTAGGTCTTCTTTGAACTTTGTAGAAGTGAATACATATCTAATGGTAATCCATGTGATAGTAGAATCATTTTCAATGTAGAATTGTGCATATAACAAGATAGGAACCCATGGGATGATGATGTTAATGGCCTCTTCAATACTTATCTTTGTGACCTCCTTTAATGCTACTTTCTTGGGAGGAATAATGTTATCTGATGATGAAATATTGATGTGTTTAGGATCTGTAGTACCTATTTCAAAATATGCACTCATCATGATGGCAAGTTAGTTCAAGAGATATCAATGAACTTACAGGAAAAAAAAATAACCACTAAGGAAAATAATTGCACAATGTTGAGCTCAAGAGGTGTAGAATGAGCATTGGAAATGCAAACTATGCAGATTTTGGAGGAATATTGTGAATTTTTGGTTTGTAGGGGAACTGACTAAGCACTGCATCTACATAATGTGCAATTTCTTTTAGGAATAGGGGGACCTAGATTGTGTAGTGCACAGTTACAATTGGCAGGGAAGTCTGACTTTTGCCTATGATTATGCAGTGTGCAGTTGGGGAAGGCCAGTGACTGCACAATGTGAAATTGCAGCTGGCAGGGAAGGGCCTTTATTGCTTTTTATTGCACAATGCGTAGTTGAGGAGGGTCGCAAGGCTTAAGGACTGTACAATTACTATTGGGAAAAGGGAAGAATCTAGATCTATGAAAGAAGAGGGGAAGGATGTGGATCGACCTAATAATTAATAAAATTAGTCACTAACGTTGATAAGACAAGATAATGAAAATAGAAGGACATGCATGCATAAATACACCCAACAACACCGATTGTTGGTAAGAGAAAAGACTAGGAATGAAATGGACACTTGAAAATAAGCTAAAAATAATAAAAGAAAACTTGTATAAATTAATAATAGAATAAATTTCACTCGTTACAATAAGAATGAGGAAAATGACACTTGCAAACACAAAAGAGACAAAAGTGAAAGAAAAAAAGCACCAAAAAGCGACACTTGAGAAACTTACCCAGAAAAGCAGTGCAAATGGAATCTAAAGCTCCTTGAACTCATGAGAATTGTTAGAGCTCTAATGGAGAGTGTGATAATGAGCACTATGAGCCTCTCTTATATATACTAGCACTCACGATATTAGGGTCAGGGTTTCAAGTTCGCATGCCTAAAATCAAGGAGGGACCTTTAGTTAACTGACACTTTTCTAAAGATCGAATAGAAACTTGTGCCACAATACTACATGGAAATGAAAACCTCATATTTTATAGGAGTTCATAGTTTACTAATCCCAGGGACTACAGATTTCACTACCTAAATGGACTGTGCATTTCCCTGTGACAAGGGATTGCAAAAATTTGTTGCTCAATGAATTGTGAAATTTCATCTCTCATGATGATTGCAAAATTTTATTTCACAACATTTTAATGCCTCAAATAATTGCATAGTTTAGTCTCACAGGGATTTTCATAGTTCTCCATGGCATAGGATTGCATAGTTCCTCAAGGAAAGGCAAAAAATTCATGCTTGATCAAGGCATGATTTAGCTTTTGTTAAGAAGGTGTTCTCTTGTCTTGAGAATTTGAGCAACTGATGTTGACAAGACCTAGTTGTCATCATGACAACACAATTAAGACATCACAAGCCTATCATGATAGAATAATCCATTGTGACACTTAATAAACAAGAATAACCCTTGACTCTAGTTAAAACAACAATTCTTATGATCAAAGGTAGCTCCAAAATCAAAGCGTAGGAATTGTTTTGGAGGGGGTTTGTAGCAACTACAACACTTGGCGACACACTGGAAGAACTCCAACTTCTGTGTATTGGTCTAACTTTACATACCAAGTCTAGATTTTAGGAAGTATTGTTTCATCTCATCGATCACCATATTTTCCTTAAATTGATTAAATATATTGTTTCTTCTATTCCTTTAATCAGCCAAACACTTTTAAGATTAATTCATATCTTAGTTTTTTCGATAAGGGGTTATGAGTATATAAGAACACGTGTAATATTTCAATTTTTTTTTAAAATTTTTGTAACCCAGAGGAACCCAATAGCCCCCTCACATGTAACTACTATAAAACCTCTGAGGGGGCTACAAATTTTCCTCCTCCCTATAGCCTAGATCACAATAGGGGGATTTGAACCTGGGTATTTCGAGTTAAAACAATTTCACATTTCTTAGATAACCAATTGAGTTTCCCCCCCAGACCTTAATATTTCAGCGTATTAATATCATCTTTGGTGTTTCTTCATTTCCAACAGGCCTATTCAATACCCCAATAGATTCACTTCAAGGGATCACCATCATCTCTTCGCTAGCAACAAGCCTATTTAATACCCCGAAGAAGTTGCTTCCTTCACCTCTCTATGAAAAAATATTTTCTCTTCTTTCACCCGTTATTTATTTTTTATTAAATTTATGCTCATTGTCATTTTATTGACATTTATATTTCCAAGGGAGGAAGACAAATCCTAACTTATTGAGAGAAACAAAGGTTGTTCATTGTTTTACAAAGACTCTTAAACATATACCTATAAAGAAATTTTGCTCGCTTAAGTTTCCAACTTTCCTTTCTCTAGTCAACTAAGTTGACATGTTAAAACCAACCAAATATAAAAAAATATGACTCAAGAAAGAAGATTGTATTAAATATGTGATCATCATATATTTTCCAAGTTTTTCTCTGAGAAAGAAACAAATTTTCCGTCTAAGAATCATGGACTAAAAGATACAAGGCCCATAAAAAGAAGGGGATGAGTAGTTAACCAAGAGTTAAAAATTACACAATATCCTCTTGTAATTTTCCATTCTTGTTTAGAACCAAACCATGAATTCATATAATGATTATTACAAACATATAAAAAATAAGAGCACAAAATGAAAAACAAAAAATCAAAATACTAAGCTAAACCTACTCCTAAACTAATAAAGGAAAGGTCGGGCTCACATGAAATGAAATTTACAATGCAACCACCGAAGAATTTCTTGACTTGTATAGGTGATGGAATTAGAAATACAAAAGATCAACATGAAAGGTACACAAAGAGAAATATGTACCACTATAGGATGCTCCAAGATTCGAAGGCTTGAAACATTATCAAATAAGTATGATAAGAAAAAATTTGTTAAACAATCTGCCACTATGACTTGATGGTCATACACATCTAAAAAGCTTCTAACAGAATTACAGTCATTCAAAATTTCAATCTAAGTCACAAATATTACAAGAGATCGAAGCTTGTTACTAGAAAATGAGCTTTATAAGTAAATCTCTTCTAACCATTCAACGATCAGATCATGATAACAAGGTGAAGAATATTGAAATTGGAAGATAGATTCATTTTCAACATGTTCAATAAATTCATGAGGGATTGTGCTATGATGAAGTATATATGATCATGTTTAGAATGCTTACCAAGATCACAAGATCCTAACATAACCATCAATAAATGTTGAATTTCCTTGACTTCTTGGAAAGTTTCCAAGCTATCAAACTGTGAATCATCAAACAATGATAACTATAAAAGATCAACATATGAAGGTTAAAAATCATCACTACATGTATCAATGAACACATTTAGAAGAGCACCAACAAAATCAAATTTCACATTTGAGTCCAGGAACTCTTTATGATCGAATGAATCAAAATAAGGACTCACTTGAGTGCAAGGGGTTGGAAACTCCACTTCTTCACATAATAAAGATGAGAAATGAGACAAATCATGAACAATGGATTTAATCCCTTCTTCTTTGAATTGAGAATCAAAATCCTACCACTCCTAACTGCAATCAATACCAAAAATATTAATATTTTAATCATTGAGAGGAAGAATTGGTGTAACAGATTCAATAAACATGTCACAAAAGTGAGCCAATGGTGAATAAGAAAAGGAAAGGTCGAGGGAGGGAAAATCTATAATAATATATTATTTTTCATAATATGAAGCCCACACATAATCATCATGAAATATATCTCGAATCTCTTGATATTCAAAAACATCATTTTGAACTTGATCCTCATGAGATTCAAAAGGGGCTAATATAAAAGGTTTATATAGTGAATCAAGGTAAATAGGATTAGAGGAAGTAGCTAATGGAAAGTAAGAGATATATATGAAAGAAGCAATACCATCAATCAAATCAACCTCAATATTTAAACATGGATTCAAAATTTGATTATGTGGGGAAGGTAGACATGGGTCTAGATAAAAAATATGATCCTCAAGTTTTCCAACCTCAACATTGGTACATGGGGCTACTTCATTTGATAAATAAGTGCAAGAATACGAAGCTTCAAAACAAATATCTGATCCTTCCTTTGAAACTCTAAGGGCTCCATGACCAAGAAAATATGGGAGACTTGTTAGGGATTCATATTCAAGAGGATTCAAAGAAATATATACAATATATTTAAACTTATCTTTCATAAAATCCTAATCTATGTATTCCTCATAAAACTCATAAAAAAAATTAAGAAGGTGATCAAGAAAGTCTTCCTAGGATTCATCGGATTACATTCTAAGGAGAATAGTTTTCTTGTATACACTTTGATAATCATACCTGTCAAAATCTTGGTGAAGCTCCATGAATTTTTTTTTGAAAGAGTGAATAGAAGAAGTCGTTAATGCATAACACCATTTTTTAACACGAAATTTAGGAGTGAGAATGAACAACCTGCAAGCAAAATCCACACATTTAAATTCAAACGAATCACAAAATTCAAGAAAGGAAAGGGTGTGTTGAATAATGGTTGTTTCACCCTCGCCATTAACCTTTAGATTTGATAAGTTATGGATTATCCACGTGAAAAATTTTCATATTTGCAACTCTAGAAAAATATCCCGCAGTTATGATACGGGAAGAAGCCATTCAAGATGAAAAATTGAAACCAGACTTCACGGGCTCAACTCGTCATCTAGCCCTCCTTTTAGTGCAAAAATCTCGTTGACGGTGCTATATGCTAACAACAAGGAAAGGGGTATCTCTGATGTGAAGTACCAATTAAACCCCACGCTAGTTGGAGTAGGACCTCCAACCATAAATACTTCCAATTTCAATACAATGATCTCAAAGATGTGGGTAACAATGCGATGGTGCGTTACAATTTTGTGAGAAACACAGGCAGAAAATTCATTTTCCTAGCAGTTCGACCAAAATTTTATAAAAGTTCGGCTGAACTATTTGAAATTTCGGCCGAATTTTCGAAATTATTTTGGCTGAACTAATTTTGTCATTTACGTTGACGGCGTATTGAGGACGTGGGAAACAGATTTTTGGCCGGAGATGGGAAAACCGGCAACCAAAGTTTGGTCGAACTAATAGTCCGGCCGAACTATTAGTTCAGTCGAAATTTTAAAATAATTCAGCCGAACTTTGGCTTATAAATATACTGGCCCTTAAACCTTAATAGGTTTCAGGATTGTTACCATTTTTGTAGAATCTGTCTCACATCTGTGTTTTTTGTTTGTTGTGTCATTTGTTTTATTTGTCATCTATTTTCTGTTGCACGAGGAGGTGAGAAAGTTGTTTATGTTGTGTTATTGTTGTCGCATAATCTGTCTCGCATATGTGTTTTATGTTTGTTGTGTCATATGTTTGGTGTGTCATCTGTTTGCTGCTGCGGAGGAGGTCAGAAAGCTGTTGATGTTGGTCTGTGTCATCTGTTTATTTTTTTGTGTGTTTTTTTGTTGGTTTTAATTTTATCACTCTGTTTTTTTGTTCGTAGGTTTTAATTTTATTGCTATGTTGTTTTGTAATCTCTGTCCTCCGCGACATCTCTAGAAATCTCCTGCCTCGTCGTCTCGTTGCTACATCATCGTCTTGTCATCTCTGAATTTCTAGGTAGATAAAAATCCCTTTGTTTTTAGCAAATTCTTACTTTCACCAAGATCTACCATCTAAAATTGTTTGAATATCTGTGTTAAATAGTGTTAAACTGATGGATATCTGTGTTAAATAGTGTGATATATTATAAGCCTCATGGCATTAGTCCAAGCTATAGATATATCTCTAGTACCTTTGCTATAAAATCTTGTTTTTAGAAATGTACCTTTTCTATATAAGTTGAAGGGAATTAAGAGGTGCACGTCCCTCCCAAAATTTTCCTTCTGCATGTACAAAATTATTTACATAATATTGTATATAAATCACAACACAAAAGCAGTTAAAGTTGGAAATATTTTAATTCATATACATGATATTTGAGAAATAGAGTAAAAAATTATAACTTAAAATGCTATCCTATATATACCTCGTTGTTGAAATTCGAAGAAGAAAGCCCATTCCCTATAGTAAGCCAACCCCATTGAATATCATGATCTTCACCGAAAATTTTAAATCATCTTCGACCTTGAATAAGATGTTCAATTATACGATAAATATAATCGGGCTTCTAAGTTGACCCTGATAAAAATAAAACATAGTTTTGATAAAAATAAAATATCATTTGATGGGTTTCATTCATTTAAGCAGAGACAGCCCAACTAGAAATTTGATGATAAAAATACATACCATAGGGAGGTTATTTAGTTACAATTATATCTACATCAATGTTTGGATGCATAAGATGTGGTGGGATATTTCTCTTGATACCCATCAAAAAATGCTCCCGCATTCATATTTTATGGATTAATATTATTCACAATACTTTTTTGGTGATGGGTTATCATGCACTGTATCTTAGATTTTGAGTTTGTGTCGATTTCAAATTTTAACATTAAATTAGTATAAAGCAAAAGAAAAATTCACAATTAAGATTATTCTTTAAGAATTTTATTTAATTTTTGTTAGATGTATGCAATATCCTCAAACGTTTTCATAGATTAGACCTTAAAAATATACCCCAAATTCTGAAATAGTCCACCCTCCAATTGTTACCAAGGAAATGTTTCTTAGCATTGTCTTTCATGTTAAGAATAAAGGAAATCAATTGTGACTTTATATCTCATGTTTTACCTTGAATACCTTCTTTCTTAAGCATAGCTTTATCACTGGTCTCTACTTCCTGTTGTAATATTTAAAATTTTCTTGCACCTTTCCTTCATGTTGTACCTTGAGTACCTTATTTATTCATTGTAGCTTTGTCACTGGTGTGTGCTTCCTGTTGTAATATTTTAAATTTTCTTTCATATTTCCTTCTTAAATTGGTAGAAACAAAAATGCTTAACTGCAAAAGTAGTTGGTATTTTATAGTAATCCCTGCATAAATGGTGGCATTATTTTCTCACCTCCATTGTGACAATATTAAAAAATGGTGCAACAGAGTTTGTTATCTTGATATGAAGCTGACACTGCCAATGATATTACTTGAAAATCTATTATCATCTTCATTATCTCTACATTTCATAATATTCATTCTTGTTCTTGCCTTCGTAACAGTCATCAAAAAATAACAAAGCCTCTTTACCATTCTTTGTGAATTTTGAGTGAGCTTCTTAATTGTTAAATACATTATCTAAGGTGTTTATAATCATGGGAACATATCCTTGGATGCCCATTGCCTATTGTTCATTAGAAAGCCTCAATCATCAATCCATGTTTTCTTTTGTAAAATTGAAAGGGAAACTACAGTTTCTACTTTTGCTACTTTCTCACCTCCATTGTGACAATATTCAAAAATGGTGCAACAAAGTTTGTTGTGTTGATATGAAGCTGACACTACCAACAATATTACTTGCAAATCTATGATCATCTTCATTATCTCTGCATTTCATAATATTCATTCTTGTTCTTGCCTTCGTAATAGTCATCAAAAAATAACAAAGCTTCTTTACCATTCTTTCCAAATTTTGAGTGAGCTTCTTAATTTTTAAGTAAATTATCTAAGGTTTCTATAATCATGGCACCATATTCTTGGATACCCATTGCCTATTGTTCATTAGAAACCCTAAATCAATAATCCATATTTACTTTTGTAATATTGAAAGGACAACTATAGTTGCTACCACACATCTACTCCAATAAAACTCATAAGTTCAATTGAATACTTTATATACACCTTAGCCTATTGTTCATTAGAAAGCCTCAATCAACAATCCATATTTACTTTTGTAAAATTGAAAGGGCAACTACAACTTCTACCGATGCATCTACTCCAATAAAACTCAGAAGTTCAATCTAATACTCTATATACACCTTAGGTGAAAAGGGAAGAATAAGTTCTTCATAATTAATCTTCCAATTGAGTCCACGACACTATAGTGCCAAGATTTAACTAATGACTCTTACATAGCAACATACACACGTATATATCTACAACATCGTCAACATTGTAGTGATTTGCAAGATTTAACTAATGACTTTTGCATAGGAGAAATTTTTTGTCGCTTATGGATTCAAGAAATTTTTACCAAACCTCCATACATATAGAGTGGATGTATGCATACTAGGTGTTGTGGATCATTTGCATATCCTTTTATTTTTCAAAATATTTGAAAATATAAAAATAAGAAATTGTTGAAAATATGTTAAAGTATCAAAGTCTTATACTTTAGCATAAAAAAAAGATCTATGTTCGTCAAAGTTTAAGTTAAATTTTAAACATTTAAACTTTATAGTTGTGGGTCTGCTATTAAATTTTAAATAGTGATTGGTTTGATTGGTGGAAAGTGTTGATCATTAAAATATTTATCAAAAAGCCCAACCCACGGGCACAACTAGCACACCGGATACCTTGAGGAGTGCCTCCGCAGTTGACCGGGTTGACTATGGGGATAGCAGAGATCAATGATAGAGATTGAATGTGGGGGCACCAGCCAAAGTTTTCCTCCGTACGTTGAGAGCCCCTACAGTGACATAAGACGCTGAGTTGGTCATAGATGTCTTCCACGTTAAGCATAGTTAATGGCTTGCTAGAGTGTCTTGTCAGAATTTAATTTAAAATCTGCGCCACCTATTTAAGGAAATTTTTATCTGTTTTTCATAATTACTTGTGATTTGCTGTGCTGCACCCCATTTTAGCTTTCCACCACCTACAAATTTGACCACCCTGTAAACTGTTTTCACGTAAAGTTTCAACCATGGCTAAACAGTCATCCTTATCAGGTTCAACTAGCCATATCCCTCTCATGGATACTAAGAGGGATATTCAAGATACCCTCTATTTAGTAATTCACCTCCCTTTCTACCAGCAAGTTATCTTGAATGACAATGCTTCCCTTCTATATTTTGCCATGGTCAAGTCTGGATTTGTGTCTGCATACATTCCTAAAACCCACCTTTTCCTTGAATTTATCTATTGGTTGGTATCCGTCATGTATCCAGGGAAATGTTTTGTCATGAATTCCCAAGGAGAAAATGTTTTGCAAGTGTATACCCTATTAATCCGCCAAGCCCTTTTTTATCCTGAGTTAGAGTCATCCATTCAATTTTCTGACGATTCACTAGTTCAATATTATGATAATCTTGCAGGAGAAGAATTCAATCAGTTCATATTTCATTTGAAGCCTGACATGAAACAATTTCAGCCAGATTGCAAGGAGTTTGATATGGGGGTTTTTGATGCTGAGGCTCGTCCAATATTGAGTCATATTGCAAAATTCTAGGTAAGGATGATGATAAACAGTGGATAAATCAATTCTAGATATGTTTGCCATGATGATGAAGCCAGGAATGGTACTAGATATTCCATCATATTGGTAGTAAGCAGTCAACTCTCAGCTAATGAGCCTTTCATTAACAGGTTCCTTTAAATTTCCCTCATTAATTGTATATTTGTTATTATACTAGAATGTGGAAGAATTCATGCATTTAGGTCTAAATATTATGGATGTAAATAAAAGAAGGAAATCAATGATATTCTGGATAGATGTAGTTAGAAGGGAGAAAAATGACGCTGGGTTGTTTGATTTTGCTAGCTATTACATGCCAACGGCATACAAAATATTGAATGGAAGTCCTCCTCCCTATTTCTTACCTAAAGCTCAGGAGTTTTTGCATTTAGGAAACAATTGTAAATATGGAGACTGGTTTGTTTTTGAGGAATATTCTGAAATAAGGCTATATGGAGCAAGTGTTGAGCCTTACAGACTCCCAACTTTTGTACCAATGAGGCTTTTTGCTTTACAGTTCATTAGATAGAGTCTAAATGTTGATCAGGTTCATTTTGTGCCAATGAAGAAAGGACATATGTATAAATTACCCATGGTTGTAGGCCCATTCATAGTAAATATGAGGTAGGCATTTGATGAAGTAACAAAAATGTTAGATGAAATGCATATGCTACTAGGAGAAAGTTGGGCTTATGACCCATATAGTGTGATTTCAAATAGAAGAATTGAGAATGGTTACTCTGCTTTCATTCATGAAAGTAGGCCAGAAAAAGAGAAGATAGCATGTAAAGATGTGAAGAATTCAGTAGATGCAAACATTCAAACTCCTATCATAGCAGAGAAAACAACTAAAAGAACCAAGGAAGTGGTTACTGATCTAGATGATGAGGAGAAGGGAGCCATGAAGAGAACACAACTTACTGAAGAGCCTGCATCTACTGCTCCTAGTTTTTCTTTACATTTGGGAGAAGGACAAAATGCTCCTGCCTCACCCAGGAATCATGAAGCTTATCATGAATAGGTGCCCTTGATTAAACAGATGTTTTCACAAATTGAAGAAAGAAATCAGAGGATGAAGGCCAGCATGGAGGCCCAAGTTGAACATCAAATCACTGTTGAACAAACAATATTGTTAACTGTAATGGATCTTGAGAAATATCAATCTATAATTTCCCTCTCACATCCTACATATATGTCAATTGGTTCTTCTGGCAATTTCAACACTTTCAATGTGACTGTGGATGTAAATAAAATTCCACTGATGGATAAAATGAATTTGCATATGCAAACAGGTCAATTGATTGTAAATGACCTCAAAAATACTAATGCAATGGAAATAAAGGCAGAGAAAATGTTGGGTAAAGTAATTAAATAGTTGAAATTAGAGAAGGCTAACTCAAGAGCCTTAATAGTTCAAAATGAAGAATTGAAGAAGATTATTATAAAAATTGGAGTAGACCCCAGTGATAAGACTGTTGTGCATAAATTCATGCAAAGTGCTGAGGTAGAGATATCCACATTAAGGAAGAAGTTGAAGTTACCTACTGGAGAACATCCAATTTCTACAGAAGTTGCAGAGGTAGAGAAGGAAAAGGAAAATTTGTTGCAACAACTCATGCAGAAAGATGAAGAACTATCCAAAATAAAGTAGACTGCAATTTCATTGCAAAATCATATTGATAATCATAACTGTACTTTTGTTTTTCCTACAAGAAATGAAGATCCTCAAGCACAGATTGTTCAACTAAATACTGAGTTACAGATGGCTGAAAGAGATTGAAAGAGGGCTCAAACAGATCTGGAGACTACAACAAAGTTGATGAAAGTCCTAGAAAATGAAGCTGACAAGTACAAAATGGATTTCCAAAATGTTGAAGCTGAGATTAAAAATATGAAAGAAAGACTGAAAGGAAATCTCTCATTGATACAAGCTAAAGATATCATTTGGACTGATATCATCTCAGAAATGAAATATAATTGGTGTTTCCTGATGATAATTGCAAAAGAGAAAAGCCTTATTTTAGAATGTGAAGAACCAATCATGTCTGATAAGAAAAAAACAATTAATAGATCCATTTGGGCCAGAAGATTCATTGATTATATTAATCCTAAATAAAATTAGGAATTAATGAGAATGATATGCAGGACAGAATGTTATATGCAGTAGAAATTAATAAAATGATTGTCAGAAATGATCTCAGAAAGGCTGCAGAAAAGAAGCTGATTAAAATCAAGGAACAGTAAAGTCAGTTTGATAAGTCTTTTGATAAAATGACAAGAGTAGGCTTTCCATCATGTTGGGGAGATGAAGGAAAAAAATTTCCATGGTGATCTTATGAGAACTTAATAGTGATGACAAAAAGCAAAATTGATAACAGGCATGAAAAGACTAAGGTGCTTAAAGGAGAGACAATGGTCAACTTCTTGGAAAGACATTTTCAGCTCTTGTGGATGGTAGAGACTCTTTTCACAGAAAGGCCTTCTTATGATCGAATTACTACATTCATATTAGAATATCACAATCTGACACATTAATCCAGGACAAAGGTAGAAATATGGAAAAAGTGCAGAGCTTGGACAATAGACCTGCCAAAAGAATCAACAGCAAAGAAAGACAAATCAGGCGACCAAGGAAATGAAGCCACATCATCAGCAATTCCTATAGATTAGGATATTTATTTCATGTTATTTTCTAAAAACAATGTAATTGTAACAAGACATTTTCAAGGCATGTAATAGACAGCCTTCGAAGTCTTAAAGTAATTTTGGTAGTTAGGATTGGTTGCCGCAGTTCCAAACTGATTTTTACTGTTTTTAATTTAATTTTAAAGGAAAGGAAAGGTTCTGAGTTTTGGACCTTCAGAAAAACATTTTTTTACTCAGAGATTCAAATATTAATGAATGAGTAAGCAATTTTCTGGCATTTTGTTTATGTTGAAGCGTTTTCAAGTTTACATTATGTTTTTTCCATCTATGGATAAAACAAGGTTATGAGCAATAGGTATCTTTTTACTTATGTGCATAAGAGTTAAAAACCTTAATTGGTGCTCCTTTGTTTTAGCTATATCTTTCATATATTTCTTCTGGAGTTTGGAATGATATTTTATGTATAAAACAGAATATCAGTTTGGACTTCTTCTTACACTTTCTTCTAGTCATTTCATTCAACATCAGCAGATGGTAGCATTGTGAAACATTCATAATATTTGATATTTAAGAGCTTGATTATAAATACTTGAAGTTTAATAAAACTGAGACATTAAAATTTGTGACATAACCATTAAAATATCTTAAGCACTGATTCCTTATCACAGCTAAGGGATTGTCTCTTAAGGTACAACACTAGGGTTGGATAAGATTTGTCTAGGATTATGATTTTTTGATTTTTGTTGATTTAAAATTTAATAAAATGTGTGAGATGTATATATCTTGAAAAATTTATTTAATTTTATTTACCAATTTTGTGATACTACAAAAAGTACATTATATTAGTAATGGTGATAAGTTACAGAAGTATTGGTAAGGTTGATCAAGCATGATACCTATCCAACTTCATTAACTAGGTGCTTGTACTCAGCTTCATGATTACACTGGTGAGATGAGAAATGCATATCGTTCTTTCAATAATTGAGCTCGATTGAGCTATGTTCTTAGCTGAATGCTTGTAAATCAACCAGCCGTATGCTTACTTATATAGTAGGAGTAAGCTAGCTTTCACTATGATATCTAGATTTTCTTATACTCAATTAAACCATGTGTTTATCCATATAGAAGCTACATATATGCATATTCACTCACATATGAGTAAATATAATGGTAATCACTCATTCCAATCACACTTAGTACTCAACATTATGTGGTTTCACTAAAGGTGCTTGTGTTTCCATAAGATATACATGATGTATCACGTCGATACTTCAGAATCACTAGTACTAATCAGCTTAGTAAGAACCATCATAACTAGTTTATACTATCCATTATGTTCCAACATCATTGATTACTAGAAGCTTACTAGTTAAGATTAGCTTATAGCTTGGAGTTTATGTTTTAATAGTGGTAAGTGAAACATGACCCTTGTAACTATTAGTATAAGTACCACTATATTCATTATTTAACCTTACTACTTCTATTACACTTATCCATTAGATCTCTTCCCATTAAGCGCTGTAATCATATAGGTAACTAAGACTATGTATTAAGCAACTTATTGTTAATTAGGGTAGTTAGTACTAATGGTAAACAACATTGAAGGTATTCTAATCTACATTTGTTGAAGTTGAGCTTCCATGGCCACAACATTGAATCAACATCAAAGCCAACATCCCAAACATTAGAAATATTGATTCTCTAAATATCAACATCATCTATCCGATATAATAGTCATGAGGTTCAAATTAATTTTTATCATAATACCTTGGTTAACAATTTTGATATAAGTTATTTAATGTAATTATTTTATTTTTGGTTAATATAGTGAAATATTGTTTTAGAAATAGATTTAACATTTTGAAAATTTCCTGAATACTCCTTGCTACTTACTAACCTAAGTTTTTATTTCTTATTCTGAACTGAAGCTGCCTAATCTAGCTAGATTTCTAATGCCTCAAAGAGTAGGGTTGTATGTGTGACTTTTGACATAACTTCATCAACCACTACCACTAGTTGTTTATCATTTTATGCATTTAGAGGCATGATGTTAATAGGAATGATTGATAGAAATTGATTATTCGAGTAATGAAGACCCTTGGCTTCTTACCATAATGCTACTATAGGTTTATGTTGATGCTAGAACTATTGTTTATCAATGTACCTAAATTTACACCTTCCATGATGCTTCTAATCTTGTAAAATGTTAAAAGTGGAGTGTTTTATGATGTAATGGATATTACTAATCTATATTATGTATAGTGATATGATGATAGTGTAGGTTGATGTTCAAGTTGTAAAATTCTTGTACATATCAAGGATGAATGATAGTACAAGCCAAAAATGACATTATTTTAAATTATTAAACAATTTGTTAGGTGCTAAATAATACTTCTTATTAAGGACATAACTAATGCAAGTTGAAAATTATTTTTTAATGTTCTTAGCATATTTATAAATGTCAAGGTAAACGTTTCTAGATGTGATTTCTCCAATAAACCTTAAGAAAAATCATGTACATGTCATTTCTCCCACAAAATCATCAAGGTGTGACTTTTGACATAACTTCATCAACCACTACCACTAGTTGTTTTAGTAAGTGCATAAAATAAATTTTCAAACCATGTACATGTCATTTCTCCCAGAAACTCATCAAGGCGTGACTTTGAATTTTTACATAACTTCATCAACCACTACCACTAGTTGTTTTAGTAAGTGCAAACCACTACCACTTTAAGGAAAACTTTAAGGAAAATCGTGTACATGTGTCATTTCTCCCATACATGTGTCATTTCTCCCATAACTTTTTAGGCAAAATTTAAGGAATTTCATTTCTATGTCATTTATCCCATAAAATATAAGGCAAAATTTAAGGCAAAACATGTACATGTCATTTTTCCCCTAAACTATAGGCAAGGAAAAATTTAAGGCATGTCATTTCTAGATGTGATTTCTCCCCTAAACTTTAAGTAAAAATTTAAGGCAAACCATGCACATGCCATTTATCCGAAAAACTCAAGGCTTTCTCCCATTAATTCAAGGCAAACTTTAAGGCCTAAAAAATGAACCTAAAGTGGCTGAACTTCCATAGGATTTGAGTCTGTCTGTTGAGTGTTAACTTCTACAAGTTCTAAAGGAAGAGTCTATAAAGGGCCAAGTAGCCTCTAGATCTCATACTTTCTCAAAGGTGACATATCCAGTAAATTCTCCTACAATCAATCTCTGGAATAGATATTAATAGAATTTCTTCATTGTAATATCCATTTATGTACATGCCATTTCTCCCATAAACTTTAAGGCATCTACTAGTGTTTTTGGAACCATGTACATGTAATTTCTATGACATTTCTCCCATAAAATTTAAGGCAAACTTTAAGGAAAACTTCAAGGAAAGCCATGTACATACATTTCATTTCTCCCATTTCTACCATAAATTTTAGTAAGTGCATAAAATAATTTTGCAAACTATGTATATGTCATTTCTCCCACACACTTTAAGGAAAACATTAAGGAAAACCATGTACGTGTGTCATTTATCCCATACATGTGTCATTTCTCCCATGAAATTTTAGGCAAACTTTAAGGCATTCCATTTCTATGTCATTTATCTATCATTTCTATGTCATTTCTCCCATAAACTATAAGGCAATGTCATTTCTCCCATAAAATACAAGGAAAAATTTAAGGAAAACCATGTACATGCCATTTATCCCTTAAAATCTAGGCAAGGAAAACTTTAAGGCATGTCATTTCTAGATGTGATTTCTCCCATAAACTTTAAGGAAAACCATGCATATATCATTTCTCCCACAAACTCAAGGCTTTCTCCCATTAATTCAAGGAAAAATTTAAGGCCTAAAAAGCGAACCTATAGTGGCTGAACTTCCATAATATTTGAGTCTGTCTCTTGAGTGTTAACTTCTACAAGTTATAAACACAGAGTCTATAAAGGGACATGTAGCCTCTGGATCTTATCCTTTCTCAAATGTGACATATCCAGTAAATTCCCCTATATTCAATCTCCGGAACAGATCTTAATAGAAGTTATTCATTGTAATATCCATTTCTATACATGCCATTTCTCACATAAACTTTAAAGCATTTGCTTGTGTTTTTGGAACCGTGTACATGTAATTTATATGTTATTTCTCCCATAAAATTTAAGGAAACATTTAGGGGAAACCATGTACATACATGTCATTTCTCTTATAAACTCAAGGATAACTTTAAGAATAACCATGTACATGCCATTTCTCCGATAAAATTTAAGGCATTTTCTAGTGTTTTTGGAACCATGTACATGTCAGTTCTATGTCATTTCTCCCATAAAATTTAAGGAAAACCATGTTCATGTGTCATTTCTCCCACAAAATCAAGGCTTTCTCCCATAAACTCAAGGCAAACTTTAAGGAAAATTAATAAAATTTAAGGCAATATTTAAGGCAAACCATGTACATGTGTCATTTCTCCCACAGACTCAAGGTTTTCTCCCATAGACACAAGGAAAAATTTAAGGAAAATGCATATATCGAGAAGAAAAATGAAGATAAAAATGAAACCATGTACATGTGTCATTTCTCCCACAAACTCAAGGCTTTCTCCCATAAACTGAAGGCAAACTTTAAGGAAAATGAATATACCGAGAAGAACAACGAAGGTAAAAATGCGAACATGGGTTTATGTACATACATGTCATTTCTAGTGTTTTTGGAACCATGTACATGTCATTTATATGTCATTTTTCCCATAGATTTTAAGGCAAACCATGTGCATCTATCATTTCTCCCATAAATGTGTCATTTCTGCCATAAAATTTAAGGAAAACTTTAAAGCATGTCATTTATATGTCATTTCTCTGTCATTTCTATGTCATTTCTCCCATAAAATATAAGGAAAACTTTAAGGAAAACCATGTAGATGTCATTTCTCCCTTAAACTCTAGGGAAGGAAAACTTTAAGGCATATCATTTCTATATGTGATTTCTCCCATAAACTTTAAGGAAAACTTGCAAACCATGCACATGTAATTTCTCCCATTCCTTTGCAATAAATGTTAATTTAATATATTTTATTGAATTTCTTTTTTTCAGGGATTAAAAAACCCACTAAATATGGTTGAAAAATGGACATTATGCATAGATTTTTTTTTCTATGCCAATCCAGGAAAAGCAGTGATTACATATGTTCTTTGCAATAATGTGACTAATAAGGTCCTCCAAAGGAAAATGAATATGACGGGAAGAACAAAAAACAACGAGGCATATTATATTGCATTGATAGAAGGCTTGGGAACAACTAGGGAGTATGGATAAAATGGAATTTTATTTTTCACCAATTCTGAACTTCTGCGCAACCATATGAAAGGCGTGTACCAAGTTAAGAAGGAGAGGCTAAAACAACTACATGGAAAAGAAAACAATATTGTTAGCCAATTTCAATTTTTTAGTATAAGACATTGTGCAAATGTTAATAATATGTATGGTGATCTATTGTGTGGGGAAATTCCAATTCAAGATTCATCTATTAAAGATGAATTAATAGATGAATTAGTATTACATGGGGCAATTCCAATTCAAGATTCATCTCTCAAAGATGAATTAGTGTTGAGATGCTCTCCTTCAAAATTTTTTGATGGACATTGTAACATGTCTTTGATATGTGTGTGCTTTTTACTTATAAATGCGTTATTTTTAATGACCATCTGTTTTTTTCAATTATATACCAAGTGTCCTCCCACCATGTAAAACGCAACTTGGTGAACTTCACATTTTTATAAAATTAAAATGTGAGGACTTCAACAAATTTTTGTTTAAATTAAGTTTCACACATCAATTAGTGCTTTCAATGTTGTGTTTTACATAATTTGTGTACTAAATACCGAAGGGGAAGGCGTCTTAAGCGGTAGCCGGACCCACACCCCGGACGGGATCCCTACTCCAAACGGTTTAAGGTCAAATTGGGACTTTCTACCGGGGAGATCCCCTACTATTGGCCGGACAAATTTTCCCGTCAACAGTGTACTAAATTACATTAATTTTTTGAAATATTTTGAATTTATTTTAAATAGTAATTTAAAAATAATTGTAAATGTCCACTGTAGATATATCCATATATATCATGGAGGATGAAAGGCGAATATCAATAGAATCTCATGCCTCTACAAGAGATGGGAATCAAGGATCGAGGGATGTTCATGGTATTTAAATATAATATTATATCCATACATACATGTGTGTACATATGGAATTAATTTTTTATCAATTCTGTGAGTTAAATTAGTTTTTAATAATTTTCATTTTTTATTTTTTAGGAGTTAGGAGGACAAGGGTGTCTACTCCATCAATAGAGCATGGCCATGGTTCATGCAATTTTATCAACCATATGTACATGTATTTATATGTATGAATGTATTTTTAAATTGATTATAAATTCATATTTTTTTTATGAAGCTTCCCTCTCGTCGCGTGAGGTTGGTGGTGGTACACATTCCCTTGGAGGTCCATAAATAGGTGGTGCCAATTGCCTGAGGGTGGTGATAGGAATTCCTCTAGAGGCCAATCAATAGATGGTTTTGTTGGTTCTCAACCAATTGGTAGTTGTTCTGGTTCTTAACAGTCTTAGGGTGGGAAAGATGCTAGCCAACCATATAGAGGTGGCCATCAATCTGAATATTATTTTCATTCAATTTGTACAATTGTTTTTACATGTTTTTTTAATATATAAAATTTTGTATATTGATGCAGAGGGTAAAAATGTTGCTCCAAATGTTTCCTGAAAAATACATAGGATAGAATGCATTATTCAAGAATAAGTTTGTACACCAACCACGAATTATCCGTCTGAAATTTTCGATATACCTTGGGAATCAAACATGAAGCAATGCTCCTTACAAAGGTGTCAAAATATTCATTCAAAAATGAAGAGAGATCTCGTGTCTTTGAAACTCCCTGCTGAGAGTCGAGAAAGCTTGGAAATAGTTACTCACTCTTTAGGCGAACTATTAGATGTGTACCTAAGGCTTGGGCCAACCAATGATACTTTTGTAGAAGTGATGAGAAAAGTAAAGGAAACAATGATGGGTCTTGATACATGGGAGGTTGTTAAACAAAGAGTCACAATAGAAATAGAAAATTCTATGTTTAATTTCAAAGAAGGGCTGAAAAGAAAGATGCTAAAGGTGCAATATTTCAAGCACCCTGATATAGTTGGCCATTTGTATGACAGGCACCCTATTGTCTACGAAAGACTCCCATGGAACGATGAGGTTCATCTTTATTTTGCAAAATTATTTTATGCATAATTATTTTTGGGAATGATACTCAATTATAATAACCTTCCCTCTGAATTTTTTGGTTCTAGGAAAGGTCAATTGTTTGACCGTAGGGGCACTAAGCGTGATGCTGAGTTGCCTCGCCCTGAGCCACCATTGGTTAGTAGACCTCTTTGTGTCGAAAATTTGCGATCAACGATGCATGTCACTTCTCAAATTAGTCAAGAAGCAAGGGATTCCATCATTGACAATGTTCAGAGTGGACTAGGTGGAGTTGATGTTTGTATGAATCGACAAAGAGCACAAGAGAATGCATGTGCTAATTTTATGTATCATACATATGAAGAGATAGACAACATGAGTGTTGAAGATCTCAGAACATATGCAAAGAATTGTCGCAATGGTTGGCAGTACATAATTATTCATGAGCAAGAGAGCATGGGATCGGTATGTGTTAATGGTTAGGGTGGTTATTTTAACACATGTACAGTTTGTAATAAATACATATATACGCGCATTTATTTTTATACATTAATCTAACAAAAATATATCATATATGTTAACACCATTTTTTGTTCTCACGCTTGATGAACGAATATGTTAATATAATGGTCGCAACCTCTGGTTCACACAATCAAGATGGGTTTCACCATCAATCACACAATCAAGATGGTTCTCACCATAAAGATGATATGTTGGCACATGTTAGTGTTTTTTAAGTGAACTTGATGATGTAAAATTATTTTTTATCTATTATTATATATATCGAAACATGATGACATATTTTTAAAGAAAATAATTGTGCACACATGTACATGTATATATAATTAAATGTTAAGAGATTCAGATTCCATCCGATGTTTTTGGGATGGAGGTACCTCCTTCTTCCTTGGGAGATGTGACAAATCTACCATCACAAGTATGAACAATTTTTCACTTTTAAATATTTTTTAAGTTATATATTGCAGCTCAAAATTTCCATTAAGAAATGAGATCTAGATCTTGAGTTATTTTACATTTTTAAATTTTTTGAATTTTAGGTTTCAGGAGATTTTCTTTCGGAGCCACCCTTAGGATATGTGCCTAATCCACCATCACAAGTATTCAATTTTTCACTTAAATATGTTTAAGTTATAAGTTATAAACCGAAGTTCAGAAGTTTTATTATAAATTGAGATCTAGATCTTGAGTTATTTTATGCTTCTAAAAATTTTGAATTTTAGATTCTTAAAGATGATTTCCCTTCTCCACAGACTTTAGCAATGGAGTGTATGATGGAGATAGGAACATCCACACCATTTGAACCATTTGAAAAAGTTGTCTATCTTTTTTTTTTAATATTATTGAAAATTATTTTATATATTCATTTTCATTTGAAAATTTTTAATATATATATATATATATGTACACATGTACATGTATATTGTACAATTTACTGTGGAATATGTTCCTGTGGAGGAAGTTTTAATGGACAAGAAATTAAACACAATGGAGATGGAACCACATGAGGTATTGCATGATTTTTTTTCAATTTTTTTTTACACGAAGTTCTATATTCTCATTCAATTTTAAAACATTAAATTTTAATGTTTGTACACATTGTGTATAGGTTCCCCATGCTTCATAGGAGAGCACGAGGATCAGGAATTTGTTGGAAGACACACTAGATCCATCTGTATTTGATGCATGATGCACATGTGTGAAACATTATATTTGATAGATCTAGTCTTAAATTTACTTTTTTATATATAGTCTTATCTATGCAATCATATTTAATTTTCTATAGAACTTGATACTTGTAACACTATACATTGAAGTAGATATACATATTTACTTTTATTGTTCATGTGAGATACAAATTTTGGACATATTTTTCTGTTTGGATATAGTTTTAAACTACATTTACTTTTATCAACAATGATTTTAAATTTTGGATAGTTACATTTGGCATGTCATCACATGTTGTGATATATAATGTTTTTTTTTTTTTAACTCAAGTTGCCATTTTATTTTTTAAATATAAAATGAATCTAGATGGAGATTTCAAATTACAAAACACATGTACATGTGTGTATATTTTGGATATTTGAACTACATTTTTGGCATGTGATCACATGTTGTGATATAATGTTTTGTTTTTAAAACTCAAGTTTTGGATGGTTGAAATAAATTTGGCATGTGATTGTGATATAATGTTTTTTTTTTTAATTTCAAGTTGTCATTTTATAAACTTGTAAAAAATATAAAACGAATTTCTCTACCAGGAAATTTCAAATTAAAAACCGTGTATAAATGTGTATATTTTGGATAGTTGAACTACATTTGGCATGTGATTGTTATATAATGTTCTGTTTCTAAAATTTAAGTTGTCATTTTATAAACTTGTTAAAAATATAAAATGAATCTCTCTAGATGGAAATTTCAAATTACAAATCATGTATACATGTGTATATTTTGGGTAGTTGAACTACATTTGGCATGTGATCACATGTTGTGATATAATATTTTGTTTTTAAAACTCAAGTTGTCACTATATTTGTTAAATATAAAATGAAGTTGGGATGCACATGAAGTGTGAATGTTATATTATTTTAGGATGTACATCTATTATTTAGGTGATATTTAAGTAAAATACATAACAATGTTTTAAAATCTAAAAGCAATCAGAAAATGTATAGGTCAGAAGCCATACCATGGCCTTGTAGCAATGACCGAAACCCATTAGAGGCAACTACAGAGGTGCATTTTTAGGCCGCTCTCACCGTGGCAACAACCAACGATTGGAATCCACTAAGGGCTCTACATCTGATATCCATGAGGTGATGGCTCCTCAATTTTTTGATAACATTCATGGGGAGATTTTTTTTCCTTCGGAGAAGTCTCGGGGTAGAATAGGCAGGAAATCCACTATTCTGCAATTCGTGCAGCCTTTACCCGGGAAAACTAACTCGCTTCTAGGTTATAAGCCCACGATTGATGAGATAAGCATTTGGGTTATGGAATCGAATAGTGTTTGGACCAGAGATTACGATGCAGAGTACCCAGTCACTCCCACTGTCCATGCGACCCCTCCGAAGCCTCCTTGAATGCCCACATCTTAGGAGGAATCCATTGCTAGAGAATACGGGTGTATGATAGAGGAAGAGGACCAGGCGACAGATGAAAATGAATTAACTCTATGATTGTCACCTCAGGATATACTTCAGGTCTTTTGTTTTTATATGGGCCACTGAATATTTTGTATTACAAGACTTGATGACACTCTTAAGGGGTTGGTTTCCTCCTTTGAGGCAACCCCAAACTTGGTTTATTTTGAACACTACCAATGCAGGGATAGGCTAAGCACTGCTTTCCATCTCTGCCCATTGCCTCTGTACATTTTTTCATGCTTTAAATATAGTTTAGCCCAAGTTACAAACAAAAAAATGTTCACATGAATATATGTACATAAGAATTATTGAAGTACATGTTTTAATATATGTTAAAATGATTGCATTACAGTACATATTGATGTATATATCTAAAAGCAATCATAAGATTCTAGGTTTTCTTATATGTGTCAAAAATTATAAAATTAAAATTGCATTCTAGAACAATATATCCAGTACACAAAATTTTCATTAATGCACATAGAAAATCTACTTTTAGTTGATAGTACACTAGAAATTACAAAACACGTACCACACATTTTGCAATCAAGAATTAATATTATAATTTACTTTTAATAGACACGTGTCTAAAACAAAATCGTGCAACTTCAAATTTGCATTATATCAACTATGCTAGATACACATATATGTACATTTTGCAATAATGACATTATGACAAATTGTACCAGAGAATGTATGAAATCATTTAGACCAAATAATCTAGACATGTGTATGTGTACACATGTATAAATTAATCATGTGCATGTACCAAAACAATTTACTTGTGCAAACACTTGTACAGATAATATAAAAAGGCAGTTCAATATTTAGTTGAGTTCTGGAAGTTCTAAATGATGAATCCAAAGAGAAGAAATTTTTGGGAAGTTCAATAAAAAAAAATCCAATGGAATGCCATCTTCAATGATCCGTTCATGATCGGATTTTGAAATTTTCTATTTCTTAATTTTTTTTTCTTTGATTGAACTTCTATCAACTTTATGTGTTTCACACACCAAGTGACTATATTGACAAATTATGACATCAGGTTTATAGTCTTGAAAGTAAACAAAATCCCCACTTTGATTAGTTTGTCTAAAAAGTAACCTTTCAGTATAATAGACCCTCTGTCATATGTAAACCCGTGATCATCATAGTTTTCTGATAATTTCATCTTTCATTTAGTGCAACTGTGATATTTCAAAAATGTATCCTTCAAGCTAAATGGAATATTATAGTTGTTTTATCACTAGGTAGGTGAATAAGTGGGTGGGGAGGCCCATAAGTCACCTTAGCAGCAATAAAAACATTTCAAGTGTGAAAGGATACCCTCTTAACAACTAAATAAAGAACCTCCAAGTGTGAACAGAGGTTGGGTCATGTTGATTCAGTCAACTTTGACCAAGTCAATAGCGCTATTATGGAGGAGTGGAGATTGATTAAGGAATAACACAGTTTAGGAGGGAGATGGATCTCATGAAGGAAATGACCTAATTGAGTGGTGCCAAGGGCAAGAAATCTCACATTCTATTTAAGGAAGAGGATGGCAGCCATATGGGTTCATATTTTAGATTATTATTTTGATATTGGTCTGCTTAGAGTGTTGCTTCCTCTTGCTGTTTAGTAGGGTTGCAGTGTTGTTTAGCACTAGGTGTTCTCGAGTGGGAATCCCACCTCTTTCCTTGAGAGGCCTCTTGGAAGAGTATGGTATTCATTTCCACATTCAAGTTTTCAGGCCAAGCTACAGCTTCTTCATCAGTGTAGTTTCTGCAGTTTATTGTGCTATGTTGCAGGGTGAAACAATGGAGGGGTTAGAATCCCACTTTCTGAGCTATTTTCTCATAGGTGAAAGGTTTCCTTCTCTTGGGAGATCTATTTGGAGATTTATTGAGCACATTTCCGATCCTTGGCATCAGGCCATACATTTCCCATCATTTCCAATGTTGTTCCAACTAGGGAATGTGTTATTTTTTAAGGCAACTTCAGTGGCAGATCTTGTGGTTTCTTTGTATTGTTTCCTTGTGATTGAGGGGTTCATTTTTTCAAGGGAGGAGACATTTGAGGGGATCAACATCAGATATATTATAATTCAACCTTATACACTCATTTTCTTCAATTTTGAAGTGTATCTTCAGCCATTGGGCTTTAGATCCCATCTTGTATAGAGCGTATTTCTGAAAACTCTTTTCCGGGTTCTTGTAGGAGTTTGTATTGAAATTATATTTGTATTGTGCATATTTTTTGAGGTTTATAAAAGCCATACATTATTTTTAGATATTTTTCTGTAGCCGTGTGTTTTTAGTTGCACTGTAGCAGTCTCCGACATTCTTTTATTCCGGCAGCAGTTCAATTATGGAGTGATTTCTTATGGGAGGCTTGTTCCTTCATTGTATATGACTCATGCCTCACTGTTATGTATGGATTTTCTGATATAATACATGTTTTAATGTCTCCATATTGGTCTCCCATGTTTATGAGTTGATTTACACTGCTATTTCCAGTTTTGTGTTCATGTATTGCTACATTCCCATTTTGGGATATTACATTGGTATCAGAGCATAATATTGGCTAAGCCTGTGGATCTCAGTCATTATGCTACTAGGAGAAGGAGATATGTACAGGAAATAAAAAGAGAAGATTCCATTATGTGGAGGAAGGAAGGAGGAGAGGCTCTCAAATCTTCTTCCTAAATCTATACAGAGCATTCAAGGAGATCTCAAGAAAATGAGAAGGGAGATGGGATCTCCAAAGGGGTTTGGATCTAGAGAAAACTCTAGATTTTCACATAATGAGTGTGAGCATGCAGCTACACACCAAGGTTCACAAAGAAGTCAAATGCCCAGATCTACTATGAGAGAGAGGAAAGAAGAGGAAATGCCTAGGAGGGAAACTCTTAGTGATTTTATACAAGAATATGAATCTCAAATTGAGAAGTTTAGGGAACATATCACTTTCCAAGATTTTTGCAAGATCAAGGTGGAGAGGAGAAAGTAGCATGACATGAGTAGACTTATCCTATCTACTTTTGAGGGATCACCAACATGTTTAGCTAGAGCTTGGGTGGAGGAGTTACACACCTATTTGCAGCAGCACCAAATTTCTGAAGATGAAGCCATCAAGATTGCAGAACTGCATTTTGAAGGTAAGGCGCATGCTTGGTGGATATTTGTGTCTTTTTCATTAATAAATGTAAATACTTATTCTTATGAAAATTTCACTAAGAGATTAGTGGAGAGGTTTTATGGAAAACATTTTGAAACACTCTTGGTAGAGCCAAAAAAACCAAAACAAACAAAACTTGTGCATGGGTTGGAAGAACCTATAAACTCAAATCCACTTCAGAAAACCATTGGAGAAGCTCACATCTTGCATAACACCTTGCTAGAGGAAATATCTCTGTCTCATATCTTTGGACAAGAGGGCATGAAGGTTCCCTTTTCAAAAGAGGATCCTCTTATTGAGCAGGTGACTCCCATTCATATTGAATAGGAAAAGAAGGATGGGGGCAAAAACGTTTTCACATCTAGAGAATATCTAGTTCCTCATGCAGAGGAAGGAGGAGCACATATTCCAATAGGAGAAATTCTTGTATCATTGCAGGAAATTACCCAGGATCTCACAATCAATGAGCAGCATGATTGTGAGACATTACAGATGAAAGGAGAAGGTAGGGAGGAAGGTCAGCATCACTTGATGAAGAGAACACACCCCTATTTGTTTCAGAGAGATAATGCAAAGAAGAGGTAGATTGATTTGCACTGTGAGGGCGAGGGAAAAGTTTCCCATCCATATGTACAGTCTACTCTTGACATTGATGTCTCATTACATGGAGGCATTCCGTCTTGGAGGCCACCAAATCTGGAGTTGCTAAGAGACATCTTGCCATTTGGTTCACCACTCTTAGATTCCAGAGAGGTGAAGACTTTGGAGGAGTCTAGTAAAATGCAGAGAGTTTGGGATAGAATCAAGGAGGAGGGTGACATTCTCCAATTTTTAGCATTGCCCACTCTCACTACATATATTGCGTTGACAAAAGTTGTTGCAGTGATGGAGGATGGCACCTTCATGGTGCAAGAGAGCTGCTCCATGGATTTGGAGAAACAGAGGGTGCTTCCTTTGAGGAAGGAAGACTCCATACATTGGAGTAGATGGAGGCCACTCATGCTTACATTGACCAAGACCAGGAGATTATTTTTGGATGGGAGCTTCTCATGGGAGGCAAAATTCCAAAGGTCACTACTTCTATTTGAGCATGAGCAGCTGCATGATGGGCATGGCAGCATTTTGGAGGATGACTTTGGCATGAGGGATGTCAAAGGAGAAGACAACAACATGTGGGGAGCTTCACATTTCAGATCTTCAGCGTTGTCTCTTAGGAGGATTGATCCATATTGGAGATCTCAACTCTTGGTAGAGTACTCTAAGGATTTGGGTTCTTGCATGATTATTGATGACCCGGAGGGAGATGAGAGATACATGGTGGTTGGAGAGGTCATCTATTCTTATGGTATATTCTTCTTGACTAGAGTTTCTGAGCACAAGAGGAAGCTACTCCATGCAACACATGTGGACTTTCTTTCCATGCACTTAGATGCATTTCATACCTTGATGGAGGAGTTCACTTGGGAGGGCATCTAGTAGGATATATATCAACATATGGAGAGATGCATAACATATATGGTGATGGAGAGGATGTCACAACCACTTCCCTACTCTTTGGAGGTGAGGGAGAATTTCCGATTGAGCCATTTCAGCTCAAGGTCCCAAGTACATGGTGGAGAAGGTACAATTTCAAATTATGTTTTGTACTTCTTTACTTTATATGAGTAGCATGTTGTACCAAGGAGGATTATCCATTCTTGCCTATTATATGATGATGTACTTGAAGCCACTTGCATCATTGAGATTGGCTATTTTATTGGTGGTTTGTTGGGGAAGCCACATGATTCTTGGTGTGCACCATTGACACCACATTGTCCCTTCATGATTCTATCTTATAGAATGATTGCGTCACAAAACAAGTGCCTAGGAGAGCACTTGTTATTACTTGTTTTGATGCAGGCAAGGGATGCACTGCGCTGGTTCCATGTGGGGAACTATGACCCACCTCCCGGTTGTCATGTGGCAGCTTGTTTTCATTGGTTTTTTATTCCATATTTTGGAGATGTTCTTATGTTTATGGAAAGCTTTGTTGGGAGAGTGGCACAAAGGTTGAAGATGCCCATTGGGAGTATGATTCTCCCTACTTTACATGATGCATGTTTTAGGAGAAGCAATGGGCAGCCCATGATTTTCAAACTACATCTCTTTTCTCCATGTGGGAAGAGCCATCTAGAGAGGTTGAGTTTTTGGAGGAGGCACTTCATGGCTTATTTGTTTGGTGGGGTAGCTTGGGCCATTATTGGAGGCCATGAAATTTCAACCCAAGATTAAAAACATCCCCATACTTACCATAAATGGAGAGAGAAACCACTTGGGTGGGAGGCTCCAATCTCTTCATCCAGCCCCAACACATTGTATGAACTGGGTGTTGAGGATCTCTTTGATGAGCTACCTAGAATGACTCATTTCATTTGGATGATAGCATGGGATTGGGATTTTCTCATTGGGAAAGAGATCCCCTATGCTTGTCATAACTCCTACCTTGTGGAGGCCATTAGACAACAAGAAGGTTTCCACTTACACCTTCCACCATTTTATGATGTGAGCCATATGGTTTTGCATACTTGGGAGGAAACATTGGAGGGAAGATTTATTGCAGATTATTTTGAGCAATGGTGGGGACTATTGATGAGGAGGCCACAAGATGAGGAGGGGAGGAATTTTTCTCTCCTTATGCAGTTTCTTGAGGAAAAGAAACATTTTGGAGGGGAGGACTATAATATTCCAAAAATTTAGCCTTCAAGCTAAATGGAATATTATAGTTGTTTTATCACTAGGTAGGTGAATAAGTGGGCGGGGAGGCCCATAAGTCTCCTTAGCAGCAACAAAAACACTTAAAGTGTGAAAGGAGACCCTCTTAGTAGCTAAATAAAGCACCTCCAAGTGTGAACAGGGGTTGGGTCATGTTGATTCAGTCAACTTTGACCAAGTCAACAACGTTGTTATGGAGGAGTGGAGATTGATTAAGGAATAACATAGTTTTGGAGGGAGATGGATCTCATGAAGTAAATGACATAATTGAGTGGGGCCAAGGGCAAGAAATCTCACATTCTATTTAAGGAAGAGGATGGCAGCCATATGGGTTCATTTTTTAGATTATTATTTTGATATTGGTCTTCTTAGACTGTTGCTTCCTCTTGCTGTTTAGCACGGTTGCAGTGATGTTTAGCATCGGGTGCTCTCGAGCGGGAATCCCACCTCTTTCCTTGAGAGGCCTATTGGAAGAGTATGGTATTCATTTCCACATTCATGTTTTCAGGCCAAGCTATAGCTTCTTCATCAATGCAGTTTCTGCAGGTTATTGTGCTATGTTGCAGGGTGCAACAGTGGAGGGGTTAGAATCCCACTTTCTGAGCTAGTTTCTCATAAGAGGAAGGTTTCCTTCTCTTGGGAGATCTGTTTGGAGAGTTCTTGAGCACATTTCAGATCCTTGGCATCAGGCCATAAATTTCACATCATTTCCAACACTGTTCCAGCTAGGGAATGCGTTATTTTTGAAGGTAGCTTCAGTGGCAGATCTTGTGTTTTCTTTGCAGTGTTTCCTTGTGATTGAGGGGTTCATCCTTTCATGGGAGGAGACCTTTGAGGGGATAAATATCAGATCTATTATAATTCAACCTTCTACACTCTTGTTCTTCAGTTTTTTAGTGTATCTTTAGCCATTGGGCTTTAGATCCCATCTTGTATAGAGTGTATTTCTGAAAACCCTTTTTCAGGTTCTTGTAGGAGTTTGTATTGAACTTAGATCTGTATTGAGCATATCTTTTGAGGTGTAATATTCCAAATCTAGAACAGCTACAACAAAGAGAATATTTTGAGATATTCTAAAGTTGGAGCTTCAGAAAATCATGAGCATGGAAATTTAGAATAGCTCATTAGATGTAAAATAAAATCTCACCAGCAGATGAAATAACCTCGGCAACTCTATGGCCTATATTATCCTTCCCAAGTGGGGAAACGCAGCAATATAGGGCATAAAATAACTGTTTCAGAAAATAACACTATACCTATGAGAAATGGGACTTGGATCCCTTAGAATACATCATACACAACTCACATGCAGAATTAGAGGTGAAAAAAATCACTCTAGCCAATATAAACAAATCTCCCCAAGTCAATGCAGCTCAAATAAGCCCAAAACCCCATGGCCTAGCACATGTAGAAAGTACTGAAGCAAGGAATGTGTTATTTTAATGAGGGTTTATGCAGAAAATGATGAGAAATAAGAGACCAGGAGTGTAAAATCATCCAATGGCTAAGAAAATCAAGATTCCTTCCTTTTTATACAAACAAGATCACCCAGCAAGGGTTACATGGGAGTACAATGTATAAAAATGCAGATATGCAGATATGGATCTGAAAAATGCAATTTTACTGCAGCACTGAACATTTGTGACTTAAATATACAAGTGACAGAGAAATAAGGAAGTACAAAGATTTCAGGGAGAAGGGTTGGCCCTTTCTCCAAGGAACTAGCTCACTAGCCAGGGATCAAACCCTGCTGCAACTTAGGTAAAAATGAGGCAGTTTCCCTAGTAAAATACACTATAGTGGATGGGAACTGATTTTACCACATGACAAGATGAAAAATATGCCCTGGAACCTCTTACATAGATCTTGAAAGGAAAGGGGAGCCCCCTCCTCTGAAAGATAAGCTCAAGAGATGGTGTTGTGAGTCTCCCACTACAACACCCTGCAACACAGCACTATCCTCTGCAGAAATAACACTGTGGCTGAAGGAGGATGCTTGGAAAGAATGTTGGATGTGGTAAATGAAGAACATAACTCCTCCAAGAGATCACCCAATGAAGGAGAAGGAATCCCTAAGCAGGAATGCCTTGTGCTCAACAGCACTGCAACTCTGCTAATCAGCAAGAGGCTGCAAATAGTCTAAGTAGACCAAAAATAATAATACATAAGATAACCTCAAAATTTTTCTATCTTCCTCCTTATAAATTTTGTGAGCCTCCTCACCTTGGGTCCCACCTATTAGGGTTTCCAACAACATGTGAATACCTTCCCTCCAAAACTGTGTTGTCTTTTCAAGCAAGCCACACCCTCTTAGGCAGTGTTGTTGACTTGGTCAACTTGACTGAATCAACATGATAATTTTCCTGTTCAGACATGGGAAGTGCAAAATACAGCAACCAAGTTATCCCCTTTTCACACCAATAGGGATTTTAAGTCAATAAAAGTTAAATATGGGCCCTTATCCCATTTATTCATTTACTAGGTGCAAAAATCAAAATCTAATATTCGTATTAGGTGCATTCTAATTTTAGGAATATTAGAGTCCTCCCCTCCCAAATGTTGCTTGTCCTCAAGAAACTACAAGGATAGGACTGGAAATTATCCTTCCCTCCTCCTGTATCACCCTCATATGATGAGCTCTCCAAAGAATGAGATGTTGTCTCAACAATGAAACTCCATAGTGCCTCTCCCAAGCAAAACAAATCAGCATTTGGTGTACATCCCAAATGGCCATCCTCATGGAAAAGTAACATGCTGAAGGAGACAACTATGTGCATTCTAGAGGTCCTCTCAAGGCATGGAGTTTGAAATGCATGGGAAATCCTCATTCCCAAGTGAAACCTCCATCCCCAAGTTATCATCCATATGAAATGAGTCACCCTCCAACATGGCAACTCATGAAGAATCTCCTCCACCTTTGGCTCTTGAAGTGTAGGTGGGCTGAATAAATGAACATGATAGGAAAGAGGGCCTATCCCATGCTATCCTCCTCTCCACTTATGATAAGTGTAGAGGGCATGCTGATCTTGGGCTGCAACATGTTTTCCCTCCAATTGAAAGAAGAAGATTGAGTCTCCAAGGACCCTCCCTCCAAAATCATGAGACATGCCAACCCAACCTATTCCATTCAAGATGAATGAAACATCATCACCATTTGACATCCAAATCATAAAAATTCTGAAATTTATGTGCAATTTTGGATGGTACCAAAGGTTCTCCAAGTGGATGTTACGCAGTCTTCCCAACTATTGTTTGAGAATGTCATGTGGCAAGTGGTTTTGTAACAAGTTATAAGTTGTGCATGTTTTATCCTCCAACATGGGGAAGTAAGCATAAATGTATATCAGTTGTACATAGGCAAAATAATAGTAAACTTGCCCAAATTCATGTATATATGGGCTACTATCATTACAAACATTGGCCCTAAAGTGACCATGAAACCTAAAAATACTCTTTCTCTCTTGTGGAGTAATGCACTGCTCATATATGGTGAGAAGATACAAATACTCAATGGATTAATCAACAAGTACATAAATGTATTTCTTACCATGCATGGTGAGTAGGCTGAAAGTGAGGTCCATGTATAAGTTCCCCCATGAGGATCTCCTCATAAAAATCTGCCAGAAGAGGGAATACATATACTCCTTGGAACACTCCATCAATAAGAACACACTCCCATGTGACAGCGCTGTAGGCCTTAGAAATAAGGCTCCATGACCCCTCCCTTTGACATTACGTATGAAAAAGCCATCCACCATCATGCTGATATTGGAGAATATCTCCTTCCTACATGGAAGCCCCTCATAATCCTCCAATGCAAAAGGGTAGCCTCCTTGCACCATGAATGTTCCTTTCTTCTCTATGGAAATATCATGAAAAGTATGGGAAAATTTCTTCCCGTACCCTCTTCTTGTAAACCAAAGCAACCATGCCTCCTTCTTATGCATTCCTTTCTTGAGATACAAGGCATGAGACAAGAAAATCAAGAACCTTGGGTGGTACCCATATTCACCCAATAGAAACCAGCACAGGTCATCTCCTCCGTGCTTTAGATCTAGATGTGGTAAGTGGTTTATATGCCATTTACTTGCTTCCCTCATCATTCCACCAAGGCTGAAGGTGAAATGTGTATTTGGTGCTTTAGGGAAGCACCCATCATGTTGCAAAACCTCCCTTAGCCCATCAAGGGAGTGGCCAATCTTGAAAATAGTCCTGGCCGATAGTTGGCCATGAAGCTTATAAGGTAGGACACTCCTTCTAGGAGTTATGGCCTACACATGTAAAGTAAAAGAATGCATGCAATCCTAAAGTGAAATGTGCTTTGCATAAGCATGCTTCTTACCCAAAGTCTCCAGCGCTGTGATAGTCCCTCTCTTGGCAAAATGTATCATCACTGTACAAGGTCGAGAGAACACTTCACTCTTTCCATCAAGGAGTTTTCCTAGAGGGATTCTTCCAAGTAAGGAGACATCAAGGCATAGATCATAATAGAAATATGTATGGACTGATGTGTCATGGCTTGTCTTGCAAAGATCTTCATGCCTTCTTAGTACATCACTCTTTTGAAATAAAGAGGGGTAAATTTTCCTTTCCCGATGAAGCTTTCCCTCCTCTTCGTCTTCTACAGTATTCAGGATCTCACCATATGATAATGATGGCACATGCTGCTCATGGATTGTGCCATACTTCCTGTATGTGAGACTCTTTGAAACCCCTTGCAAGAATGCAAGAGCTTCTCTTCTTGGAGCAGTTGCGTCTTCTTCTTCTTCATGAAATGCTAGAGATGCCTTTGTCATGACTGCGCTATCACCCCTAGCCTCTTCTTCAATGGTGGAAAATGCCTCATCATCAATAGGAGACCTTAGATCTTGGCCTACCTGTGAAAGAGGAATCTTCATGTCTCCTTTTTTAGAAGAAGACTCTTCATCCAAATGTGGATTCCTCCAATCATTTTCTCCTTTGGTATCTTTCCAATGGAGACTACCAGTCTCCCAAAGAAAGTATTCCTCCTTACACCTCATGGGAAGTTGAGATGTAGCCCCTTGAAGATCTTTCAGAAAAGACCTCTCATCAATGATCCTCTTGGATCCAAAATATTCCAAGTGTGCTGAAGGCCAAATACCAACAGAAAGTTGCACAAAATTCATCATGTCTCCCATCATATTGCACCCTAACTCCTCATGCTGCATGCAACTCAAATAGGGTGCAAAGGAATGAATGTTCATCCCCTCTTTGATCAATCCCAAGTTGCACAGTGTTGTGCAAGATTTGTGAGTCTTGGGAACCTCTTGTATGGCTGCAAGGGTTCCTCTCTTCAATGTGTTGACTGGTCCAACTACTACTACATATGGCTTCCCCTCCATGAATATGACAGTGCTGGTACAAGGCTCCTCAAGTGGAGAAGAGGACTCTTCCTCCTCTAGTCTTCTACTGTCAAATCTCCTAATTACTTGATGAATAAAATTAGAAAAATTAGATACTCTTACATGACCCTCATGCTGATCCACCAAGAGCTTGCCTTGCCCCCCAAGTGCAGCGCTGAGATCTCCACAACCTCTTTCTCCACTACTAGATGTAGTAGGAAAAATGCTTCTAGCTTCATCACCCAAGTCTTTGCTGCACACTTGAGTGATCCATAAAATGTAGACAACAGGAATTTGTTGCCTCTTATCATTCTCTTACTGCATGGTCTTATTTCTTCTCTTAGTTGAATAAACTGAGGAAAATCTAGGGTCTCTTTGAAAGCCCTAGGATAGCACTTGTATTCTGCCAAATGCCCACTCAGGATCTCATGTTCTAAGTGGTCTTCTTGCTCTCCACTTCCTCTATGAGAACAGGAAGTGCATGGGTCTTATTATTCCTCTTGAAACCTTCTAGAGGTCTCACTGCAGCTTTCTTCTTCTCGAAACCCTCTTGGAGTTTCATTGCATCTTTCTTCTTCCATCGGTTGAACCTCTTTGGAGAGGCTCTTCTTAGATATGAAAATGGATGAGAGTAATCTCATCCTCTCCATAATTTTTTTCTCCTCTTCTTCTTACTTTATAATTGGATCTAAAATCCAAAGGCTGAGCCAAGATGGCAGCTATGATACCACTATAATATTCCAAATCTGGAACAACTACAACAAATAGAATATTTTGAGATATTCTAAAGTTGGATCTTCAGCAAATCATGAGCATGGAAATGTATAACATCTCATTATATGTAAAATAACATCTCACCAGCAGATGAAAGAACCTCATCAAGTCTATGGCCTATATTCACCTTCCCAAGTGGGGAAATGTAGAAATATAGGGCATAAAATAGTTGTATTTAGAAAATAATGCTACAACTATGAGAAATGGGACTTGGATCCCTTAGAATACATCATATACTACTAACATGTAGAATTAGAGGTGAAAAAAATCACTCTAGCCAACATAAACAGATCTCCCCAAGTCAATGCAGCTCAAATAAGCCCAAAACCCCATGGCCTAGCACATGCAGAAAGTACTGAAGCAAGGAATACGTTATTCTAATGAGGGTTTATGTATAAAATTATGATAAATAATATATCAAGAGTGTACAATCATCCAATGGCTGAGAAAATAGAGATTCCTTCCTTTTTATACAAACAAGATCACCTAACAAGGGTTACATGGGAGTACAATGTATAAAAATGCAGATCTATAGATATGGATCTGAAAAATGCAGTTTTAATGTAGAAATGAATATATGTGACTGAAATATACAAGTTACATATAAATAAGGAAGTACAAAGCTTTCTGGGAGAAGGGTTGGCCCTTTCTCCAAGGAACTAGCTCACTAGGAAGGGATCAAACCCTGCTGCTGTAACTCTAGAAAAAATGATGCATTTTCCCTAGTAAACTGAACTATAGTGGATGGGAACTGATTTGACCACATTCCAAGATGAAAATATGCCTTGGAACCTCCTGCACAGATCTTGCAAGGAAAGGGGAGCCCCCTCCTCTGAAAGATAAGCTCAAGAGCTGGTGTTGTGAGTCTCCCACTGCAACTCCCTACAACACAACACTATCCTCTGTAGAAATAACGTTGTGGATAAAGGAGGTTGCTTGGCCACAATGCTGAATGTGGGAAATGAAGAAAAAAACTCCTCCAAGAGATCACTCAATGACGGAGAAGGAATGCCTAAGAAGGAATTCCTTGTGCTCAACAGCACTGCAACTCTGCTAATCAGCAAGAGGTTGCAAATAGTCTAAGCAGACCAAAAATAATAATCCATAAGCTAACCTCAAAATTCTGCTATCTTCCTCCTTATAAATTTTGTGAGCCTCCTCACCTTGGGTCCCACCTATTAGGGTTTCCAACACCATCTGAATACCTTCCCTCCAAAACTGTGTTGTCTTCTCAAGCAAGCCACACCCTCTTAGGCAGTGCTGTTGACTTGGTCAAATTGACTGAATCAACATGATTCTTTTCCCGTTCACACATGGGAAGTGCAAAATCCAGCCACCAAGTTATCCCCTTTTCACACCAATAGGGATTTTATGTCAATACAAGTTAAATATGGGTCCTTCTCCCATTTATTCATTTACTAGGTGTAAAAATCAAAATTTAATATTTCTATTAGCTGCATGCTAATTTTAGGAATATTACATGAGGCTTATAACAACGCTACATATTTTTTACATATTTTTCTATAGCAGTGTGTTTTTAATTGCACTGTAACAGTCTCCGACATTCTTGTATTGTGACAGCAGTTCAATTGTGGAGTGATTTGTTATGGGAGGCTTGTTCCTTAATTATATATGACTCATGCCTCACTGTTATGTATGGATTTGCTGATATAATACATATTTTAATGTCTCCATATTGGTCTCCCATGTTTATGAGTTGATTTACACTACTATTTCCAGTTTTGTGTTCATGTATTGTTGCATCCCCATTTTGGGATATTATAGCAACGCATCAAATAATAATTCACATTTTCATCATTCATAGTAGGTGAAATTTCAACAAAAACATCTCCTGCACAATAAAACAAACTTATGTATTTAAATTTAGATCATAATTAACATGAAATATTCACTTTAAAATTAACATGTGTACTTGATTTTATTATCCATTTCTAGATCTCTATCATTTGAAAGTAATTTAAATGTTACCTTCTCTAAAAAGATCATAAACTCGATCACCATTAGATGGTATTTTAGTCTCCCCTGATTTCATTTAAGTTCAAAGATTGCAACATACATTTTCCCCTTTGTATTTAGTTTTGTATGTTGCCAATCTTTTGCATACATTTTGTTTTCACAAACATCATTCGATTCTCTATTGTCTTTGCAAACATGACAAATTTTTGGACAAATTTGTTTTAATTGAATGCATTTTTCGAGTCACTTTTATTGTTTCAATGTCGTCTCCAATTGATCTATATACATCTTGGACCTTAATATGCCAAAAAAACCTATATTAAAAATTCAAAGAAGAATATAAATATGAAACCAAAATACCATCAAAGATAATCATTGTGATGAATGTATTGTTTAAAAATAGAAATCCAATAAAAATAAATTGAATGTACCTTCGTACTTCCCTTGATCATTTAGTCTCATGGATTAGTGCAGCGATGCACCATTGAAAAACTTCTTCAGCTGAGATAATTCGGTTTGCAGAGTGGTCCATTTTATATCTTCGAATTTCTCATTTTATGCATGCCTCTGCACTGTCATGTTCTCATTTTCCATGACCAGTCTCAAAGAAATTCCAACGATGTTTAATGTAGGTTCTCATATGAAGCTGACATAACCAAAAGAATGATCGTGAAGATTTGAATTGACTTGCGCATCCAACTGACCATATCTAATGTTCATTTCATTTTATTCCACGAATTTTCAAGGAGTCATAAATATTTTCAAAACAATGTTGTACAAAATATGTACCATGTGTACATTCATCACTGATATAAAAGTGATATTCTTTAATAACATGCCAATTTTCACTGGTTCTTTCTATATGATCAACATTTTCTTCATCATGTATATATAGAATATGGACGAGCATGGAGACTTGGTCAGAATGATAGTATTCACTTTGAATTTATTTTTGTGGAACAAATGTGTAGTTTTCTGCAAAATCAACTACTAACAAAATGGTCCCTAGTGGAAAAAATTCACGAGATTTTTTGAATTGCAAGTCCTACCATCGAGATCTATGGGAATGCTTTGTGTATTTATAAAATTTTGCCTCAAACTTTCTCAAAAAATATATCACAAAAATTTCCTCTTCTTGTAAATCAATTCTTTTATCACTTGTAGTAGGGTGAAAATGTGAAGTTGGGTTACACTTTTGTGAGAATTGGGGGCTGAAAACTTTTTTTCTCAATAGTTCGGTCGAAATTTTGATAAATTTCAGCAGAACTATTAGAGAATTCAACCAAACTTTCAAAATTAGTTCGGTCGAACTCATTCTGCCATTTACATTGACGACATATTGACAGTGTGGGAAAATAGATTTTTTGGCCGGATATGGGAAAATCGACAACAAAAGTTCGGCCAAAATTTTAAAATAGTTCGTCCGAAATCGTATTTTATAAATATATCGCCCGCAAACTTTTACGGGTTTCACTTTCTCTTGCGCGTTTCTTTTCTGATTCTCTGTGGCTTTTGCTATTCTATTATGATTTATTGCTTCTCTTTTGTGCTTTGGTGAGCTTTGTTTCACTCTGTTGCTACTCTGTTGTGATTTGGAGTTGGGCCGCGATGAATTTCTGCAAATTTCTAGGTAAGTATCTATAAATTTCAAAAAAGAATTAAACTCAATGTTTTGAAAATTCAAAATGTGCAATGTGATTTGGCCTAAAAAAATTATGTACAATTGTTATATTTTAAATTGTGGTGAATGAATATATATTTTGTGGTGAATGTTATATTTAAAAAAAAAACACTGCCTGAAAAATACATTTCATATCCTGTCAGTTTACAGTCCTTTTCATTTTGTTTTTTGTTGGCTTAGTCTATACGTTCTATTTAGACTCTATCACCTTTGTGTTCATAAGCATGGGTACTATCTTGGAGAATGCATATCATGATTAAGGTCCACCCTGCTATTAGGCTTATCTGCCTAGCTTTATAGACCGCACTATAGCTATCTCCACTGCGTTATCTGCCCAGCTCTCTAGACCACACTATCCATGATTTATTATATACCAGGGCATATCACTTATAGAAATCTAAGCATTTACAAAATTTTCACTTGCATTTTCACCTATTACATTGATATCTAAATACTGTTTCAAAAACAGAGTTCTTGATCCTTACATTTAGAAGTTTGTGAATACCCTCTCATTTTTCTTTTCCAAATTGGATCTTAAAAAAACACTGCCTGGAAAATACATTTCATATCCTATCTGTTTACAGTTGCTTTCATTGTGTTTTCCACTGGCTTAGTCTATAAGTTCTATTCAAACTATATCACCTTTGTGTTCATACGCATGGGTACTATCATGATAATGCATATCATTATTTATTATATACCAGGGCATATCACTTATAGAAATCTAAGCATTTACAAAATTTTCACTTGCATTTTCACCTATTACATTGATATCAAAATAATGTTTCAAAAACAGAGTTCTTAATCATTATATTTTGAATTCTGTGAAGACACTCTCATTATTCTTTTCCAAATTGGATCTTAAAGAAAACACTACCTGAAAAATACATTTCATATCGTGTCCGTTTACAGTCCTTTTCATTGTGTTTTCCATTGGCTTAGTCTATAAGTTCTATTCAGACTCTATCACCTTTGTGTTCATAAGCATGGGTACTATCTTGGATAATGCATATCATGATTAGGTAAATGAGGCATATCACATTCCCTGTTTATCAGAGCTATAACGATTAGTTATGTTCAAAGCTTTAATGGGTTTACTTATTGTATCAAGTTCAACAAGTACAATGGTCATATTAGAAGAAGCTTATGTGGAATGGTTACTCCTTGTTAGACAAGGTTGTATAGAGATTATTGAAACATAATAGTACTCCTTGTTCATTCATTTAATAATAGTGCGCCTGTTGAGTATAAAAAATGTCAATCTGTAGCATTAGACAATCTCTCAAAATCTATTATTTCCATGTAAATGGCATGTTATTCCCTGCTGATGGATTATAACAGTTTATGTAACAGTAAAGTATAACTGACAACAACTTATGTTATTCCCTCTCTCTCAAAGCTGATCCATGTTGATTATAAAAAATTTCAATCTATAGCATTAGACAATCTCTCAAAATCTATTATTTCCATCTAAATGGCATGTTATTCCCTGGTGATGGATTATAATAGTTTATGAAATAGTAAAGTATAAATGCCAACATTTTATGTTATTCCCTCTCTCCCAAAGTTGGTTCTCTCTGTGTTTAAACTATCAGTCACTCCAAGAGTCTGAGTCTTGAGTCTGTAAGAAAGTTCTTATATAATGCAAGTGTTGAAGTTTGATGTATAATTGTGAGCCTGTGAGATTGAGTTGATATGAAATAGTAGCAGTGAAATTAAGTGCTTAGTCTATTAAGATTTTTGATATGAAACAGTAGTAGTGAAAATTAGTTTATTAAGCCTTCTAATATGAAGCAGTAGCACTGGTGTCTGAGCTTGAGTTGATATAAAACAGTAGCAGTGAAAATTAAGTGCTTAGTTTATTAAGCTTTTTGATATGAAACAATTTTAAGATTTTTGATATGAAATAGTAGCAGTGAAAATTAGTTTATTAAGCCTTTTAATATGAAATAGTAACACTGGTGTCTGAGCTTGAGTTGATATGAAATAGTAGCAGTGAAAATTAAGTGCCTAGTTTATTAAACTTTTTGATATGAAACAGTAGCAGTGAAAATTAGTTTATTAAGCCTTTTAATACGAAACAGTAGCACTCCATTTTATATTTGTTTAGATACCATACTTAGTATCAATCACTCCAAGAGTCTAAGTCTTGAGTCTGTAATAAAGTTCTTATATAATGCAAGTGTTGCAGTTTGATGTATAATTGTGAGCCTGTGAGCTTGAGTTGATATGAAACAATAGCAGTGAAAATCAAGTGCTTAGTTTATTAAACTTTTTGATATGAAATAGTAGCAGTGAAAATTAGTTTATTAAGCCTTTTAATATGAAACAGTAACACTGGTGTCTATTTTTTTAGATACCATACTTTCATTCCTTAGAAATCATAATATAATGCAATTTCCCTTCCTAGTTGGGCTAGGAGAATTTATGCATCTATATTTTTAAGCTACTCAACTATTTTATTACACCATAGAAATCATTTCTATATATCTCCCATTTTAATGGGGTCTATCACATTTCGAGAAAGACACATTAGCCATAAAATTTTCCCATTGAAACCAAAAGTTATTTGATACAAAACATAGGTTTTAACCTTATATAGTTAATTGTTTCAAATAGATTCTTAATAAAATGCAAAATATTTAATTTAAAACACATGCATTTGTTGGTAATATGATGTAATTTGTTGTCCTTGATGGAAACCTACTTGATGAAGTTTTCCTTGATGGAAACCTACTTGATGAGTTGCCTATGATAAGCAACCTATGTGTTAAAGATGTAAGAATGATGTATCTATAGATCATTTTAGATGTGACAGAGAAAAGAATTCCAGTAAGTGCCAGAGAAATGATAAATATAATATGTCACAATGTATATGCTACTTTTGTGAAGGCAACCCGCGTATGGAAGCAATGTATACACTACTTTTGTGAAGGGAACCTGTGTATACATTCAGGGTTAGCATATATGCAGTTTTTATGAAGAGAAGTTGCTTATACACACTGAAACGAACGCTCCAAGTCGTGTATTTCTTTTGCACTCTAAAATTATGATATCAAGGGGCATTACCATGATATTAGCCCACAGTATTGAGCATTGCATTGTCTAGTTTATTCCGTCCAAGAATACCATCGGAAGTTGTGTGGTTTTGAATCATTGTATTGGTAAAAGCTAAATCTATATAAGGAAAAGAAGATCATAGTGAAAAGTGTGCATGTGTAAGGGTTGTTGATGAATAAATTTCTCTAAGGAATATCTTCCTGGATGAACTCTGTTATTAATTGATAGATCTGAATCTATGATGTACCCATGGATATAATGATGGTTCAAGATATCTAGATCTAATGATGATTAATCTCTAGAATGACCTACTGAAGGAATGATGAAGAACTAGCACAAGTCTGCTGAAGAAAATGAATAAATCAGGGTAAGTTTTATAGATCTGGTCTGTTCTGCAAAATTTATTTTTTATAGATCTATACGCTAGTTGGTTTCAACAAAAGCACGTATATACGTAGGTTCGCTTCATGAAAAGTGCGTATGGCAGTTAGGGTGTTCTGAAGAATAAAATACACAGAAGTATACGCCATTTGATGTGCAGGAAAACACGTATGTACGCGGCTTCAATGAAGAAAAGTAGCGTATGCTATTTGAATCAATGACTGTTAAGGGTTGAGTTTGTATCTGCATATCTATTCTGAAGTTTAGGTTATTTCTGAAGTTCTGGTCACAATGTTCTCACTGTTCTAAATGAAGTATTGGGCAAAGTTTATGATTTTTGATAAAGGGTTGTGTTGAAGCTATTTGATCTAGTATGAAAATTCATGAAACATGGTTTGCAGTGGGTCTGAGGATTGAAACCTTCAGTATGGAAGTAGAAGCTTCTTTCCAGTAGAAGCTGATTTTATGTTCAGGGGGTTGAAGCTCCCTTCCAGGAGTGGCTAGTAAACAAGATCAGGGGGTTGGAGCTCCCTTCCAGTAGCAGCTAGAAAACGAGTGAAGGTTGTAGCCTTCTGCAGGTAGAAGCCTACGTATTGATATGAGTCTAAATCACTACAATGTTGTAAATAGTTTTCCATATAATAAATATTGAAGACAGAGACGACAACAGTGGTGTTTTTCTCCCGAATTGGGTTTCCACCTTAAATACTGGTGTTCATGTGTGTTCCACTTGTGTGATGTTTTATATTGTTGTTACTGCACATTTTTCCTGTTTATCTAACCTAATGCATAATTGGTAAATCTGTTTTAAAGTATGTTTCTGAGATACTTTATAAAATAGAAATTTATATCTGTATACGCGAGTTTCTTTCAGCATATCCGCATTTATACACGAGTTCAGTCAATAAAAAATGCGTATGAAATTCTGAAAAAGAAAAATTTAAAGTCAAGATATAAGCTCTAAATACTAATTCACCCCCCCCCCCCCCCTCTTAGTAATTTTCCCAACAATTGGTATCAAAGCAGGTCTTTCTGAAGAAGCTTAGCCGCTAGAAGGAAGATTAGCCAAGATGAGAAATCAATATGGGACAACATCTATCAGACCTCCACTCTTCAACGGAAACAATTTAATCTTCTGGAAAACACGGAAAATATCCTATCTTCAGTCTCTTGGAGCATATGTATGGGCTATTGTTGAAGGAGGTTATCAATATCCAGCCTCAGTTCCAACAAATGCAATGACAAGAAAGAACTATGAAACAAATGTAAAGGCGGTAAATGCACTATTGGGGAGTCTGACTGAATCAGAATTTGTCAAGGTCATGTAGTTGAATATAGCAAAGGAAATATGGGAAAAAATCATTCTAAGCTATGAAGGTGATACAAAGGTAAAAAGTGATAAACTCCAAACTCTCAGAATTCAATAAGAAAATCTAAGGATGCATAATGAGGAGAGTATTTCCATTTTATTTTTACGTCTAGATGATATTGTAAATCATATGAGAAACTTGGGTGAAACCATAACTGACACTACTCTGGTTGAAAAAGTTTTAAGATCTCTAACTTCAAAATTTGAGTCAAAAGTGTCTGCTATTGAAGAGAAACAGGATCTTCAAAGTCTTATTATTTCCAACTTCATGGGATTATAACTGCATGTGAAATGAGAAAAGGAGGATCTTCTGAAGTCAAAGAAGCCATCTTTAGAGCCTCTACAAAAGGAAAATAAGTACAAGAAACAAAAGGATCAAGGTATATTTCAGAAGAAGATGAGGTAAATTTTGTAAAGAAGCTCCAACTTGGCACTGGAAGGTTCAGAGCTAAGCTTCCTTTCAAATGTTTTTCTTGTGGAAGAGTTGGTCATTATGATGCTAAGTGTCCTCATAAAGAAACACATGAAAAAGGAAAAGAAGTAGAAAGAATAAATAAGAATCGATTTAGCACTAGAAAAAGTTATTATACTCATGAAGATAGTGATGGGTTATTAGATAGTGAGGAAGAATCCGATCAAGATATTAGACTTCTCATGCCATTTGAAAAAGATTCTAGATAAGAAAATGATAAATTTTATGGATGTTCTAGAAGACAATGATTTTCTTGAAGAAATCAATCAGCTCAAAATATGTTTGGAAGAAAACAAAATATCCATAGAAAATATAAAAAATCAGTTTGAAGAAAAGGAGAAACACAATGAGAAATTAGAATGTGAAGTAGTAAGTCTAAGAAAATAAATTGAGAAAATAAAGACTTTTAATATTATATTTTATAAAGGATGTAAAACCTTAGATGAAATTATCAAGGTACAACGTTCTCCTCTTATAAAGAAAGGTCTTGGATATGTCAGAGACTATTCTCAGTCTTCAACACCAAACTATCTAAAAGCAACTACATCCAGCCTACAACAATCTTCCACTCAGCAAGGAAACAAAGAAACTTTATAGGTAAAGCATGACCACCTCAATAAAAAGAACACTAACATCAATACCTTTCAAAGAAATACAAACCAACAGGTAAACACAAATAGAAGGTTCAATGATCTCAGAAATTTCTTCTTCAATGGACAATGTTTCTCGTGTCATAATTTTGGTCATAAATTTGTACAATGTGTTGCATACAAAACCATCATGACTAGAGAAGCAAGAAAGAAAAGAATTGATACTAGAATAAATAAGAATACATATAACAACTTTTCTCCTCTTCAAAATGAAATTGAATGTGCTTATTGCAATAATTTGGTCATGAAGAATTTGAATGCAGGAGCAAACTTCAGCCAAAAGAGCATATACCATCAACTTCCAAAGTATGGAGAAAGAAGGAATTACAGGTTGAAAACTGTGGCATAGCTTTATTTGCAGAAGGAGAAGAAAATCGATGGTACATTGATAGTGGATGCTCAAAACACATGACAGGTGACAGAAATAAACTTCTTGCATACAATGATCTAGAAAGAGAAAAGAATGTTACTTTTGGAAATGATACTCCTACTGTCATTAAGGGAAAAGGTTTTGTTTTTCTAAAAGAAAAGGTGAAAGCTAACAATGTTATGTATGTGGATGGATTAAAGCATAACCTATTAAGTGTAAGTCAAATGTGCGATCGAGGAACTGAAGTTGTCTTTAGCTCAAAAGAATGTGTGTTACACGATCTGAATATAGGAAAAAAAATCATAAAAGGAAATAGAACACCAAGAAATTTGTATATATTGAACTACTTGGGTAAATCTTCAGAAAATTGGTTATGGAATAGAATATTGGGGCATTTGAGCTTCTATCAAATCAACAAATCTAGCAGACTCAAAGTTGTTCATGATCTTCCCAATATTACTCTGCCTGAAAGTACCATATGAAAATCTTGCCAATTCGGTAAGCAAACCAGAGTGCAATTTAATGGTAAGGAAGGATCAGAAAGTAAGCCTCTTAAACTCATTCATACTGATATATGTGGACCCATGAGAAAAAGGTCACCCCATGGAGAACAATAATATATTCTATTTATTGATGATTTCTCTAGAATGTGTTGGATTGGGTTGCTAAAGCACAAAGATGAAGCATTCGAAAAATTTTAGATCTTCAAAGCATTGGTTGAAAATGAATTAGATCAAAAAATCAAGTGTCTTAGATCTGATTGTGAAGGTGAATATATATCAGATGAATTCTTTGACTTTTGTGAACAACATGGCATAAAAGGACAGTTTTTTGTAGCTGGTACCCCACAAAAAAATGGAGTAGCAGAAAGAATGAATATAACAGTTCAATAGATGGCTCGGGCTATGCTCGATGATTCAGGAACACCTGACACATTTTTGGGAGAAGAAGCACATACTACTGTAAATATTCTTAACAAAGCACATGTTCGTGTAAACAATGATAAAACTCCATATGAACTCTGGTATGGTAATCTTCCCACTGTAAAGAATTTTAAAGGTTTTGGAAGAAAATGTTTTCTCAAGAACAATGATGAAAAACTTGGGAAGTTTGAACCTAGGGTAGATGAAGGAATATTTCTTGGTTACTCTTCTAGAAGTAAAGCATATAAATGCTACAATAAAAGACTTCGGAAGATTGTTGAAAGCATTGATGTTGTAATTGATGAATCTCTCTCAACTCCGAAAGGGGGAATAAAAACAACAAATGAAGATGATGATGATGTATATCTTGCATCAAATAGAGATAATATAGAAGGTGAACCCAATGAAGCAGCAGAAGAATATCTATCTGAAAAGGCTCCATCTAGGTATGTTAAAAAGAATCATCCAGAATCTCAAATTTTGGGGGAAAAGGGATCAGATGTCCAAACAAGAAGAACTCTTGTAGGATCTACTAGCTATCTAGCATTTTTATCCATTATTGAACCACATAATGTCAATCAAGATAGCAAAGATGAATGTTGGATTCAAGCCATGAATGAAGAACTTGATCAAATTGAAAAGAATCATACTTGGGAACTAGTTCCAAGACCTCATGATAAAAATGTTATTGGAACAAAATGGATATTCAAAAACAAGTTAAATGAAAATGGAGATGTTATTAGAAACAAGGATAGATTTGTTTGTAAAGGGTATGCTCAACAAGAAGGTATAGACTTTGAAGAAACATTTGTTCCTATAGCTAGACTTGAGGCCATTAGAATGTTTATTTCTTTTTCAAGCTTTCAACAAATCAAATTTTATCAAATGGATGTTAAATCTAATTTCCTCAATGGTGATATAGAAGAAGAAGTTTATATAGAACAACCAGAAGGATTCATTTTGGGAAATGATGAATTTTTTTTTTGTAAACTTAAAAAGGCTTCATATGGTATCAAACAAGCTCCAAGGGCATGGTATTATCGTCTTGACAAATATCTTCATCAACAAGGATTTTCAAAGGGTTCTGCTGATAGCAACTTATACGCAAAAAATGAAAATGATAAAATATTGACTGTGGTTGTATATGTTGATGATATCATTTTTGGATGTAATGAAGAGTCCATGAGTCAGAAATTTTCTTCTATTATGCAACAAGAATTTGATATGTCTTTACTTGGGGAACTAACATCTGTTCTTGGCTTACAAGTGCAACAAGCAACCGATGGCATATTTTTATCTCAAGCAAAATACCTCAAGAAAATTTGGAAGAAGTATGGGATGGAAGACTGCAAACCTGTAAGTACTGGGTGTAACCTCAGTTCTCATGATGATTCTCACGCAGTGAATCAACCAGAATACAGATCCATGATTGGAAGTCTGCTTTATCTAACCAGGACAAGACCAAACATTATGCATGGAGTTGGGATTGTTGGATGATTCCAAGCTAATCCAAAAGAGTCTCACCTTCAGGCTGTCAAAAGAATATTCAAATATCTACAAGGAACTCAAGACTTTGGACTATGGTATCTAAAGAATACTGATCTCACTCTTCATGCTTACACAGATGCAGATTGGGCTTGAAATGTTGATGATAGAAAGAGCACTAGTGGTGGTGCATTCTATATGGGGCCCCGATTAGTATCTTGGTTCAGAAAGAAGCAAAGCTCTATTACCTTATCTACAGCAGAAGTAGAATATGTGGTTTCCGCATCATATTGCACACAACTTATTTGGATGATGCAAACTTTACAAGACATTCAAATCAAATGTTCACCTCCCATATCCATTATGTGTGATAATACAAGTACCATCAGTATCTCAAAGAATCATGTTATGCATTCCAAAACCAAGCACATTCCTATCAAGTATCACTTCTTACGTGAACAAGTGCTTGAACAAAAGGTGAAATTGGAATATGTTCCCTCCAAAGACCAAGTTGCCGATATATTTACTAAACCTCTTCCCAGGGAAGCATTCGAATATCTCAGACAAAAGCTGGGAGTTGTCTCTGCCACTTAGAAGATCGTATCTGCTTAAATTCATAATATTAAATTGGATACGCAGATTTCATAAAGGATAGTTGCATATATACACGAGTTTATATACAGAAAACCACGTATGGGTTTTTGCTGGCATAAGTTTCTGGGTCATCATTTTCAGAACAATTGCGTTGCTGTTGGGTATCTTTGGTGATGTTCCATTTCTTACATTTCTATTTCATTTTCTAAATATATTTTTGATAAAGATGCCTTGATGATTTTTTGTTGAAAGTGTTCAGGATGCAGAAGCTAAGGGGGAGCACTTTTCCTATGGGAAAGGATGCATTGTTGGCATTATAAGTGTTTTCTGTGGTCTGATATCATGATTGAGATTCATTGGTCTTGTTTATAAAAATTCATTTGATGAAAAGGTCATGTTGAGACCTATGATGTAAATTGTTATATTCAGTCATGTAAGGACTTGTTCAAATTTGTAAACCCACTTGGTTGGGTAGTTGATTCATATATGTAATTCCACATGGTTGGATCATTGATGTAAGTATGAGTCCCTGGTGATAGGAATGGTCATACTTTATTGAGTTATAGAGTCATGTACTTCATTTAAATATTTAGCATGAAATCATGGGGAGCATGATAAGTTTAGTGCACTTCAGATCTACAGAGCACATATTTCTACAAGGGAAGAGAAACCTTGTTTTGGTTTTGATCTGCCCTTTGCTCTTGATGTCAAAGAGGGACAGTATCATGGTGTTTGAATAATGGTTATAATTAATGTATCTATCTTTTGTGGTGATCAAACACCATCGTGGTTGCCATCAAGTCCAAAGGGGGAGATTATTGGCAATATGATGTAATGTGTTGTCCTTGATGGAAACCTACTTGATGAAGTTGTCCTTGATGGAAACCTACTTGATGAGTTGCCTATGATAAGAAACCTTTGTGTTAAAGATGTAAGAATGACGTATCTACAGATCATTTCAGATGTGACAGAGAAAATAATTCTAGTAAGTGTCGGAGAAATGATAAATATAATATGTCACAATGTATATGCTACTTTTGTGAAGGCAACTCGTGTATGGATGCAATTTATACGCTACTTTTGTGAAGGGAACCCACGTATACATTCAGGGTTAGCACATATGCAGTTTTTATGAAGAGAAGTTGCGTATACACATGGAAACGAACACTGCAAGTCGCGTATGAATTTTGCACTCTAAAATTATGATACCAAGGGGCATTACCATGGTATTAGCCCATAGTATTGAGCGTTGCATTGTCTAGTTGATTCCGTCCAAGAATACCATCGGAATTTGTGTGTTTTTGACTCATGGTATTGGTAAAAGCTAAATCTATATAAAGAAAAGAATATCATAGTGAAAAGTGTGCATGTGTAAGGGTTGTTGATGAATAAATTTCTCTAAGGAATATCTGCATGGATGAACTCTGTTCTTAATTGATAGATCTGAATCTATGATGCACCCATGGATATAATGATGGTTAAATATCTCTAGATTTGATAATGATTAATATCTAGAATGACCTACTGAAGGAATGATGAAGAACTGACGCAAGTCTGCTGAAGAAAATGGATAAATCTGGGTAAGTTTTATAGATTTGGTCTGTTCTGCAAAATTTATTTTTTACAGATCTATACGCTAGTTGGTTTCAACAAAAGCGCATATATACATGGGTTCGCTTCATGAAAAGCGCGTATGGAAGTTAGGGTGTCCTGAAGAATAAAATACAAAGAATTATATGTCGATTGATGTGCAGGAAAGCGTGTATGTACGCGGCTTCAGTGAAGCAAAGTAGCATATGCTATTTGAATCAATGACTATTTAGGGTTGAGTTTGTATCTGCATATCTATTCTGAAGTCTGGGTTATTTATGAATTTCTGGTCACAGTGTTCTCACTGATCTAAATGAAGTATTGGGAAAATTTTATGATTGCTGATAAAGGGTTGTGTTGAAGCTATTTGATCCAGAATGAAAATTGATGAAACGTGGTCTGTAGTGGGTCTGAGGGTTGAAGCCTTTAGTATGGAAGTAGAAGCTTCCTACTAGTATAAGATGGTGTTATGTTCAGGGGGTTGAAGCTCCCTTCCAAGAGTGGCTGGTAAACGAGATCAGGGGGTTGGAGCTCCCTTCCAGTAGCAGCTGGAAAATGAGCGAAGGTTGCAACCTTCTGCAGGTAGAAGCCTGTGTACTGATATGAGTCTGCATCAGTACAATGTTGTAAACAATTTTCCATATAATAAATATTGAAGACAGAGACGACAACAACGATGGTTTTCTCCCGAATTGGGTTTCAACCTTAAGTACTCGTGTTCATGTGTGTTCCACTTGTGTGATGTTTTATACTATTGTTACTGCACATTTTTCTTGTTTATCTAACCTAATGCATAACTGGTAAATCTGTTTTAAAGTTTGTTTCTGAGATACTTTATAAAATAGAAATTTATATTTGTATATGCGAGTTTCTTTCAACATATACACATGTATACGCGAGTTCAGTCCATAAAAGCCGCGTATGAAATTCTTCAAAAGAAAAAGTTAAAGTCAACATATAAGCTCTAAATAATGATTCACACCCCCCCCCCCCCCTCCTCAGTATTTTTCCCAACAACATTAACATATAATTGTGATATTTTCCCTTCTTTCCAACTTAGTGGACATCCTTCTAGAAAATTCTCTTTTAATGAAGTAGATATATCCATAGTGATCCACTGATATTTGTTCACCAACAACTATTGCATTTTGGAATTGTATATCTCAAAAGTATTCTCATTGAATTTATGCATATCTATCTTTAAACTACTCAAATATTTTATTAAACCATAAGAATCATTTCTATATATCTCCCATTTTAATGGGGTCTATCACATTTCAAGAAAAACACATTAGCCATAAAATTTTCCCATTGAAACAAAAATTAATTTGATAAAAAACATCTAGGTTTTAACCTTATATAGTTAATTGTTTCAAATAGATTCTTAATAAAATGAAAAATATTCAATGTAAAACAAATGTACATTAACATATAATTGTGATATTTTCCCTTCTTTCCAACTTAGTCCATCCTTCTAGAAAAATCCCTTTTAATGAAGAAAGTATATCCATAGTGATCCACTGATATTTTTTCACCAACAACTATTCCATTTTGGACTTATATATCTCAAAACTATGCTCATTGAATTTATGCATCTATATCCAACAAATGCCCCTAGAGTCAATCTCTGGAATAGATCTAAATAGAAGTTCTTCATTTTAATATCCATAAAACACAACCACTTTAAGGCAAACTGTGTACATGTATCATTTCTCCCATAAATTATTAGGCAAAGTTTTTAAAGAATACATGTCATGTTGCCTTTCTCCCATTAACTTTAAAGCATGTTTTTTGTAAGTGCAAAAAATAATTTTGCAAACCATGTAAATGTCATTTCTCTCAAGCTTTAAGGCCTGAAAATTGAACCTAAAGTGGCTAAACTCTCATAGAATTTTGAACTTCCATAGGATTTTAGTCTGTCGGTTGAGTGTTAACTTCTACAAGTTCTAAAGGAAGAGTCTGTAAAGGGCTAGGTAGCCTCTGGATCTCATATTTTCTCAAAGGTGACATACCCAGTAAATTCCCCTACAGTCAATCTCTGTAACAGATCTAAATATAAGTTCTTCATTTTAATAGATCCATAAAACACAACCACTTTAAGGAAAACTATGTACATTTGTCATTTCTCCCATAAATTCTTAGGCATAGTTTTTAAAGAATACATGTCGTGTTGGCATTCTCCCATTAACTTTAAAGCATGTTTTTTTTAAGTGCATAAAATAATTTTTTAAACCATGTAAATGTCATTTCTCTCAAGCTTTAAGGCCTAAAAATTGAACCTAAAGTGGCTGAACTCTCATATAATTTTAAACTTCCATAGGATTTTAGTCTGTCTGTTGAGTGTTAACTTCTACACGTTCTAAAGGTAGAGTCTGTAAAGGGCCAAGTAGCCTCTGGATCTCATATTTTCTCAAAGGTGACATATATAGTAAAAGCCCCTACAATCAATCTCTGTAACAGATCTGAATAGAAGTTCTTCATTTTAATATGCATTAACCTCAACCACTTTAAGGAAAAATGTGCACATGTGTCATTTTTTCTCATAAATTCTTAGGCAAAGTTTTTAAAGCATACATGTCATGTTGGCTTTCTTCCATTAACGTCAAGGCATATTTTTTGTAAGTGCATAAAATAATTTTGCAAACCATTTAAATGTCATTTCTCTCAAACTTTAAGGCCTAAAAATTGAACCTAAAGTGGTTGAACTCTCATAGGATTTTGAACTTCCATAGGATTTTCATCTATCTGTTGAGGGTTAACTTCTACAAGTTCCAAAGGCGGCGTCTGTAAAGGGCCAGGTAGCCTTTGGATCTCATCTTTTCTCAAAGGTGACATATCCAGTAAATTCCCCTACAATCAATGTTTTTAACAGATCTAAATAGAATTTCTTCATTTTAATATCCATTAACCTCAACCACCTTAAGGCAAACTAGGTACATGTGTCATTTCTCCCATAAATTCTTAGGAATTTTTTTTAAAGCATACATGTCATGTTGGCTTTCTCCCATTAACTTTAAAGCATGTTTTTTAAGGTGCATAAATGATTTTTCAAACCATGTAAATGTCATTTCTCTCAAAATTTAAGGCCTAAAAATTTAACCGAAAGTGGCTAAACTTTCATAGGATTTTGAACTTCCCTAGGATTTTAGTCTATCTGTTGAGGGTTAATTTCTACAAGTTATAAAGGTAGAGTCTGTAAAGGGTCAGGTAGCCTCTGAATCTCATCTTTTATCAAAGGTGGCATATCCTGTAAATGCCCCAACAGTCAAAATCTATAACAGACTAAATAGAAGTTCTTCATTTTAATATCCATAAACCTCAACCACTTTAAGGCAAACCATGTACATGTGTCATTTCTCCCATAAATTCTTAGGCAAAGGTTTTAAAGCATACATGTCATGTTGGCTTTCTCCCATTAACTTTAAAGCATGTTTTTTGTAAGTGCATAAAATAATTTTTCAAACCATGTAAATGTCATTTCTCTCGAACTTTAAGGCCTAAAATTGAACCTAAAGTGGCCAAACTCTCATAGGATTTTGAACTTTCATAGGATTTTAGTCTGTCTGTTGAGGGTTAGCTTCTACAATTTCTAAAGGCAGAGTCTGTAAAGGGCCAAGTAGCCTCTGGATGTCATATTTTCTCAAAGGTGACATATCTAGTAAATGCCCCTATAATCAATCTCTATAACTATACTATGTACATGTGTCATTTCTCCCACAAACTAAGTGCATAAAATTCATTTCTCTCACAAACTAAAGGCTTCCTCCCATTAATTATAGATGTGAATTCTACCATAAATTTTTTAAGTCAAACTTTAAGATAAACCATGCACATGTGTCATTTATCCCATACATCTGCAATAAATGTCAATTTAATATATATTTTTATTGAAATTTTTTTTCAGGGATAAAAAACTACTAAATATGGTTGAAAAATGGAAATTACGCATAGATGTTTCTTGCTATGATTACATATGTGATTTCCAATATTGCAACTAGCAAAGTCATACAAAGGAAAATGAATATATCGGGAATAAAAACAAACAATGAGGCACATTATATTGGATTGATAGAAGACTTGGGAACAACTACGAAGTATGGATCAAATGGAATTGTAGTTTTCACCAATTCTGAACTTGTGTGCAACCAGATGAATGGCGTGTACCAAGTTAAGAAGGAGAGGCTAAAAGAACTGCATGGAATAGCAAACAATATTGTTAGCCAATTTCAATTTTTTAGTATAAGACATTGTACAAATGTGAATAAGATGCTTGCTAATCTATTGCGTGGGGCAATTCCAATTCAGGATTCATCTATCGAAGATGAATTAATAGATGAATTAGAATTATATGGGGCAATGCGAATGCAAGATTCATCTCTCAAATATGAATTAGTTTTGAGATGCTCTTCTTCAAAAATTCAAGATTAATCTCTCAAAGATGATTTAGTTTTGAGACGCTCTTCTTCAAAAATTCAAGATTCATCTCTCAAAGATGAGTTAGTGTTGAGACGCTCTCCTTCAAAATTTATTGGAGGACATTGTAACATATCTTGGATATGTGTGTGTTTTGTACTTATACATGTGTCTTTTTTAATGACCATGTGCTTTTTTCAATTATATACCAAGTTTTCTCCCACCACACCATGTAAAGCACAACTTGGTGAACTTCACATTTGCAACAAGTGGTGAACTTCACATTTTTATGAAATTAAAATGCGGGGACTTCAACAAATTTTTGTTTAAATGGAGTTTCATGCTTCTTTTTTAATGACCATGTGTTTTTTTCAATTTTATACCAAGTGTGCTCCCACCATGTAAAGCGCGGTTTGGTGAAATTAACATTTTTCTATTTTTTTTTTTGCTTAAATTGATTTTTACACATCAATTAGCGCTTTGAAAGTTGTGTTTTACATAATTTGTGTACACTAAATTACATTAATTTTCTGAAATTTATTTTGGATTTATTTTAATAGTAATTGAAAAAAATAATTGTAAATGTCCACTGTAGATATATATATCATCGAGGATGAACAACGAAGATCAACATAATCCCATATCTCTATGAGAGAGGGGGGTCATGGATCGAGGGATGTTCATGGTATTTAAATATAATCTTAAATCTCCATACATATACATACATGTGTGTACATATGGAATTGATTTTTTATCAACTTTGTGAGTTAAATTAGTTTTTAATAAGTTTCATTTTTTATTTTTTAGGAGCTAAGAGGAGAAGGGTCTCTACTCCATCAATGGAGCATGCCCATGGTTCACCCAGTCCCAGTCGTGGTATGGTTCACGCAATTTAATCAATAAATATGTACGTGTATTTATATGTATGAATGTATTTTTCAATTTATTATAAATTTTTATTTGTTTATGAAGCTTCTCTCTCGTCTCGAGAGGTTGGTGGTGGTTCAAATCCCCTTAGAGGGCCAGCAATAAGTGCTAGCAGGTTGCATGAAGGTGGTGATATTTATTCCCCCGGAGGCCAATAAACGGATGGTTGTGTTGGTTCTCGACAGGGTCGTTCTGGTTCTCAACAGTTTCAGGGTGGGCAAGATGCTAGCCAACCACATCAAGGTTGCCATCAATTTGAATATTTTTTCATTCAGTTTGTACAAAATTTTTTACATGTATTTTTTCTAATATACAAAATTTTATATAATGATGCATAGACTGAAAATGCTCCAAATGTTGGTCGAAAAAGACATAGGGTAGAATGCTTCATTCAAGAAGAAGGTTGTCCACCCACCACGACTTATCTGGCCGACATTTTTGATATACCATGGTAAATAAACATGCAACAATGCACCTTAGAAAGATGTCAACAGCTTCATGAAAAATTGTAGAGAGATCTCGTGTCTTTGACTTTACCTGCTGAGAGTCAACAAAGCTTGGAAATAGTTACACATTATTTAGGCCAAATATTAGATGTGTACCAAAAGCTTGGGCCAACCACGAATACTTTTGTGGATGTCATGAGAAAAAGAAATGAAACAGTGATGGGTCCTGATAAATGGGAGGTTGTTAAAGAAAGAGTTACAACAAAAATGGAAAAGTCTATGTTTAATTTCAAAGAAGGGCCGAAAAGAAAGATGTTGAAGGTGCAATATTTCAAGCACCCTGATATAGCTCACTATTTGTATGATAAACACCTTGTGGCTTATGGAAGACTCCCATGGAACGACGAGGTTCCACTTTATTTCACAAAATTATTTTATGCGGAATTCTTTTTACAAATGAAACCCAATTACAATGACCTTCCCTCTGAATTTTTTGGTCCTGGGAAAGGTCGATTGTGTGACCATAGGGGCGCTAGGCATGATGTTGAGTTGTCTCGTCCTGAGCCACCATTGGTTATTTGAACTATTCGTGTTGAAAATTTGCAGTCAGAGATGGAAGCCACTTCTCAAATTAGTCGAGAAGCAAGGGATGCCATCACTGACAATGTTCACAGTGGATTGGGTGGAGTTGATGTTTGTCTGAATCGAAAAAGAGCACATGAGAATGCACACGCCAATTTTGTGTATTATACAGATGAAGAGATTGACAACATGAGTGTTGAAGATCTCAAAACATATGCAAAGAATTGTCGCAATGGTTGGCATGACCTAATTGTTCATGAGAAAGAGGGCATGGGAACGGTATGTGTTAATGGTTAGGGTTCAATTATTTTAACATATACATACAATTTGTAATAAATACATATATACATAAATTTATTTGTATGTACATTAATCTAACAAAAATGTATCATTATATGTTAACACCATTTCCAGTTGTCATGCTTGATGAATGAAGAAAATGTTAATATCACGTTCGGAGCCTTTGGTTCAAACAATTAAGATGGGTCTCACCATAAAGATATGTTGGCAAATGTTAGTGTTTTTTAAACTTGATATTTTTAAAATAAATAATTGTGCACACATGTACATTTTCATGTATATATAATTAAATGTTTTAATAGATTCCGATTCCGTCTGATGTTTTTGGGATGGCGGTACCTTCTTCTTCCTTGGGAGATGTACCTTCTACTTCCTTAGGAGATGTGCCAGCTTCACAACAAGTATGGACAATTTTTCACTTTTAAAATTTATGTTTTTAAGTTATATATTCCACCTCAAAAAGTTCCATTAAAAAATGAGATATATCTATATCTTGAGTTATTTTAAATTTTTTGAATTTTAGGTTTTTGGAGATTTTCTTTTGGAGCCTCTCTTAGGAGATGTGCCAAATCCACCTGCAGAAGTATTCAATTTTTCACTTTTAAATATATATGTTTTTAATTTATAATTTATAAATTGAAGTTTAAAAGTTTTATTATAAATTGAGATGTTCGTCTTGAGTTATTTTATACTTAAATTAATTTTTTTAATTTTAGGTTTCTATAGAGGATTTCTTTTCTCCATGAACTCTAGCGATGGAGATAGGAACATCCACATCATTTCAACCATTTGAACAAGTTGTCTAATTTTTTTTTTAATATTATTGAAAATAAGTTTATATATATGCATTTTCATTTGAAATTTTTTAATATATATATATATAATTGTACATGTATATTGTACAGTTTACTATTGGAGATGTTCCCATGGGGGAAGTTGTAGCTGACGAGCAACAAATGGAGAGGGAACCTCATGAGGTATTGCATGATTTTTTTTTATATTTTTCTTTTTACATGAAGTTCTATATATTCTCACTCAATTTTAAAACATCAAATTTTAATGTTTGTACATGCATTGTGTACAGGTTCCCCATGCTTTGCAGGATAACTCGCGAATTGAGAATTTGCTGGGAAAGACACTACATCCATCTGTATTTTATGGATGATTTCTAGATTTGATTGAGATTTCTAGTATTAAATTTAATTTTTTATATATTATCTAGATGCATTCATATATATAACTTGATACTTGATACTTGTGAAATCTACAAATTTTGGACATATTTTATGTGAACTACATTTGGTACATGTGAATGTGATATATAATGTTTTTAAAACTTAAGTTTTGGATGGTTGAACTACATTTGGCATGTGAAGTAATGTTGTGTTATAATTTGTTTGGTTTTTAAAACTTAAGTTTTGGATGGTTGAACTACATTTGGCATGTGAAGTAATGTTGTGATCTATATTAATGTTTTGCTTTTGAACTACATTTGGCATGTGAAGTAATGTTGTGTTATAATTTGTTTTGTTTTTAAAACTTAAGTTTTGGATGGTTGAAGTACATTTGGCATGTGATATAATGTTAAATGTTTTTATTGGATAGTTGAACTACAATTGGCATGACATGTGAAGTAATGTTTTGATATAATCAAAATGTTTTTAAAACTCAAGTTTTGGATGGTTTAAGTACATTTGGCATGTAAAGAAATGTCGTGATCTATACTTTTTTGTTAAATTAAAACTTAAGTTTTGGATGGTTGATCTACATTTGGCATGTGATATAATGTTAAATGTTTTTATTGGATAGTTGAACTAAAATTTGCATGGCATGTGAAGTAATGTTGTGATATAATCAAAAAGTTTTTAAAACTCAAGTTTTGGATGGTTGAAGTACATTTGGCATGTGAAGTAATGTTGTGATCTATAATTTTTTGTTAAATTAAAACTTAAGTTTTGGATGGTTGATCTACATTTGGCATGTGATATAATGTTAAATGTTTTTATTGGATAGTTGAACTACAATTGGCATGGCATGTGAAGTAATGTTGTGATATAATCAAAAAAAATTTAAAACTCAAGTTTTGGATGGTTGAATTACATTTGGCATGTGATTGTGATATTATGTTTTATTTTTAAAATTCAAGTTGTTGTTTTCCAAACAAAAAAATTTCACATGAATATACATGTACATGTAGAAATGATTTTACACATGTTTGAATATATATGTTAAAATGATTGAAATACAATACATATTGATGTGTATATATATAAACAATCATAAGATTCTAGGTCCTATTAGATGTGTTGAAAACAATCATAAAATTTTAAAAATGAAATCTATAATGTACAGATATCTAGTATTTTTCATCAATGCACATGTATAGAAAAACTACTTTCAGTTAATTCCATTCTACAACATATATATCCAATACGTGCAACATTTTTAATCAATGCACATAGAAAATCTATTTGAATAGTTAATTTCCTTCTAGAACATATATATCCAGTACTTCAATATTTTTCATCAATGTCAATAGAATTAAGCTACTTTTCATCAATGGCTATAGAATTTAGCTACTTTCAGTTAATTGCATTCTAGAACATATATATTCAGTACGTGAAACATTTTTCATCAATGAACATGGGAAAACTACTTGAACAATTAATTGCATTTTAGAAAATATATATATATATCCAATACGTGCAAAATTTTTCATCAATGCATATAGAAAAGCTACTTTTAGTTAATTCCTTAGAACATATCTAACCATTGGACAGACAAATTTTGTACTAGATTTTCTATCAAGAATAAAGATGTGGGTCAAATGCCACCAAAAGTCAAAGAAGTGCTCTGAGTCTCTTGTCTGAAAGGAATCTTCGTACAAAACTATATTGTGGATTATTTATTTACATTGTGGATACTTTTTACCAGAAAATCCCACGAGAAAAAATGGTCACATTTAGTCCATGTATATATCCATTACGTGCAAAATTTTTCATCAATACACAGATAACATAATAAGGAAGCTCAATTTTTAGTTGAGTTCTGGAATTTCTAAGACACAATCCAAAGAGAAGAAATCGTTGGGCAGTTCAATCAAAAAATTTCAATGGAATTTCATCTTCAATGATCCTTTCATGATCGGATTTTGACATTTTCCATTTCTAATTTTCATTTTTTTCTTTGATTGAACCACTATCAACTTTATGCGTGTTGCACACACCAAGTGACTATATTGACCACTTATGACATCAGGTTCATAGTCTTCAAAGTAAACAAAATCCCCACTTTGATTAGTTTGTCTGAAAAAGAAACCTTTCAGTATAATAAATCCTCCTTCATATGGAAACCCATGATCATTATAGTTTTCTAATAATTTCATTTTTCGTTCAGTGCAACACATCAAATAATACTTCACATTTTCATCGATGTCAGTAGGTGTGATTATAGCAAAAGCATCTCCTGCACAATAAAACAAACTTAACAAACTTATGTATTTAAATTTATTTCTAGATCTTTATCATTTGAAAGAAATTCAAATGTTACCTTCTCTAACAAGATCAGAAACACAATCACCATCAGATGATATTGTAGTCCCCTCTGATTGCATTTCTTCAAACATTGCAACGGACATTTTTCCCTTTGTATTTAGCTCTGTATGTTTCCAATATTTTACATACATTTTGTTTTCACAAACATCATTGGATTTTGTGTTGTCTATGCAAACATGACAAAAACAAGAATATTTTCTTTTATCCAATGCAAACGCATTTCTTGACAACTTTGTTTTAATTAAATGCAATTTTTGAGTTCCTTTTATTGTTTCAATGTCATTTCCAATTGATCTATCTACTTCTTCGATCCCAATATGCCAAAAAAACCTTTATATGGAAAATTCAAAGAAGAATGTAAATATGGTATCAAAATACAATCAAAGATTATCAATCAAAGATAATCAAATTGTGATAAATGTACACTATTTAAAATTAGATATCCAATAAAAATTAAATTGAATGTACCTTCGCAGTTCCCTTGATCAGTTAGTCTCATGGCTTAGAGCAGCGATGCACCATTGAACAACTTCTTTAGCATCCACAAGTCGACTTGCAGAGGGGTTCATTTGATATCTTCAATGTGCTCGTTTTATGTATGTCCCTGCACCGTTATGTTCTCCTTTTCCATGACCAGTCTCAAAGAAATTCCAACAATGTTTAATGCAGGTTTTCTTATGAAGACAACATAACCAAAAGAATGATCATGAAGATTTAAATTGACCTGTGCACCATCTAACCATATCCAATTTTCATTGAATGTTATTCCATGACTTTTTAAGGAGTCATAAATATTTCTAAAACATTCTTGTACAAAATATGTATCATGTGTATGATCATCACTGATATAAAAGTGATATTATTTAATAACATGTCGATTTTCACTAGTGCTTTCTATATGATCGACGTTTTTTTCAACATGTCTATATAGAATATGGACGAGCATGGAGACTTGGTCAGAATGATAGTATTCACTCTGAATTTCTTTTTGTGGAACAAATGTGTAGTTTTATGCGAAATCAATTACTGAAAAAATGGTCCCTGGTGGAAAAAATTCACAAGATTTTTTGAATTGCAAGTCTTTCCATCGAGCTCTATGGGAATGCTTGGTGTATTTATAAATTTCTGCCTTAAACTTTCTCAAAAATTCTATCACAAAAATTTCTTCTTCTCCTAATTCAATTCTTTTAGCACTATTTGCACCTTGAATCAATGTATGGATATATTCATATCTCTTCCACTTCACTTTCATGTTGGCCAATGATTTCTCATTTATATCAGTACGATATTTGTTTTGAAATTTATTCAAATTTCCATAATCATCACATTTTTTTACCACCAACACATTTCTTTTCATAAAAGAGTTCATCACTTTGTATTTCACATAGAATTTGAGATATGAAATCACGGATAGTGGAAGGAGGAGGTGAATCCTTCCAAAATGTTCTACCAAAATTAAGGAATGTGTCATAATATAACTCAAATTCCACATGATAACGATAACAACAAGTGTCGCGTATGGTGATAGGTTTTACATACCATGGTTTTTGTTGAATAAAAACACTAATTGACACATGAATTTCATGATTCTCTTCTTTGAACTTGTTTAACAAATCTATCTGAGTCGTTTCCAAGAAATGTTTTCATGTTGTTCATACTTATTTTGTGCTATTCTTCTTCGTATCACATGCTTTGCAGTTGGCGAAACACGCGAATTTTTCTTCTAATATTCATATATTATTGTTTTAACATTTTCTCCAACTCTATCTTTGTATGGTTTCCTACAAATATCTCTCCAACAAGCGAGTTCATCATTTACATCTATTTGTAACCAAAATTTCCGATGTTTGTGCAAATTTTTTCGTGAGGTTCCTAATGCTCGTGCCATGTATTTTAGCAAGAGATTCTCTTTAGTACTTGATGAAACCATTGCCATATGTATTGCTCTACGTACAACTGAAACATTTTTCTGTCTAGATATTCTAATTAAATTTATAGCACTATTTATATTTTGTATCACATTTTCCTTCATTTTTTTATCTTTGGTTGATTTTCGAATACCAAATAAAGACGTAGCTTCTTTTAATTTCTTTAATGATAGGAGACCTTTCAACATTTGGGCTTGAACTGTCACATTTGCCTTTATGAAGTATGTATAAAAAATGTGGTTAACATGATATCGTATATAATGGTCAGCTCTTTTATCTCCATATGTGTGAGTGTCAACATTTTCTAACATCTCATCATCGACATTGATTTCATCTGTACATATTTGAATGAATAGTACATAATAAGTTTACATATTCAAAAAATAACTAAATTAATAAATATATGTATAATTTCAATAATACGTGCATGTGTTCAACATATATATATATATATATATATATATATATATATATATATATATATATATATATCTCTATATATATATATATATATATATATATATATATATACCTTGTGAGTCAATTTCATCACTTGAATTTTTTTCAACATTTTCACCATCTTCAATCATTGGTTCAATATCTCTTTCACTTTCTCTTTCAAAAATTTGTATCTCATCATCAATTTTTTGAGGAATATCTCTCTGTTTACATTGCAAAATATTTTTCAAGTTAGTTCATCAAATAAAAATAAGCTTCACATTTTACACTAGGAAAATTTTAAATATATCAAACTCATAATATTTACATTTATGTACCTGCTTCAACTTATAATTGAGGTTGATTTTCCCCTTCACTATTTGAGAGTGCTTCTATCTTTCTTTTGTGAGATTGTGTTGTCTCTTCTCTACGTTCCTCAGGGTCTCTTTTTCAATCATATTTTCTCGTACAATTCCTTCGATTTCGCATGATAATAGAGTATGAAGTTCAAAAAAATTCCTTCAAAAATTTAGACAAAAACTCAATTAAAAAAAAAACATCACAAAAGATATAATTTAAAAAAAACTTATTTTAAAAATTTTGCATAAAATACATACTTCAATCCAAAACACTTACTTTAAAAAATTTGAGAAAAAAATGTATTATAAAAGATATACTTCAACCCAAAACACGTACTCTAAAAAAATGTCACTTCAAAAAATGCCTCCAAAAAATGTCCATTGAAAATTAATTCCAACTTCTTAAAAAATGTCACTTTGAAAAATACTTCAAAAAAGCCTCTAAAAGAATATCACTTAAAAAAATACTTCCAAAAAATGTCCAAAATATGTCCTTCAAATATTAAGTCTAAAAAGAGTCCTTTTGAAATGAAGCCTAAAAAGAGTCCTTTGAAAATTAAGTCCAAATCCATACCTTCAAAAACAATGAAAATTAAGCCCAAATCCATACTTTCAAAAAAAATGAAGCCCAAAAAACATCCAAAAAATGTATTACATACCTCCAATAAATGTCCTTTGAATGTTCCTCCAAGAAAAGTCCTTAAACCCAAAACAATCCTTTGCAAAAATGTCCTTTGAATGTACCTCCAAGAAAAGTCCTTAAACCCAAAACAATTCTTTGCAAAATCAGACGAAGCCCTTTGTAAAATCAAACTAAATGTGTGAAAATATGAGAAAATAATGAATGCTTTCGCAGAAATTTATATTGCCACGAAATGTTTTTTTGGAGGGGCTTCGTGGTATTTTCTGGCCGACGGAAAATTGGGTAAAAGTTCAGCCAAACTTTTATAAAAAAATTCGGCCAAACTTTTATATCGTTAGACTTGACGGGTCATTGGCAAAAACAACAATTCGGCCGAACTTTGTTTAAGAGTTTGGTCGAACTAACGTGTCAACAATTACGTAGAACCAAGCTCTGAATACATATATTCAACTTTGGACTTATTAAACTCCATGAAACATTCTGAATTAACTGTCAGAACCAAGACAAGCATTTTCAGAATTCAATCTACTTTCAAGAAATATAAATTTTATGGAATTTCATATATATTTACTAATTTTAATTAATTTTCTAATAAAACGGGTGCAAACAATTTCTGAAGGTCATGATGATTCAGTGAAATGATAATTTTGAATCTTCCAAAATACATTATAAAAAAATTGAAAAAATTATGGTGCATTACATTGGTTCGTCGTCTCTAATGGGTAGTTTTTAAATTTTTAGTTTATAACTTATATGTTAATAAATTTCTTGCATCGTGAAACATATTCAAAATATGCAATTTTTTTCAGATTGGACCAGTTCAAAAAATTCCAGTAATTATGATATGCATCTGTTGTCTTTGTAAATATAACGAAACCGAAATAGACTCTATCTAGATTGTTGTAACACATTTTGTTTCTCAAAAACACAAAGTTTCAAAGAATACAAAATTGCGTATTAACATGACTTCTTATGAATCCTTTGATTGTTAAAAAACACACACTCAAAGAAATGCTAAGTTGCAAATGTGTATTAAAAATTTCCAAAAAAAAGTAATAGAAAGCTAATAAAATTTCTGACAACTTTTATTTTTATCGCAAAATGAAATTCTAAATAGAAAATTTGTTTTAGCTTGCAGAAAGTTGAAGAACAGAAAAAAATGAAATTTTTTTCTCAAAAAAGGGCAAAAAGTGTAACCCAACTTCACATTTTCTTGAACCAAAACTTTTTACCAAAATTAAGGAACGTGTCACAATAGAACTAGAATTCCACATGATAACGACAACAAAAAGTGTCGCATACGGTGATAGGTTTTACATACAATGGTTTTTGTTGCACAAAAGCACTGATTGAGACATCAATTTCATGATTCTCTTCTTTTAACTTGTTGAAAAACTCTATCTGAGTGGTGTGTAAGAAATTTTTTGGATGTTCTTTATATTTATTTCGTGCTATTCTTATTCGCATCACAGCCCTTGCTTTTGGTGAAACACGTGAATTTTTCATCCAATATTCATATATTATTTTTTTAACATTTTCTCCAAGGCTTTCTTTGTATGGTTGCCTACAAATAGCTATCCAACAAGCGAGTTCATCATTTACATCTATTTGCAAGCAAAATTTCTGATGTTTCTGCAATTTTTTTTGTGAGGTTCCCAATGCTCATGCCATAGATTTTACCAAGCGTTTCTCTTTAGTACTTGATGAAACCACTCCCATATGTATTACTCTATGTGCATATGAAACATTTTTCTTTTTAGATCTTCTAATTGAATTTTGAGAACTATTTATATTTTGTATCACATTTTCTTTCATTTTTTTATCTTTCGTTGATTTTCGAATACCCAATAAAGTCGTAGCTTCTTTTAATTTCCTTAATGTTAAGAGACCTTTCAATAATTGGGCTTGAACTGCCATAGTTTCATTTTTGAATAACGCATCAATAATGTGATTAACACGATATTATATAATATGGTCATCTTTTTTATCTCCATATGTGTGAGTGTCAACATTTCCTAACATCTCATCATCGATATTGATTTCATCTGTACATATTCGAATTAAATGTACATAATAAGTTTAAATATTCAATAAATAACTAAATTAAAAAATATGTATAATTTCAATAATACACGTGTTCAACATATATATATATATATATACCTGGTGATTCAATTTCTTCACTTGAATTTCTTTCAACATTTTCACCATCTTCAATCATTGGTTCAATATCTCTTTCACTTTCTCTTTCAAATTTTTTTATCTCATCATCAATGTTTTGAGGAATATCTCTCTCTGTTTACATTGCAAAATATTTTTCAAATTACTTCATCAAATAAAAATTAAGCTTAACAATTTACACTAGGAAAATTTTAAATATCAAATTTATAATATTTACATTTACATACCTGCTTCAACTTCTAGTTGAGGTTGATTTTCCCTTTCAATATTTGAGCATTCTTCTCTCTTTTTTTTGCGATATTCTCTCCCTTGTTCTCTATGTTCCTCGGGGTCTCTTGTTCGATCCTATTTTCTCTTGCAATTCCTTCGATTTCCCATGATAACTGAGTATGAAGCTAAAAAAATTTCCTTAAAAAATTTAGACAAAAACTCAATTAAAAAAAGCATCACAAAATATTTAATTTAAAAAAAAAAAAAAAAAAAACTCATTTTAAAATTTTTCCACAAAAGACATACTTCAACCCAAAAGACTTACTTTAAAAAATCTGAGAAAAAAATGTCTTCTAAAATTGAAATGAAGCTCAAAATATTTTCTTCCAAGTCCTACAAAAAAAATTCATTTAAAAATTTAGACAAAAACTCATTTTAAAAAATCATTATAAAATATTTACTTCAACCCAAAACACGTACTCTAAAAAAATGTCACTTCAAAAAATACCTCCAAAAAATGTCCATTGAAAATTAAGCCCAACCTCTTAAAAAATTTCACTTTAAAAAATACCTCCAAAAAATTTCCTTTGAAAATTAAGTCCAAAAACCTCTAAAAAAAATGTCTCTAAAAACAAAATACCTCCAAACAATGTCCTTTGAAAATTAAGCGCAAAGAGTCTCTAAAAAAATGTCACTTAAAAAAATACCTCCAAAAAATGTTCTTTGAATATTAAGCCTAAAAAGAGTCCTTTGGAAACTAAGCCCAAAAAAATTTCAAAAAATGTCTTTTGAAAATTAAGCCAAAAACCTCTAAAAAGAAAATACCTCCCAAAAAATCTCCTTTGAAAATTAAGCCCAAAATCCTCTAGAAACAAAATACCTCCAAAAAAATGTCCTTTGAAAATTAAGCCCAAAACCTCTAAAAGCAAAATACCTCCAAAAAAAATTCTTTGAAAATTAAGCCCAAAAAGCATCTAAAAAATTGTATCACATACCTCCAAAAAATATCCTTTGAATATTAAGCCAAAAAGAGTCCTTTGAAAATTAAGCCCAAAAAATATCCTTTTCAAAATCAGCCCAAATGAGAAATGTACAAAATTATGTGAAAATAAGGAATTTGTTTATGCCTTTTTATATAGCCGCGAAATGATTTTTTGGAGGGGCTTCATTGAATTTTCTGGCCAACGTAAATCCAATTAAAATTTTGGCCAAACTTTTGTAAAAAATTTGGCTGAAATTTTGTGTCGTTAGAATTGACGGGCGGTCGGGACAAAAAACAATTCGGCCGAACTTTTTTAAAAGTTCAGACGAACTAACATGTCTGCAATTATGCAACATCTCGGCTCTGAACACATTTCTTCAACTTTGCACTTATTAAACTCCACGAAAATTTATGAATTAGCTGTCAGAACCAAGACAAGCATTTCAAAATTTAATCTACTTTCAGGAAATATAATTTTTATGGAATTTCATAAATATTTACTATTTTTAATTAATTTTGTAATAAAATGGGTGCAAACAATTTCTGAAGGACAATATGATTCAGTGAAATCAATATTCTGTATCTTCCAAAATACACTATAAATAAAATTGAAAAATTATGGTGCATTACATTGGTCTGTCGTCTGTAATGGGTAGTTTTTATATTTTTAGTTTATAACTTATATGTTGAGAAATTTTGTGTGAGCTGAAACATATTCAAAATATGTAGTTTTTTCAAATTGGCTCGGTTCAAAAAATTCTAGTAATTATGATATGCATTAGTTGGTTTCGTAAATATAACGAAACCGAAGTAGACTCTGTCTAGATTGTTAACACATTTTTCTTTTCAAAAAAACAAAGTTTTCAAAGAATACATCGACGCGTTTGGACATGAATTTTTATGAATCCTTTGATTGTTAAAGAACACACACTCAAAGAAATGTTAAGTTGACATATCAAATGTGTATAAAACAATTCCAACAAATAAGTAATATAAAGCTAATAAAATTTATGACAACTTTTATTTTTATCGCAAAATGAAATTCTAAATAGAAAAATTGTTTTTGCTTGCAGAAAGTTGAAGAACATAAAAATGATCTTTTTTTCTCAAAAAGGGACAAAAGGTGTAACCCTACTTCACATTTTCACCACGCCTTGGATGAAATGAACACATAAGATGATATACACATAGGAGAAAACTTTATGAAATATCTTGTAATTCATAAGAGGTTCTTTCACATGAAGGAGAAGAGAGTGAGCCTATAGAAGAAGCGTAATAGTAATATCCCAAAAGAGACACACAAAAATATGAGAGAATAATTAGTTAGCGTGCAAAATAGTTCACAATATAATAACAATCATGTAAGCACATACAACACACATTCAACAAGATACATACTAAAGTTAACGAAATAGTTCATTGAAATTAGCATGAATGAAATAGTGTATACCATTAAAATTTAAAGAATAGTCTTACAAAATCCATAATATATGCATGAAAGTGTGTTGGCTTTGAGACTTTATATCATTAAGTTAAAGTTCCAAGTATACAATTAAAATGATATGGCACTATCCCCAATTATGGAACATGAAACCACCACTTGCTTCTCCAAAGAATGATACTCACTCCTATGCTAGACTATAAAAGCCAAGGCTACAAATCTCAAGTTCCAAGCCCTTTTCTTGATTTATGACGGCTTATTTATAAAAAATTATATGACCTTTCATCTCCCCTTGTGGTCATTGAGTTTCCCTCATGACTCTTGGAATTATTTTGTATTTATTCTAACTAATGACTTTTCACATCCCACATTTGACTCTTGAACTTCCACTTACATTTACACTTTTAGTATTTTCTAAATACAAGAAGACACAAACATAAACATAAGGAAAAAATGGCTAGGGCCTAATAAGACAAAACTTTGTACATTATTCTTGAGTTTGAGAAAACTCTAGCTCAACAACTTCCACTTGTAGTTCTGTAGTAACATATTGATACCAAGCTTTATACTATGCTATTGTGTCCTCAAACTTTGAAGGAAGATATAACTTATATCTGACTCTAACCTCCATAACATCCATATAGATAGTTTTGGAGCTAGGTTGAGCTTCATTCCATAATAAGAACCACTTCATGTTTACTTTGGAAGGTTCGACTACATACAACTGCATGTTTTTCTTGGTGATCTCCAAATCCTCATTAGTATTAACCTGCTTCAAATTGTTCCAGTATTCATTGATTTCCTACTTGATAACATTTATACCCTTTTTCTTTACAAGTGCTCCAATAAAAGGAATCTTGTGCGCTCTGACCAAGGATTCCAAACCATTATATAATCATACATAGGTGGTTCTAATTTTGGCCACATATATTCTGAGCTACTTGTTACTCTACATAAGTATTCTAACATGGCCCTTATCCAATTCTAAATCTTGTATTTTTTTTTGAGCCAACAATGGTGGTGCATTCCTGTACATGGTGTGTTGAAATGGCACCAGGAAATGGCACCCAATGGGGGCTTATGATTTAAGTTTACCTTAATTAAATTGGAAGAGAAAATGTAATTTCATCTCATGACAACATGTATTAGTTAAAAAAGTTAGAAAGAATGAGCTAGCTTAGGAAATTTGAGTTGGGGGTCTAAGAGGAGGCATATAGAGGATTTTCCTATTTTTAGGGGGGTCCAGTTATAGTTACTTGTGAGTTGTAATTAGTTAACTCAGTTAAATGATTTAAAATCAGTTTAAATAGTTCTAACTGAGAGATGAGCTAGTCAGAGGTCCAATGAATTAAATATGATTTAATTTACAAGTAGTGATCAATTAGTTAACTGATAATTAGCTATAAATAGTTGTCGCTTGTCAGTTCTAAGGAAGGCCAAGTTGAGTTTGAGGTTAAAGGGAAGATAACTATCAATTGCATAATTAGAAAATTTTACAGGTCATGCATGAGGTACTGAGCATGTCTTATATGAATTGTGCAAACAATTCAAAGGAATTTTCTAATTAATAAGGCCACAATTCCTCTAGGAATGTGTAAGCAAGGTTGGGAAGACATGGGCTAAGAATTGGTTAAGTATTGAACCAATTTTTCCTAGATCAGAGTGAGAAAGTTAGCAGAATGTAGATGTTTTTGAGTGAGGGAAATAACATTGTATTATTTCATGGTCTTGAATTTATGCAATATATAGATAATAAGGTTTTGAGCAGTTTCTTTCCCTACATACATCTTTTGTTGTGTGATCGATTGATTTATTTCTCTTGCTTGTTTTTTATTATGTGATCATATTTGGTTTCCACAAATTTGTAGAAGTGATTCAGTATTTTGTTTTAGTACATTAAAAGATCATATTAAATCCATTGGTATAATTTATACATGGTATCAAAGAAATAATCACTATAGAAGAGAAGAATCAAAGTTTGTTTTGAACAGGTATATCGAATTTATAGATTTTTTCTTTAGGACCCAGCCGTAAATCAAGATGTCTTTCAATGGCTTAAGACTCAAATATGCACTCGAGGGAAATACAAATTACAAAGCATGGAAGGATAATATGGAGGAAATGCTAGAAGACAATAGACAGAAGGCATTCATTGATAGTGGTATTCCTTAGCCCACGTCAACTGAATCTTAACAACTTGATGCATGGAAGAAGAATTTATCAAAGGTGAGAAGGATATTGTTAGAAGGAGTTCCAGATCATGTTGTCTCAAATATCCATGGGAAGGAAACTCCATATTCTATGTGGAAGCCCTTGACATATCTATTTCAGAATAGAAGCGACCACATGAAGATGGCATTGAAATACAAGCTCAGAAAGATCAATATGGAGAAAGGTGACACGATCCAAAAATACTTGACGAAGTTTACTCAATGTCGAGATGAGCTTGGAAGTATTGGGGTGATAGTTTCTAATGATGATTTCATGATCCTAATACTTCTACGCCTTCCCAAGAGCTGGCATAACTACCAGGACTCTGTGAATGAGAGGGAGTAGCTACCAAAGTGGGAGAAATTGTGGTCTGACTTGGTATAAGAAGAGTTTTTGCAGAGCAACATAGATGGATCCTCTTAAAATACTGATGATGAGGAGAACTATGCCTGGGTTGGAAAGGCGAAGAAAGGAAAAAGGAAGGTATCCCATTCCAAATCAGAGTTTGGAAAGGCAGAAAAGAAGCGAGAGTTATCAAAGGTGAAATTGTTTCACTGTCATGAGCATGAACACTATGCTACAAATGTTCCACAAAAGAATACCAACAATAAGGGCTCATGATGAGTAGAAGGTGAAGCACTTACTTCATAGTTCGAGTTGGATTTCACTCTCATCACATGCATGGTGTCATCGATGATGGGTTCTGTGTGGTACTTGGATAATTGCGCTTCGTTCCATGACTAGCAACAGAGAATTCTTCAGTATCTTGGAGGAGAAGGATCTCCAGATGCACATCGAGATGGGTGATGACGGGAGGTATAGTGCTACCGGTGTTGGTACAGTTACCTTTCAGAGAGATTCATGTAAACCCCTCACATTAAAAGATGTCATGTATGTTCCTGGTTTAAATAATAATTTGTTTTTTGTTTCTATGTTGGAAAATCGTGGCTATGATGTGATATTTAGTGAAGGAAATGTTCTCCTTTGTAAAAAATCCATGGGACAAATGAGAAATATTTGGGTTTGAGTAAAGAATATCTAAAAACTAGATGTAGAAAATTGTGCTGCATTGAGCACACAAGCAAAGAAGGTGGAGAGCCGAGACATCGGTGAGTTATGGAATAGGATATTGGGCCATATACACCATGGTGCTTTGAAGATCATGCAAGACATTTCTACAGGACTTCAAAAGGGTGCATTTTTGCAGAGAGATACACGGAAATGGTGTACATTATGGAAGTACACCAAAGCCACCTTTCATGATAAGGAAATCCAAGCAAAGGAGATCCTTGAAAGAGTTCACTCAAATGTGTGTGGATCGTTCTCGATAGCTTACACAACAAAGAACATGTATTATGTAATTTTTGTTGATGATTTTTAAAGAAAGTGTTGGAATTTCTTCATGTAGAAGAACGATCAAACATTCTCCATGTTTTTTGAGTTCAAGGAACTTGTCGAGAAATATACAAGGAAGAAAGTGAGGGCTCTGAGGAGTGAAAATAGTGGATAATATATCTCTAATGAATTCAAGGAATTTTGTGCCTCAATATGAATTCAATGAGAATTGGTAGCACCTCATAACCCACGGCAGAATGGGGTTGAAAAAATAAAGAACATAATGATTGTGGGAGCATCACGAGCTATGTTTCATGATCGGGGCCTACCATTGCATATGTGGGAGGAATCATGTAATACAACAATGTCTTTTCAGAATAATAGTACTCATCAGATACTTTGCATGAGTACACGAGAGGAGTATTTTTCAGGTAAGAGATTGAATGTATTGTATTTAAAAAATTTTGGTTCATCTGTTTATTTCCATGTAACCAAATATGTGAGGAAGAAGCTAGAGCCAACAATAGATTTGGGGATATTTTTTGGGTACACTTATACACCCCACAACTATCGGGTATATTTTATAGCACACAGGATGAAAATGGTCAGAAGAGATGTGAAATTCGATGAAGAGAAAGCCATGTGATTGTCCCTTGAGAGGGAGCTTGAGTTTCATGCAGTTGAGGAGATATTGGATCCTAAAGAAGAACCTCAGGATGTGGGGAAACCAAAAGGAGAGGAACAGAGAGTGGTAGAAACCACTCATGCAAATCGATCTACCAGATATGGAAGGAAGCACACTGGAGAGGCCTACATATTATTTATATATGCGAGATATAGTGTGGGATCACCCACATCACAACGTAGGCAGAGAAGGTCTCCAAATAGGTACAATGGATACATGGATCTTAGAGTGAATGTATTGAGATAGAACCATCCTTTATTGAGGAAGCATTGCAACAACAAGTGTGGGTTGATGCCATGGTTGAGGAGTATGATTCCATTATCAGAAATAGTGCATGGGAAGTTGTCCCAAGACCAGTGGGGAAGTCAGTTCTAGGATCCAGGTGGGTCTACAAGGTGAAGCAGGTAGCATATGATAGTGTGGGGAAGCACAAGGCCATATTTGTGGCCAAAGGGTTCTCTTACGTGGAGGGGATTAACTATGATGAGACTTTTGCACTAGTCACAAGGTACTCATCTATTAGATCCATCCTTGCACTCTCAGTGCATATGGGATGGTTGATACATCAATATGGATGTAAATACAACATTTTTCAATGGATTTATTGAGGAAGAGGTGTACATTAAGTATCCAAAAGGTTTTTAGACCTTAGACAGGGAGTCACATGTGTGCAGACTCAAGAGAGAAATGTATGGGCTGAAGAAAGAACCTCATGCTTGGTACACCACGATCGACAACTATTTCAATGGGTTCAGACAATTGCTATAGTATTCTTGGATTTCATGCTTGATAAAATTTATACCCTTTGTCTCTGCAAGTGCTCAAATAGAAGGAACCTTGTGCACTCTGACCAAGGATTCCAAACCATTATATAATCATGCATAGGTGGTTCGGATTTTGTCCACATACGTTCTAAGCTACTCGTTACTCTACATAACTATTCTAACCTTGACCTTCTCCAATTCTACATCTGGTATTTTTTATTTAGCCAACTCTGCTGATGCATTCCTATACATGGTGTGTTGAAATGGCACCAGGAAATGGCACCTAATGGAGGCTTATGATTTAATTTTCCCTTATTTAAATTGGAAGAGAAATTGTAATTTCATCTCACAACAACTTGTATTAGTTAAGTAAGTCAGAAAGAAAGATTTATCTTAGGAAGTTTGAGTTGGGGGTCTAAGAGGAGGCATGTAGAGTATTTTCCTATTTTTAGGGGGTCCAATTATAGTTATTTGTGAGTTGTAATTAGTTAACTCAATTAACTGAGAGATGAGCTAGTGAGAGGTCCATTGAATTAAATATGATTTAATTCACAAGTAGTGATAAATTAGTTAACTGATAATTCACTATAAATAGTTGTTTCATATCAGTTCTAAGGAAGGCCTAGTTGAGTTTGAGGTTAAAGGGAAGATAACTATCAGTTGCATAATTAGAAAATTGTACAAGTCATGCATGAGGTCCTCAAATTGCCTTATATGAATTCCGAAAAAAATTCCAAGGAATTTTCTAATTAATAAGGCCACAATTCCTCTACAAAACGTAAGAAAGGTTGGGAAGACATGGGCTAAGAATTGGTTAAGTATTGAAAAAAATTTCCTAGATCAGAGTGAGACAGTTAGAAGAGTGCAGATTTTTCTCAGTGAGGGAAATGACATTTTATTCTTTCATGGTATTGAATTTATGCAATATATAGATAACGGGGTTTTGAATATTTTTTTTCCCTATATACATCTTGTGTTGTGCAATCAATTGATTTATTTCTCTTGTTTGTTTGTGATTATGTGATCATATTTGGTTTCCACAAATTTGTAAAAGTGATTCAGTAATTTTTTTTAGTACATTAAAATATCATATTAAATCCATTGGTATAATTTATACATGGTATAAAATCAAGAATCACTATAGAAGAGAAGAATTAGAGTTTGTTTTGAACAGGTATATCGAATTTGCAGATTTGTTCTTCAAGACCCAACAGTAGATCAAGATGTCTTTCAATGGATTGAGACTTGAATATGCACTCGAGGGAAATAAAAATTACATAGCATGGAAGGATAAGATGGAGGAAATTATAGAGGACAACAAATTGAAGGCATTCATTGACAGTGATATTCCTTAGCCTGCGGCAACTGATGCTTAACAACTTGATTCATGGAAGAAGAATGTAGCGAAGGTGAGAAGGATCTTGTTAGAAGGAGTTCCAGATCATATTGTCTTGAATCTCCATGGGAAGGCGTCTCCATATTATATGTGGAATGCATTGACATATCTATTTCAGAATACAAGATACCACATGAAGTTGGCGTTGAAATACAAGCTCAGAAATATCAAGATGGAGAAAGGTGACACGATCCAAAAATACTTGACGAAGTTCACTCAGTGTCGAGATGAGCTTGGAAGTGTTGGGGTGACAGTTTCCAATTATTATTCGTGAGCCTAACACTTCTAGGCCTTCCCAAGAGCTAGCATAACTACCAAGACTTTGTGAATGCGAGGGAGAAACTACCAAAGTGGGAGAAATTGTGGTCCAACTTGGTATAATAAGAGTTTTGGTGGAGCAACAGAGAAGGATCCTCATCAAATACTGATGATGAGGAGAACTATGCCTTGGCTGGAAAAGAAAAGAAAGGAAAATGGAAGGCATCTCATTCCAAATCGTAGTCTGGAAAGGTAGGAAAGAAGCGAGACTTGTCAAATGTGAAATTTTTTCACTGTCATGAGGATGGACATTATGCCACAAATTTTTCAGAAAAGAAGACCAACATGAAGGGCTCAAGATGAGTAGCAGGTGGATCACTAACTTCACAGTTCGAGTTGGATATCACTCTCATTGCATGCATGTTGTCATCGGTGATGGGTTTTTTTGGTACTTGGATAGTGGTGCTTCATTCCGTATGACCAGAAACAAAGAATTCTTTAGTAGCTTAGAGGAGAAGGTTCTCAAGATGCACATCGAGATGGGTGATGATGGGAGGTATAGTGCTACCGGTGTTGGTATAGTTACCTTTCAAAGATATTCAGGTAAACCCCTCACATTAAAATATACCATGTATGTTCATGGTTTAAATAGTAATTTGGTTTATGTTGCTATGTTGGAATATTGTGGCTATGATGTGATATTTAGTGAAGGAAATGCGTTCCTTCGTCACAAATCCAGGGGGAAAATGAAAAATATTTGGATTCAAGTAAAGAATATGTAAAAACTAGATGTAGAAAAATGTGCTACATTGAGAACACAAGCATAGAAGGTGGAGAGTCGAGACATCAGTGAGTTATGGAATAGGAGATTGGGCCATATACACCATGGCGCTTTGAAGATAATGCAGCAGATTTCTACAGGACTTTGAAAGGGTGCATTTGCGAAGAGAGATACATGCAAAGGGTGTACATTGGGGAAGTATACCAAAGCCACCTTTAATGATAAGGAAAGTCAAGTAAAGGAGATCCTTGAAATATTTCACTCAAATGTGTGTGGATCGTTCTTGATAGCTTCCACAACAATGAACATGTATTATGTGATTTTTATTGATGATTTTTCAAGAAATTGTTGGATTTTCTTCATGCAGAAGAAATATTAGATATTCTCAATGTTTTGTGAGTTCAAGGAACTTGTAGAGAAAGATACAGGGAAGAAAGTGAAGGCTCTGAGGAGTGACAATGGTGGATAATATATCTCCAATGAATTCAAGGACTTTTATGCGTCAATATGAATTCAAAGAGAATTGATAGCACCTCATAACCCACAACGGAATGGGGTTGTAGAAAGAAATAACATAACGATTGTGGGAGCATCATGAGCTATGTTTCATGATCAAGGCCTACCATTGCATCTATGGGTGGAAGCATGTAATACAACAGCATTTTTCTAGAACAATAGTCCTCATCAGATACTTGGTATGAGTGTACCAGAGGAGCATTTTTTAGGTAAGAGACTGAATGTATTATATTTTAAAATTTTTGGTTCATCTATTTATTTCCATGTCACAAAATATGCGAGGAAGAATCTAGAGCCAAAAACAGAGTTGGGGCTATTTGTGGGGTACACTGATACAGCCCAACACTATAGAGTGTATTTTCTAGCGCGCGGGATGACAATGGTCAGAAGAGATGTAAAATTTGATGAAGATAAAGCCATGTGATTGTACCTTTATAGGGAGCTTGAGTTGCATGTAGTTGAGAAGCTCTTGGATCCTAAAGAAGATCCTCGGGATGTGGAGAAACCAAAAGGAGAGGAACAAAGAGTGGTAGAAACCACTCATGCAGAGCCATCTACTAGAGATGGAAGGAAGCGCACCAGAGAGGCTAACAAATTATTTTTATATGTGAGATATAATGTTTGAGCACCAACATCAAAATGCAGGCAGATAATGTCTCCAAATAGGTACAGTGGATAAATGGATCTTATGAGCGAAGTTATTGAGATAGAACCATCCTTTATTGAGGAAGCAGTGCAACAACAAGTGTGGGTTGATGCCATGGTTGAGGAGTATGACTCCATTATTAGAAATAGTGCATGGGAAGTTGTCCCAAGACCAGTGAGGAAGTCAGTTCTATGATCCAGGTGGGTCTACAAGGTGAGGCATGTAGCAGATTGGAGTGTGGAGAAGCACAAGACCAAATTTGTGGCCAAAGGGTTCTCTTAGGTGGAGGGGATTAAATATGATGATACCTTTTCACTAGTCACAAGGTAATCATCTATTATATCCATCCTTTCACTATCAGTGCAGATGGGATGGTAGATACATCAGATGGATGTAAACATAACCTTTCTTGATGGAGTTATTAAGGAAGAGGTGTACATTAATCAACTGGAAAGTTTTGAGACCTTAGGCAGGGAGTCACATGTGTGTAGAAATAAGAGAGAATTGTATAGGCTAAGGAAATAACCTCATGCTTGGTACACCACGATCAACAACTATTTCAATGGGTTCAAATTCACCAAGAGTAAAGCAGATGCAAACCTACATAATATTGTGGTTGACGGTAAGCTTTTGATTCTTGTATTTTAGGTCAATGATCTGTTATTGATAAGTGTTGAGAAACTCATAAAGTATTGCAAAGAGGGTCTTGCAAGGTAATTTTAGATGAAGGACATGGGGCACTTGCACTATTTCCTAGGATTGGAAATATGACAAAGATATGGGTAGCTATTTGTATCTCAAGGAAAGTATGCCAATGAGATTATGAGGAAGTTCCACATGGAGGGAAACAAACCCATGGAGATTCCTCTAGTAGGAAACTGGAGGAAGGAAGATTATACCTTAGGTGAAGTAGTGGATGCTACTGTTTACAGGAAACTTGTGGGTTCACTCATGTATTTGGTGAACACATGACTAGACATATGCTACACAGTTAAGAAACTTAGTCATGTTATGGTTAAGCCTACCAAGCTATTTTGGAAAGCAGGAAAACATGTTTTAAGATACCTTAGAGGCACTACAGAGTATGGGATGTGGCACACATGGACAAAGGGAGTAAAGCTTCAAGGCTTCATCAATGCATATTGGGCAAGGAGTCCATGTTAGGTCCATATATTACTTGTGTAGTCCCTGATTGTTGTCAGTGTAGCCCCCTTATTATCATTTTTGTACCCTTGTAGTACCCATATTGTTATTATTGTGCCCCATAAAAGCCCACTATTGTTATTTTTGTGCCCTCACATTATTATTGTTAGGTTGGATAGGATTATATTGTGACCCCATGGACTCCTATATATAGAAAGGAGGTTTTGTCATTTTATAATCCAATAATTTTTCATTTATGTAATGTAAAGTAAGTTACACCCTCGAAGTGTCTTATTTATAAGGCGTTGATCTCTCTTTTCTTCTAATTCGGGAGCTGATTTCATAACATCTAGTATCAGAGCTTTAGACTCTAGGGTTTCGTTGCTTCAAACAGTTCATCGTGGAATTTGGGCTATAAATATTTTTCTAGGAAGTTACAAAAGCTATAAAAAAACCCATTTGCGAAGAAATCCTGAGGAACTTCGTGTAAAAATTTCATATCTTGGTTCGCAATATTTTCAGAGATATAATTTGTGAAAGTTATGGTTTTGGCAGCCTTTCGAATTTCATCGCAAGGAGGTGACCTTGGGAAAATAGTCATAACTCTATCTCTAAGGATTATATTGGAATTATGTAAAATGTGGTCGAAAGTACATGGATATGGGTTTCCTATATATTTATTTTAGAGCAGAAGGAGGAAATAGTGATGCATGGTATGCCATACAAGTTCGCTCTACTAAACCATTCCTTATTTAAGTCATTGTAGGAGATTGAGTATAATTTTGTCTTGAAGAATCAAAATCAGGTCAGACCTATGGCATTGTAAAGAAGATTCAGAGGGATACTAAAGGACCGAAGATAAAATATTGGGGATCAAAAATTACATAGATACATCAGTTTCAATATCGATCTACTCAAAAGGAAGAAAACGGTGTGTATTTATTTTTTAAAATTTCATAATTCTTGTTTGAAAAACCAGTTTGAAGTGATTTCAAGGGAATATTGAAGTATAGATATCATTATTTGGTTCTAAAATTAGCCCTAGAAATAATTCAATACCCATTAAGACCTCAGAAGGCTCTGCTATGATTCATTAAGAAAGTGCAACATGATATATCAAAATTAGAAGACCAAGTGCAACAATTTTTTCTCTCGTAAAGAGTAATAAAACATGAAATGGAAGCTAAGATGGATGGTTTGAAGAAAGGAGTGGAAGATAATATGGATGGTTTGAAAAAAGGCATGGAAGCTAAGATGGATGGTTTGAAGAATGGCATGGAAGCTAAGATGGATGGCATGGAAGCTAAGATGGATGACATGGAAGCTAAGATCAATGAAAAAATGAAAGGCAACATGGAAGACATGAAGAATGATCTAAAAGAAGACATGGAAGGTTTGAAGGAAGGCTTGAAAAATTTGATACAAGAAATGATTCCCAATGGAAAAAAGGTAGTAGAGAAAACTCATGATGAGAACAAAATAAATTTTAATTGTGATTTCATAAACTCTAATGCTAGATTGAAGACCCACCATATTCCAAAGATCGATATGAGGAAGTTTTATGGAAAGGATCTCGTAACATGGATACTACAGATGGAGCACTATTTTTATCTCCATAATGTGCAAATCACACAAAAGGTACACATTGAAACTTTATATTTAGAACAAATTACATTTTTATGGTATTGATGGCTTTTCTCTCGTAAAACAAAATGGTCACTTGGTCAATTTTTATGGAGGAAATGATAGCTCATTATGAGGATACAAAGAGAAACGCCTCCTTTATCCAATTGATAAATCTCAAACAAAAGGGTTTAATTGTGGAGCACATTGAGGACTTCCAAAAATTGAAGATAAGTTAAATGATATTCCAAAGGAACAGAGGATTGATGTCTTCATAGGGAATTTAAATGATAACATCCAACATGAGGTTCACCTTTGGGAACTTGATTCATTGGAGAAGGCATTCAAGTTGGCAATAAAAATTGAAATTGAAATTATGGTGACAAGGAAGCCTACCACTCACATATATAAAGATGGAAGTGTTGCTACTCCTAGACTTCCACAACCTACAAGGTTGACACCACAAAAATTGGAAGAAAAATGATCAAAAGGAATCTGCTACAGTTTTGATAGCAGATACACTAAAGGTCATAAGTGTGCGGAGAAGAAATTATTTTACATAGATTGTGAAGAGGAGGAAGAAAATGAACAAGAAAATTCAAAAGAAGATAATATACACCAGGAACCAACCCTAGATAAAGAAGAAATGAGTCTGGCCATATACTGTAATGCATTGGTAGGAATTACCATCCTCAAACTCTGAAGATAGAAGGACATATAAGGAAGAAAAATGTAATAGTGTTTATTGATTCGGGTAGTACCCATAATTTTATTCATTGCAAGGTAGCCAAGGAAATAAATTGCTTCCTATACCTAACACCAGAGTGTCAAGTGATGGATGAAAATGGAGGAAATATAAATTTCTCTAGAAAGTGCCATAATATCAACTTACCATGGGGGAATATGTATTGAATAGTCCAATTATTTTCATTCCAATGGGAGGTGGTGATGTTGTACTAGGAGTACAATGGTTACAATCTTTGGGTACTGTAGCTTTTATTTTTCAAGAGCTTTTCTTGAATTTTTTTTAGAAGGAAAGGAAGTTGAATTATGGGGTATCATAGGGAAGATGAGAAAGATAATAATCTCTAATGTCATGAAAAATATTTTGAACAAATAACAGTGAGGCGTAATTGCATAATTATGCTCACTAGAGGTTCCAACATCAAAATCATATATTTCTTCAGATCTCCAAAAAGCCTTGGAAAATCATTCCAAGGTGTTTGAAACTCCCAAAGGACTCCCACCTATTCATGATCATGATCATGCTATTCATTTGATTCCAGGAATTTTTCCTCCAAACATCAAGCCTTATAGATATCCTTATGTCCAAAAGAAAGAAATTGAACGTATGATTTCAGAAATGTTAGAGGTTGGTATAATTCAACCTAGTCAAAGTTCTTTCTCTGCTCTAGTAATATTGGTGAAAAAGAAGGATGGATCATGGCACATGTATCCATATTATAGGGAGCTAAATAAGCTCATTATTAAAGATAAATTTCCCATTCTTGTGATTGATGAATCATTGGATGAATTACATGGAGAAATTTATTTTACGTAGTTCGGTCTTCGTTTAGGATATCATCAAATTAGAGTGAAGACTGAAGATATTCAGAAAATAGAATTTCAAACTCATGAGGGTCATTATTAATTTTTGGTCATGCCTTTTGGCCTTACCAGTGCCCCTTCTACATTTCAAGGGTTGATGAATTCCATCAACAACAAGTTCTCTAATTCTTAATGTATAACCTAAATTTGGCACAAAATCGAATGAAACAACAAGCAGATCAACATCGCAACGAGAGAAGTTTTGATGTACAGGACTGGGTATTTTTATGGCTACAACGATAAAAAGAAATTTCCCTCAAACTAGATAAGAAGGATAATAAATTATCACCAAAGTACTATGGTCCTTACAAGGTGTTGCAAAATATTGGTACTATGGCACACAAATTGGAGCTTCTTGCTTCTTCCCGAGTGCACCCAGTTTTCCATGTTTCATGCTTAAAGAAGGTTATAAGTGACAAAATTCTAGTTCAAAAAAAATTTCTAGAACTTGATGAGGAAGGAAAAATCATATTGGAACTTGAAGCATTCATGGAAACAAGAACTCAACAGCTATGAAATTGATCAATTTCAGAGTATCTCATAAAGTGGAAGAACTTACCCACTGAAGATTCCACATGAGAGGATGAGAATTTTATACATAAGAATCCAAAACTACTCAAGTGTTGAGGACAACACTTTTTTGAAGGAGAGGGGCATGTTAGTGATCTGAAATGGATTTGTATTTGTTACGCTATGCAAAGTATCCATTCCGATATAATAAAGTGTGCAAAGTGTTCTCCATGATATTGCAGATGAAACAAAGTAGTTTTCGTTATGTATTTGAGTTTTCAAGGAAGTGTATACTTGAAAATCCAACCAAGAGGATAAGGTTTAGGATGTGGAATGGTTTCAAGATTCAGCTTCTTGACTAAGTCTTTAGAAATAAGGTTCGCTTGTGACCCACTGTCAAATAGTGTGCCCATCTTTGTGTGTTTGGAAATGTGTTCACTGGACGATTTCAAACCTCAGAAACTTTTGCGTAGGACCTCGGTTTTGACAACCGTTCACGGTGCCAGAATCATAATGAAGAGACCTTTCCGTTCGTTCAAATTGCAACCACTTTTGAGCACTTTCATTTTTGAGCAAATTTCTTAACTTGGACATGATCTCCTGATCACACCTCCCCATTGGGAAGCTTTTGGACCCCAAAAGCTCTCTTGACTACTGAAACTGAAGATGAGGAGACTGATTCTCCACTCTTCCAATCCTAATCCACTGAAATCTCCCTGATTTTCTTAAATTGAGCTTCTCATAAAACGACAAATTCTTCCTTGAATCTGTTGACCGACTATTGCGAACTTTGACTGTGTCATGCTGAAAATTATCGAAACTTGCAAAACAACAACTAAAATTTGCAGAAAACATGACGTTCCTACATTGGTCTACCTTAAAGGAAACTGAAAATGAGATTCACCTTGCCAACTGTCCTTATGGAATTTTTTTGCTGAATAAGCCATGTACTTGTGTCGATTCCCGACCAAGTTTCCTCGCCATAGTACTCTACCATTCTGAAACCAGCAATGATCATTGTTGAACTTTATGTCCTCTTTTCTTGCATGCTTCACCCTCTCTTGGATTTTTGCACCACCTTGCACTGACACTTTTTTTTCTGCACCGATCGACACTAAAGACATTTGCTGCAACTTCTTGTCACCTTCTTCCAAAGATGACATGCTTTAAGACAGAAACAATTGATTATTTACATCAGCATAAACATGAAAAGGATTATGTACAAATTATTTTTGGTTAATCATCAACAAAGTCAAATTTTGACTTGCATTGACAAGCCTTTTCATCTGCCCAACATTCACTAAAGATGAGTCTAGCCTTTTGCGATGTGCTCTCACAATAAACTCCTTGCCATCCTTCAATAAATGGTACTTGTTCTCATGGTGATGGAAGATAGCTTTCCCATCATGCAAGTAAGGATTTCCCAACACCACACCTGTAATATCAAGTGGAACAACATCTAATTCAACCATGTCAATATAATGAGCTGTTATGGTGAAGCGCAACATGCACTTCCTTGAAACCTGTAAATTTTCATCCTTGCAAATCCAACCAAGAGGATAAGGTTTAGGTTGTGGAATGGTTTCAAGATTCAGCTTCTTGACTAAGTCTTCATAAATAAGGTTTTCTTGTCACCCAATGTCAAATAGTGTGTCTATCTTTGTGTGTTTTGAAATGATCCTCACATGAAAAAACTCAATTCTCTTCTCTTCACTTGGAGCCTCTATGCGATGGTTTCAAAAACTAGAATTGGGTTTTGTTTCAATTACAATATCTTTCCCCTTTATGTTATTTAGTGCGATATCTATGCTTTTAGTTTCATCTCCTGATTCAGACCCTAAGTCTTGTTGAGCTATTGCATCTGTCTTACCTGTCTCTTTGGCTTTATCTTTGGTTTTGAATTTTTCTGGCTTCAACTCCCGATGAATTTTCCAACAATGGTCCTCATCATGGCTTGTTTTGGAATAGTTTTTACAGAATAATTTTCCCTTCTCTTTCCTAGAATTTGCATTTCTCTTTTTCCATTTGCTCTTAAATTCACTTTCTCATTACCATCAAAAGATTTTTTCCCTCTAGCCTCTAAATATGTGGCTTGTACACAAACCTCGTCTAGACTAGTAGGATTGAACATAAGGATAGTATGTCTAAGGTAGCTGTGTAAACTACCTATGTATTACAACAAATTTTCTTGGCTATGAAAATCAATTCCTAGTAAAAGAGCTCTTTGTCTAAACTCTTGGGTGTAGTCTTGTACATTTTGTCCCTTAAGTTGTCTAAAATTTTTCCAATTCATGATATCCTTTTGTAAATGAGCTAATGGATAAAATTGTTGTTTAATTGTAGTAATGAAATCAGCCCATGATAAAGTGATCTTACCATGATTTCTAATCTCCTCCTTGGGTTTGGCTTCCCACCAAACCAGTGCTGCACCTTCCATTCTCAAAGAAGCTAACTCAATCTTAGTGTCGTCATCATGAAGGTTTTGTATCCTCAAGTAAACCTGCAACTGCCTTATCCAATTGTCAAGTTTTTCTGCAATTACTTCACCATTAAACATACGAAACTCAAACTTAACATCAAGCTTTAAAAATGAACTTTTACCAGTGTTCTTGGACTTGTGAGATTGGTTCACTGAAGTTGAGGGTGACGATGTAGAGGAAGAGGATGAAGATGGGGATGGTGGATCACCATTTCTGCCATGTCCTTTCTTTGACTTGTCTTCACTTTTATTTCCTCCTGAAGATCCCTCTCGTTCCTTCTAATGTTTAGACCCTTCTCCTTCAAGCCTTTCATTCCTTTCTTGGTAGAGTATCCTCACCATCTCAGTCATGTCTAGGAATGCCTTTAGAAACACCCATTATTCTTCTTTGGGATCAATGTCTTCAAGAAATTCTCCTTCTCTTGCAGACATGCTTATGGCCTCTTCAGCTTCTCTTGGAGGTGAAATAGAAGGTGGAGATAATGGCACTCTGGCCTTCCTTGGTTGAGGATTACTTTGAGCTCTAACCAATTGTCCTTCTCCTCTGTTGAGCTTAAGCCCAGTAAGCATCAAAACTTGAAAACAATCAACTATATATTTGCACAAGAACAAATGCAAAGTAAAAATATAGGTCTAATACCAACCTGATCTGAAATGGATTTTTATTTGTTACGCTATGAAAAGTATCCATTCTAATATAATAAAATGTGCAAAGTGTTCTCCATGATATTGCAGATTAAACAAAGTAGTTTTGGTTATGTATTTGAGTTTTCAGTGTGAGGATTAGTTAAGTAATTTTACTATTTAACATATCACAGTAGAAATACACAGCAAGTAAAATTCACCATCACATAACACAACAAATTGTTGAGGCAGTTCACCCCTCCTGGGCTACATCTACCAGTCCAAGGCTCCCCAATGGGATGTCCTTGCTCTATTAATTTGATCAAAATGGTTATACAGGTAAAAGTATGCCTCAATAGGAAAAAATAGTTGTAAATTTATCTTCAAAAGATATAAAATATCTATAAATGGCTTTTGTTTCACCTTAAATAGTGAAATATAACCCAATAGCCCTGATGGCTCCTTCATCTTCCTTGAAGAAAAATCTGATATATATCACCTTTTTTAAACCTAAAACCTATTCCAAACTGCTTAGAATGCTGAAGAAACCCAAAATTGACTAAAATTTCATCTTGTTTGGTCGAAAATTGAGAAAGTTATGGCAAAAACAAATTTTTGCCTAGTGTCCCCCAAAATCCTCCTCCAAAACTAGAGGAACTCTAGTTAAAGACAACAAAATGGCCAATCCGCCGAAATAGGAGGGTCTGATATCCAAAATGTTGGATGAAACTACATTTATAATAAATTTTGGGTGGATGGGCATGTGACCCCCCCCCCCCACCTAACCGCCGTGAAGACTACCTCCGAAACCGTCGCATAAACAAACTTCGCATTTAATGTTATGAGTGGCGCTGACCACATGGGCCCGAACCAAACTATTTTCTCCATGGTTTATGGCATTGAGTCCTTGGTTCCTAGCACTCAAGTCACATGGTGTCGAGGCTAGCCCTTTAACTTCCGCCAATTTTAAAATGTTTAGCGTCAGGTTCTCATATGTGGTCATGTGCCGACGAGGTTTAGCCCTAATGGCTAGCCTAAACCATCTTTCCACCTGTTCCAAAGGCCAACCCGACTTCACATTTAACTACTACATGACTCGTTCAATAAAATTCCACAGATGGGCCGGTCGGGTCCCTCAACCTGAGTTGTCGAGTCGGGGGTTCAAACCCCATGAACCCAAATTTTTCCAAGTCATTCAACCCTTAGCCTGGGGCCACATGGTAGCCTCTGGGCAGGCCACATGGCACCCTCTAATAGTCCTTCAACAACATAATAAAAATTAAACTTTCCTTATATATATATATATATATATTTTATTTTATTTTTAATTGGCATATTCAAAGTAAGTCAAATCCCTGTTTTTGGAGTTCACTGGAAGATTTCAAACCTCAGTAACTTTTGCATATGACCTTGGTTTTGAGAACCATTTGTGGCACCAGAATCGCAATGACGAGACCTTTTTGGTCATTCAGATTGAAACCACTTCTGAGCACTTTCATTTTTTAGCAAATTTCTTAACTTGGACATGATCTCTTGATCAGTTAGGTCCCTATATTACTATTGTAGTCCATTATTGTTGTTAGTGTAACCCCCTTATTGTTATTGTTGTACCCATGTAGTCCCCATATTGTTATTATTGTGCCCCATAAAAACCCACTATTATTATTTTTGTCCCCTTTCATTATTATTGTTATGTCGACTAGGATTATATTGTGACCACATGGAATCCTATATATAGAAAGAAGGTTTTTTCATTTAATCATCCAAGAATTTTTCATTTATGTCATGTAGAGGAGCTTTCCTGCTCAAAATGGCTGATTTCTAAGGTGTTAATCTCTCTTTTCTTCTATTTTGGGAGTTGGTTTCATAAGAATCCATCTGACATGAAGAGAAAATCAGGGGGAATCTTCAGCATAGGATGAACAATATTTTCCTAGTACAACATGAAACAAATATCAGTTGCACTCAGTTCAGTAGAGGCAGAGTACATGGCGGCCAATCAAGAAACATGTGAGGAAATATAGATGAGGAAGATACTTTTTGGTTTGTTTGTTCGACATGTGGATTTGATGGTGATACATTGTGATAACCGCAATTGCATCAAACTCTCGGTTAATACATTTTTTTATGACAGGTCCAAGCATATTGATATCTGGTATCACCATCTCAGTGATTGTGTGTAGAGGTGGATTATGTCATTAGAGTACATTCCCACAGAGGAGCAAGATGTAGACATTTTGACAAAGGAATTGGAAAGAAGAAAATATGAATTCCACAGAGACAGGATTGGGGTTGTAGATTATCCCTTTCTTTTTTAGAGGGAATGTTGAAATGGAACCCAATGGGAGCTTCTAATTTAATTTTACCTTAATTAAATTGGAAGATAAATTGTAATTTCATCTCATGAAAACTTGGATTAGTTAACTAAGTCAGAAAGATTGAATTGGCTTAGGAAATTCAAGTTGGGGGTCTAAGAGGAGGCATGTAGAGGGTTTTCCTATTTTTATTGGTTCTAGTTATAGTTATTTGTGATTTGTAATTAGTTAACTCAATTAATTGAGTTAAAGTTAGTTTAACTAGTTCTAACTGAGATATGAGTTAGTGAGAGGTCAAGTGAATTAAATCTAATTTAATTCACAAGTAGTGATTAATCAGTTAATTGATAATTCACTATAAATAGTTGTTGCACATCAGTTCTAAGAAAGGCCCATTTGAGTTTGAGGTTAAAGGGAATATAAATATCAGTTGTATAATTAGAAAATTGTACAATTCATGCATAATGTCATCATATTTCTTTAGATTAGTTGTGCAATGTATTCCAAGTAATCTCCTAATTAATAGGACCGCAATTCCTCTAGGAATGCATAAGAAAGGCTAGGAAAACAGGAGTTGAGAATTTGTTAAGTATTGAACCAATTTTTTCTAGATCAAATTGAGACAATCAATGGTGTGTAGAGATTTCTCAGTGAGGGAAATAACATTGTATTGTTTCATGGTCTTTGAATAGTTTCTTTCCCCAAATACATCTTGTGTTGTGCAATAGTTGATTTCTTTCACTTGCTTGTTTGTGATTATGCAATCATATTTGGTTTCCAAAAATTTGTAGAAGTGATTCAATATTTTTTTTAGTACATTACAAGATCATATTGAATCCATTGGTATAATTTCTACATATTTCCCCCTTCCTGGATCACGCTAATGGCTACATGAAATACCTTTAATAATTTTACATTCTCTTGCAATCTCTTTTGCATTGTATGTAAGGGAACTACCGCCTTTTTAAGGGTGACCACCTCTTCATAAATTTCTCTCATGGTGCCTCCTAGTGATTGTGTATCATCATACTTGTTGTTACGGTATCCATAATTATATGAGGGGTGATAAGAAGATACTCTGAAATAGGCTCGGGAACACTATTGTGAAAAGGGGTGTAGGAAAAGGTATATAAAGGAATTCCACGTGGTTCTCCCGCATGGAGACCACATGGAAAAGACATTGAAAAGGGGTGTCAGAACGAAGTAGAAAGGGTAAGTGGGCCATATATCAGGTTAGTACTAAAAGCGTTGCCACGTGGAATCATTCTGGGGGTACCAAGGGAAGCACGGGGAGATGGGAGTCTCGACCCCCAGAATTGCATGACATCACGGTATAGTGGGTCCACTTTTCATTCATTATGTAGGTCTAAGGCACAGCACGTAAGGACTTCTCAAACCCCCACCCCCCGAAATTGATTGGTGGGCCCCTTGGGGCGAACAGGTGGAGAATTCTAAGGCGAAGGTAAGGTGTATTAGGGAACCCAGTACATGAACAGTACTAGCTTTAACCTGGCTCGTGGCACACACCTACCCGGTCCTGAACAAAAAATAGCCTAGTGCCACGTGCCTCAGTTTCGACATCCTTATGACATTAGCCTTCCTAGCTGTCAACCAAGCCTCATTTTTCATAAAGTATGGCCTGTTTAACCCCACCTGAGGCCCATTGGGTAAATCACTTGTTTTTACGTTTTCTCCCAATACTTAAAGTCCAGATTACAGAAGCAGATCGTTTTCAGCTCCCTCCTCCCACGTCGCTTTCCTTCTTGGGTCTTCCACACAGGTCGTAGGTATTTAGTTATCCCTGCTCCTTATAGTTTTCCTTCCTTTCTCTCTTTCAAAATGGTCATCGGGAGAGTTAAATATAAAAAATCCAAACCCAAAACTCCCCAAGCTCATGAAGTTAGGGCCATTCCCAGACTTGACCCTCTTACTAATACTTAGGCCCGCATTCACGACCCTCAGTACCCTTTCAGTGTTTCCCACATCCGACCTAAGCTATTGGAAAGACATGTGAAAGGTCAAGACCAGTTTAGAGTTGTTCGGTCCAGCCTGTACTACCAAATTTCTGCATCTACTTTCCCAGTTACAAAATTCTTTTGCTGGCTCAGAGACGCTTATGAAGAGCGCAAAGATGTATTCCTCTTGGCTCAGGGAAATAAGGTTTTCTAAATTTCCCTGAGCTTATTAGGAATTCTCTTCGCTTCCCGCACAACCCAGAATATGTCACGTTCACTCAGTTATCCCTGTCGTGCCAGTTCTCTAAGCTGCCCTGGAAACAGCATAGTGAGTTCCTCTCTTCCATCTCAAAATCCCTCCTTACCTCCATTCTGTCTTCGGACATGGTGCCCTTGACCTCATTCATCGATGACCTCCAACCGGTTATCACTCTTATCTCTGGGTTGTTAGGTCTTAGGGAGGTTGAAAGGGTGTCTAAAGAATGCGTAGCCCTCTTGTGGCTCATGTCTCAACCAGGGGTTGTTCTAGATATTCCCACCTTTCTAGCTTCAGCCATCCAGACCCAATTTCAAGAAATGTCCTCTTCAAGGTCTTTTCGCTTCTGCTCTATGGTTTTTTACCTATTTCTATTTGAACATGCTAACAAGTTTGAAGCTTTGGGCCTCGAAAAGCTCTCCAGAATGAACGGCCAACACAAAACCGTTTTTGAATGGAACATTTTGGTACGACAATAGCCAAATGGGAGGGGTTAATCCAGGTTCTTGAATGAGTTCATGAACATTTCCTATACTATACTTCATGACAGTCCCCCGCTAAGGATTTTTCTCGAGCATAAAGACTAGTTGCAGTTGGGCGAGGAAGGAAGCACAGGGGATTGGTATCTATTTGATGATTACACCGAAATCAGGGTATACGGTGCGAATGTGCCCCCTTACCGCCTTCCATTTTTTCTTGCCTTGTGGGTTTTTTCCCTTGAGTATATTCGTCAGGCCATGAAGGTAGACCAGTTTCATTTTTTCCCTGCTAAAAAGGGCTACATCCTCAAGCTTCCTACTACCATCGGCCCTTTTACTATAACATTAAGACACGCCCTCCCCACAATGGAAACACTACTCGAGGGAATAGATTTAGTATTGGGGAAAGTCTGGCCCTACGACCTGAAAGGAATCATATCAAATAGAAAAAGGAAGATTAGGTCCATTTCATAAGTGCATGAGACTAGGCACTTCATTGAATGGAGAGCTAACCTTGACACATGGCCTTTGGCTTCGCAGATGGAGGTTGAATCTTTGGAAGTGGAAGGAAGTGGTGCTACTACTTCAGCGAGCATAGGAAGAAAAGGGAAGATGGATGAATCAAAGTTTTCAGGAGTATCGAAAGAATTGTACACAGGAGAGGGATCTCATCCCTCCAAAAAACAAAGAAGCGATGATGTGGAGATCCTCTGGGATCAACTCCCCTTGAAGGAATTGGTCAGGTATGGGGAGCCTGATAAGAGCAAGGTAGGATTCAAGATGAATTATGATGGTGCATCATCTTCATAACCCTTTGGGGTATCACAGGCCACTTCAGTAAGCAGAGCCAGAGTGAGAGAGGAAATTAGAAGTAGAAACAAGACTGTGAGAGAGAGGCTACGAGCCGAATTGGCAATTTTTGTGGATAAGTATCATACCCGGCTCACCATAGAGATGGATATGGACAAAGAACAGCTAATACTTGATATTACAGAGGCAGTGTTGGACCCTACTACTAACGAAGTCAGCTACAAGGCTCTGGAGGTAGCTGTGAATTTGTCACAAGTTCCCTTAACAGATAAGTTGGGCCTGCATCAATGCATTGGAGACATGTTGAGATATGAGGTCATGAAGCTTGCCCTTGCATTGAGAAAGCTCAAGGAAAAATAGAAGGAGGTGCTAGAAAATCTAAAGAAGGAGAGGACAAATGCCAGGGGGGTCAGCAATAACCTACATCATCTCAGGAAAATAATGAGCGAAAAAGGAAGTGACAAGGAAGCAGTTAGGACGAAAATCATCCGAGACTTAGAGGTCAAAAATTCAGAATTGAAGAAGAGACTCGAAATTCCTCGAGGGGACTATGTGTAGCTCAAGGAATTAGCTCAAGCAGAAAAATAAAATTCAACCCTAACATATACCCTCGCTCGAGAACGAGATGAGAATGCCAAGATAGTTGAAGATTTGGCTGCCCTCAGAAAGAGATTCACTGACCTGCAAGAGAAATGGGATACTCATGTCTGTGCAACGCCTACTCCTGACCTAGCGGATGCTACCTCAGCACAGTTAGCCAAGGCCCTTTCAGACCTATAGGTTTTAGAGAAACAAGCTCACATGGCTCAACAGAGAATTCAAGAATTAATCGCCAGAGTAGAACAAAACAATAAAATCATAGCGGCCCTACAAACGGAGGTGGAGGAAGCAAAGAAGGAGAAGAAACTGCAAGAGAAGATTATCAAGGATATAAATAACCGAATGAAAGGAAATTCAACTCTCCTCAAAGCTAGGTGTCTCATTTGGTCTGACATCAGGACGGAGGTAAGAAAATGCTGGGATTATCTCGTACTGAAGAATGAAAAGAAAGTGGTTGTCTGATTATGTAAGGATAAATTGCAGGAAGGATGGGCTGAAGCTGAAGCAAGGTAGCCATGGCTATGAGGTATATTTCCTACCTAAATGGTCTACGCTCTGAATATTTGGCCACGCAAGGAATTGAAGACTATTTCAGGGGAGTGATGGAAATCAGGAAGATAATCGAGAAAGATACAACATGCAGGCATGCATTAAGTGGCCTAGAGCGAGTCGAAAAGGGAATAGGGAATTTTGAAGAATAATGGGATGAGCTGGTCAGAGCAGGCCTCCCATCATGTTGGGATTCTGCAACTGCCTCTTTCTCAAGTTTAGTTGATTATGAAGAGAAGATGGCAGCAGTTATGAATCAGAAAAATCTTCCGTATGAGAAAACCACTCGCTTGAAGGCTGAAACAATAATTGTTGCCCTTGGAAAAGAAATTTCTCTCCTCTGCCAGACCAGACAGCGCTTGATGGAACAGGTGGATTATTCAAAACTGACAAATATGCAAGCCTCAGTGGAAATATTTATTATGATGCCCCTGCCAGGAGTGGCCATATGGCAGAAATGTAGTAATTTTGCAAACATGCCAGTCGTCACACCATCTGCCCAGTCTACGCCACCTCAGAAGCACAAAACCGGCTCTTCTGCATCATCAGTGCTTCCAACTCAGTCAACCTCTGCGACACCTAGCTCTACCAATAAATGATGATCATGTTCTGGCCCTAGTGGCCTTCTTTCTTTTATTTTCTTACTTTGTAATATTCAATGAAATTGTAATTTCACCCTATTCACTTTTATTTTCTACTTAAGTATTATTATTTTCGGTTGGCGCTCATGTTGAGGCCACTACAAAGATGGTGAGAGGTGTTTTTCCTCATCATCGGTTTTTTATTTTGATAAAGACAGGCAACAGAAAAAATATTTTCGAGGACAAATGTTGATGCATAAAAATATCTTCTGATAGCATTGACAAGGAAAAGTATAAAAGGAGGACCCTAAGTCTAAAACAAGATTCCTGATTTGGAGAATAGAGATTGCTATTGGTAAAATCCATTTTTGTAAAATGTTAACGATTTCCTGTGTTTGATATTGAAGAACCCCATTGGGGAAGAATATAATGAAATTTTTTTGCTGAGACAAGGATTCCTAGTGAGACTAGTTGCAGTTTGTACTCCTTGTTATGATCTAATACAAACATTTTTTTCACCTCGTCACTCTTTATATGCCATTTGTTTATGGAATGAGAGCACGTGATTATTTGGGATGAATTTATCTGTTTCAGATGTTCTTGTTTTTAATCTATCACACTTTAAATATGGCTCAGAGCTATGATATTATGTTCCCATATTTCACTTTGTGCATCCATATTTCTTTTGATGTTAAGTACTGATGGATTCTTAGATAATATTAAGCCTATCTATGGTTAATATTTTCTCAATTTTTTGCCGTCATTATTTTTCTATTCATACTTTTACATTTGTGTGTTGTGTTTCACAATCAAGCCCTTCTCATACCTAGTAGATTTGCATTTGGTTTCGATAATATATTCATAAGACCCAAATTACTTGCTATTGGGTATGCTTGCTTCTATCTCTCTACTCTCTAAGTCTTGATCCTAGTTTTTAAATTCATAGAAACCGTTCATGAACAAGAAGATATGTGCCACTTACCATGGAAAACTCCCTTGAATCTTCTTGACTATAAGATGACCTAGGCACTAGTCCTTCACAATTCAGGGCTGTCTCTAGGAGCTACAACAATACTATCGCTCTCTATATCTCCTTGAAATTAGAAATAGCGAAAGATAATATGTTTTTATCAACTTGGAGATGATCAATTTGTTGTCTTGCAACAAATAATTCCTTTGCCAATTTTTTGGTTTCCTCCATCAAGAAATATGTGTTCACTTTTATAGCTCCTACAAAGGATATATTTGTTGCCATGACTGTCCATGGATTCCTCTTGGTGTTGGGCACAATCACCTTCTCGTCATGAATGGAAGCAAGATGAACTAGGTCATTAGGAAAATATTTCTACCTCTCAGTAATATTTTATTCTTTAGTTGATCAAATGTCAAGTTGAAAATATCCATGAACATATCATCATCTCGAGGATATATTCCCATTTCACTAACTGGGATGTGGCGACATGTAAGAGGAAGTGAAGGATGACTATTGTATTTTTCAACCATGGGCACAATGCTGGCCTCTTAGTTCTCCTCCTGCCACTAAATATCCATGTCTAGGGCCTATAACTGCTCCTCAATTTCTCGTGCAAACTCCTTGTCTTGATTTTTCCTGTTTTCTTCTTCTTCCAATTTTTGGTGTTGTTATTTTTGAAGATATTTATGTCTTTCTTCTTCTACCTACTTCTTTATTTTCAATTATTATAAGTTCTTTCTCTTCTATTCTGATGCAATGGCCACTCTTAGGATAATAGGATATGATTTGAACTTGCGGTTCCTCTCCACTTCTGGCTATGAATATCTTTCCTCTTATACTTAATACTGATTGGAGTGTGCACTTCCTGTTGCCTTCCCTCCTGGGTAAAACTCTCCTCAGGTATGTTAGAAAAATATCCAGCAAAAATGAAGAGACACAACCTACAATAGATCCGATGTAATATCCTCTGTTCTCTCTCACAGTCTCCCTATCTGTTTTTCACTCTGATAATACACAAACACTACACAGCCACAATACAATACCCTCATAAAAGTGAGGGGTTGCCTTCCAGGGAAAAAACCCTAAACTAAACATAAATTCTACCGTCAGATCATCCGCCTAATGAACGGCCTAGATTGACTAGAAATTACTATACTTTTACAAGGAAATTTTACATTTGTTCTTAGCTTCGGGGGCGCGGCCCCCGAAACCCCCCGCCCGGGTGTGGGGGGGGGGGGGGGCTCCATAAAGTCGCAGCCACCCCCCCTGGACCCCCTAGGCAGCATTTAATTATAGGCGGTGTTGCTGCCCCATTAAGGTACAGGGGTCCAACATTGTGATACAAAATAAACAAGATAATCAAGCTCCACACCCAACAATCTGCCACTTGGAGACTTATTGTAGTAGCTGCACCGCTTCTTCATTTGTTGGACAATGACTCCTCTTTGGACCTGGCTATTTCTCATATTCATTTTCATCCTTGAATACCAATTGAAACTGAGCATAATATCAGTTTCTCCCTGGTTACAACTTTTGTTAGCATATCTGCAGGATTATGGCTAGTGTGTATCTTTTCCAGCTTCAACTGTCCATGTTCCAATACTGACCTTATGAAATGGTACTTGAGCTATATGTGTTTAGTCCTGGAATGAAATGCTGAGTTCTTTGCAATATGAATGGCACTTTGGCTATCACTGTATAATGTGCCCATATCATGCTTCTTACCCAATTCATCCATAAACCTTTGTAACCAAATCATTTCTTTACTAGCCTCTGTAGCAACAACATACTCTGCTTCTGTTGTTGAAATTGCAACAAAACTTTGGATTTTTGAAACCCAATTAGCAGCTATTCCACCTACAGTAAATACATATCCTATAGTGCTTCTCCTGTTATCTCTGTCACCTTCCATATCTGCATCAACATATCCCTGTAGAGAAATGTTTGAACCACCAAAGCATAATGCTTGATTTGTGGTACCTCTCAAATATTTGAGAATCCATTTCACTGCCATCCAATTTTCTTTTCCTAGATTTTTCATGTACCTACTTACAACTCCCACTGCATGTGCAATATTAGGCCTTGTGCAGACCATTGCATACATTAAGCTTCCAACTACTGATGCATATGGAACTTTAGACATATAGTCCATTTCTTCTTGGTTCTTGGGGCACATCTCCTTTCTAAGTTTAAAATGGCTAGCAAAAGGTGTACTAACTGGTTTTGAATTCTGCATATTAAATATTTTCAACACCTTTTGTATGTACTCATTCTAAGACAGTGTTAGTTTGCGATTTTTCCTGTCTCTAGTTATTCTCATACCAAGGATTTGTTTTGCAGCTCCCAAATCCTTCATTGCAAATGAATTTTCCAATTTTATTTTGAGCACATTTATTTCCTGCATGTTAGACCCTGCAACAAGCATGTCATCTACATACAATAAAAATATAATATAGCTGCCATCATTTTGCCTTTTTAGATAAACACAATGATCAAAGTGACATCTAGTATAACCTTGTTCAAACATAAACTTGTCAAATTTTAGATACCACTGCCTTGGAGCCTGTTTTAAGCCATACAAACTCTTCTTTAACCTGCACACCAATTTTTCTTTCCCTTTTACCTCATATCCTTCTGGTTGCTGCATGTATATCTCTTCCTCCAAATCTCCATGGAGAAATGTTGTCTTTACATCTAACTGTTCAAGATGTAAATCTTCCATTGCTACAAGACTTAAGATAGTTCTGATTGAAGTCATCTTAACAACAGGAGAAAATATTTCATCAAAATAAATACCTTTCTTCTGTGCAAACCCCTTCACCACAAGTCTAGATTTGTACCTTTGTTTTCCTCCATCTTCTTCCTTCAGCCTGTAAACCCATTTATTCTGCAATGTAGTTTTACCTGCAGGCAACCTGACTAAGTCCCAAGTCTGGTTATGCATTAAAGAGTCCATCTCTTCTTCCATGGCTAGCTCCCACTTCTTCCTGCTTTCAACCTGCATTGCTTCTTCATAACATTCAGGTTCACCAGAATTAGTCAACAATAAATAATATAATGAAGGAGAGTATCGTTCAGGGGGTCTACTTATCCTGGTAGATCTTCTAACACCACTTTCAGGTGTTTGAGGTTCCTGTTGTTGTTGTGGTGGTTGTTGTTGTTGTGGCTCTTGATTATTATTATTTTCAGGCACCTTTACCTTTTCTGTGATCTCATCAAGAACTATGTATTCTTTGTTTATTTTTCCTGTTTCTTTTCCTGCGACTGATTCTTATACAAGACCTTTTCATTGAGTATTACATCTTTGATCCTAATTATTTTGTGATTTTCATAATCATATAAGCGATAACCAAAATCATTAACACCATATCCAATAAAGGTACATTTCTTTGATTTTGCCTCAAGCTTTGTTCTGTTTTCTTTATTAATATAGACAAAGGCCTCATAGCCAAAAGGCTTTAAAAAAGAGTAGTTTACCTTTTTACATGTCCATGCTTCCTCTGGAATACCACCATCCAAGGAAATTGAAGGCCCTATGCTTATTAGATAAAGAGCAGTATCTACAGCATCTGCCCAAAATTTTAAAGGAAATCCTACATGCAATCCCATGCACCTTGCACGCTCCATGATTGTTCTGTTCATTCTTTCTGACACACCATTTTCTTGTGGTGTTCTTGGAACTGTCTTCTCTCTACGAATTCCATGCTCTGAACAATACCTATCAAACTCTTTGCTGCAATATTCACCTCCATTGTCTGATCTGAGACACTTCAACTTCTTTCCTATCTCAATCTCAACCAAAGCTTTCCATTTCTTGAAAATATCAAATACATCAAATTTATTCTGAATACAATAAATCCATGTTTTTCTAGTTGCATCATCAATAAAAGTAACATAATAATGAGAGCCACCAAGAGATGATACTTAAGCAAGTCCCCATACATCTGTATGCACAAGCTCTAATTTTTCGCTCTTCTTTTCTTTACCAACTATTAGAAATCTGACTCTCTTCTATTTTCCATAAATGTAGTCCTCACAGAAATCCAAATCAACATTCTTCAAACCCGGCAACAAATTTCTTGAGTGAAGAATCTTCATCCCCTTCTCACTCATGTGTCCGAGCCTATGATGCCATAATGTCGCATCTTCTCCTTTGGAAGTTAAAGCATTAACAAAGTTAGAAATACCATTGCATAAATACAATGTACCAACCTTTTCGCCTTTAGCTATTACTAGGGCTCCTTTGGTGACCTTCCAAGTTTTATCTGTGAAAGTTGTCACGCAACCTTCACTGCCTAACTGCCCCATTGAAATTAGATTTTTCTTCAGATCTGGAACATGCCTTACCTCCTTTAATAACCATTGGTTTCCATTTTGTTGTTTTACAAGAACTTTACCCATTCCAATAATTTTATAGGGTTTATCAGCACCCAAACAAACTTGTCCAAAATCTCCTTGAACATAGTCATGAAAATATTTCTTATCAGGTGTGGCATGGAATGAGGCCCTTGAATCTACAACCCAAGAATCAGTAACATTTTCGAAAGAAAGAATCAAAGCATCTTGTAACACATCACCTGTCACATTTGCTTCATGATTGTTTTCTTGTTGTGCATCTCCTTCTTTTCCCTTCTGAGATCTACAATATTTCTTTAAGTGTCCTTTCTTTCTGCATTTCCAGCACACTATCCCCGATCTAATCTTGGATCTGCCTTTCCTTGATTTACTGTGATATCCTGAGCTCTTTCCTATTTACATTCTTCCTCCCCTAGACTCCGCACTCAAAGCATTACCCGATGTCTCACCGGAGCTTTTCCGTTGCATTTCCTCGCTAAGGATAGCACCGACAACATCATCAAACTTTAAAGTACTAGATCCAGAGACAGAGTTACTGATGGCCATAACTAAACCATTCCAGCTTTCTGGAAATGAGCACAGAAATAAAAGAGCCCTAACTTCATCATCAAAGTTTAACCCTACAGAACTTAACTGATTGGTAACTGTATTAAAATCATTCAAATGGTCTGCAATAGATCCACCTTCTGACATCTTCATATTAAATAAACGTTTCATAAGAAATACCTTGTTTGAGGGCAAGGGTTTTTCATATAATTTTGCCAATGCCTTAATCAAACCCTCTGTTGTTGTTTCCTTCGAAATATTGAAGGCTACTGATGCCGCGAGGCACAAACGTACTGTTCCAAGTGCCTTTCGATCAAGAATCTCTCATTCTACATCTATCATAGCCATCAACTTCTTTGTTTTTCTGCTCAATGGTAAGTAGATATATTTCTGATACAGATAATATTCCATCTGCATCTTCTACAGTGGAAAGTTTTGGCCATTAAATTTATCGACCCTAAACTTACCATGTTCTGCCATTTCTCCCACTCGAACCAGGAACCCTTCTTTCCTGCGAGTTTATTGGCCAAATAGACCTTCAGCTCTGATACCAATTGTTAGAAAATTATCCAGCAAAATGAAGAGACACAACCTACAACAAATTTGTTGTAATATCCTCTGTTCTCTCTCGCAGTCTCCCTATCTATTTCTCACTCTGAGAATACACACACACTACACAGCCGCAATACAATACCCTCATAAAAGCGAGGGGTTGCCTTCTAGGGAAAAAAACCCTAAACTAAACATAACTTCTACCGTCAGATCATCCGCCTAATGAACGACCCAGATTGACTAGAAATTACTATACTTTTACAAGGAAATTTTACATTTTTTCTTAGCTTTGGGGGCATTGCCCCCGAAACCCCTCGCTAAGGGGGGGCTCCATAAAGTCACAGCCGCCCCCCTGGACCCCCCAGGCAACATTTAATTATGGGCGGTGTTGCTGCCCCATTAAGGTACAGGGGTCCAACGTTGTGATACAAAATAAACAAGATAATCAGGCTCCACACCCAACAAGGTACTGCACTGGAAGGGCCTACCTCTTTTCCAGGTTCATGTGGTCAGGAAGCATTATAAGAATTATTCATCTTCTCTTAATTTGATCTAGAATAAGCCTGATAATCCTAGGAAAAATGCAACTTAGCATAGTACCTTTTTCATAATCCTCTCGAATCATACATGTGAATCTCATCTTACCAAACTTAAGGATTTTGAGTACTTATACATCCATTTCTTCATCCTTTAATCTCTTGAGCTCATAGGATCCCACTTGTAGAGGGAAGTAAGGCCAAGATGCCTTCTTCTAATTTTGTAGTAGCTGAGAGACACATGTGCTAAGATGATAGTAAATCTCTTGCATGACCACTTTATCTATTACATACCTCAGTAAAATATGAGGAGGTTTATAAGAACCAAAAACTATAAGGTATGTGCCATTAGGTGAGGAAAAACAATTTTATACTTCTTCTAGTGCCTTAATCTCCTCATGGGACATGCAAGGAGCTTCTCCTCAAAGATCATCTGATACAAGACCTTCAAGAAGTGCTCAACAAGTTTCTCATAACCTCCGACATAATTGTACTTTGACAACAATTTGTAATAAATATGGATAGGGGGCTCCCCAGGGGTCCAATTCCAATATAGACCTAGGAGCTCATGGAGATCATATATTCCATCCAACAAGTAGGCATGCATGTAAAATTGTGGTTGCTTTCCTTGCGGTGTGTTTTTAACCTTATTCAAATTGATTTGTAGCTGCTAAGACAATAGATGTGATAAATTGAATATCTTCCCTTCTATGAAAATTGGATCCACCATGTAATTTCATCATTCAGTGAATGATTCAATATTCCTCTATCCATATACTTGGAAACACATAGCGATCAAGTAGTAGTACACAATTATGAGGGACTTGGTTTATTAAGTACTATCAAGGTTTTGGAAAAAATTGGCCAATTCCTTCCACCATGACTTGATCACTTATTTAGTATTTAGATAACTCTAAGCACCATAGAATTGAGAATCCAAGTGCTTCTCATGATTTGGAAAGTTTTAAATAAAGTGAATGTCATGTGGCCAATTGGAGGCAAATTGCTTCCCACTGACACTGTTTAATGCAATTTTCTTGGTGTCTAGACGTTGCAATATTCACTTGATAACATCTGTACATGGTAATAATGGATATATTTAGGAAAAATCATGGAACCTTGATCACTAGATGTTCACATAGAATTCCCTATCCTATATATCTTCTTTGAGATTTGTAGAAATGAATACATCCTTAATGGTGATCCATGTGACATAAAATCCTTTTCAATGTAGCATTATGTATTTGATAAGATATGAATTGATGTCATGGTACTGTCAATGGCCTCTTCAGTACTGCTCTTTGTGAAATTATTTTATGTTTTTTTCTTGGGAGGAATGGTGCTAGATGATAATGAAAGACTGATGTGTTCATGATATACACTTGTTGCTGCAAAAGATGCACACATGGCAATGAAAGGTTAGTTCAAGAGGGATAAACCAACTTACAAGAAGAAAAACAGTCACTGGGGAAAAGGATTTCGTAATTTTGGGCTCAATAGGGGAATATTGAGCATATTAAATGTGTACTTCATAGTTTTTGGAGGAAGATTATGCAGTTCTAGTTTGTAGGGGAGTTGAATGTGCACTGGATATGCACAATGTGTAGTTTCTACTGGGAAGAGGGAGACTTGTATTGCATACTACATAGTTAAAACTAGAAGGGAAGGCTCACTTCTAATTGTGATTGAATTGTGCATAGTTGGGGAAGGCGAGTGACTATGAAGTGCACAATTGTAGCTAGCAGGGAAGGGCCTCTATTGCTTGTGATTACATAATGCGTAGTTGAGGAGGAAAACAAGGCTTAAGGATTACATAGTTGCTTCTTGGAGAATGGAAGACTCCAAATATGTGAAATAAGAGGGTAAGGATGTGGATCATCCTAAGAATTAATCAAATCATTCACTAAACTCAAGAAAACAAGATAATGAAAAGGGAAGAACATGCATGCATAAATACACCAAAAAATAGTGATTGTTGGTAGGAGAAAAGAAAAGGAATGAAATGCGACACATGAACAGAAGATAAAAATACTAAAAAAACAATTGTATAAGTTTATAATAACATAAACACCACTTTTTACAATAATAAAGAGGAAAAATGACTCTTGCAAACACACAAGTGACAAAAGAGAAAGCAAAAAGCAGGAAAAAATGACACTTGAGAAACTTACCAAGAAAAGCAGTGAAAATGGAATCCAAAGATCTCGAAACTTGTGAGAATAGATAAAGCTCCAATGGTGAGTGTGAGAATGAGCTATATCGACTAGAATTCACAATATTAGGGTTAGGATTTTGGGTTTGCATGCCTAAAATTAAGGAGGGACATCTAGTTAAATTACGTTTGTCTGAAGATCAAAAATAGAAACTTGTGCCACACTGTTGTAAGGACATGCACACCTCCTATTTTATAATCTTGAGTTTGCAGTTAAATAATAATAGGTAATGCGTAGTTCATTGTATGAAGGGGATACGTAGATCCCCGTGACAAGGGATTTTACAGTTATGTTTCTCATTGAATTGAGCAGTTTCCTCTCTCATTATGATTGCACAATTTTCTTTCACAAAAATTGCATGCCTCAAATAATTTTGTATTCTAGTCTCATAGGGATTTGTGTAATTCTCTATTTTAGAGTATTTTGTAGTTACCCGGTAAGGAAAATAATAAATTCTTGATCAAGGAAGGACTTAGCTTGTGTTAAGAAGGTGTTTTCTTGTCTCCAGAAATTGAGCAACTGTTATCGACAAGACCTAGTTGTTGTCATGAAAACACAATTAATACATCACAAGCCTAACATGAAAAAATAATCCATTGAAACACCTAATAAAGAATAAGAACACTTGATTCCAGTTTAAACAATAGTTCTTATTACCAAAGGTAGGCTCCAAAATAAAATCATAAGAAATTTTTTGGAGGGGGGTTGCAACAACTGCAACATGAATTGAATTAAAGGAAATGTTAATCTAGCTATAGAGCGTAAGGAATCAATAAAAATTATGAAAATAATAACTATAATATTTCTCACAACTCCGTAGGGGGCCCTCCTGGTGAGTGAGAGATGCTTAGAAACTCAAATCAAAATAATGTAAAGTGCTAACACAATCATGAATATGCCATGAAACAAAGTGCTTGTATTACTTAAAACATAGTCATGTTTAGAGAATGATAGAAAAAATATGAACTTAATACTAACTTTCACTTATAAAATGAAGTATTTTATAATTTCTTCTGAATTAAAAACTTAAGAAACTGATGCCAATAAGCAAGTTCTAAATTCAACATTTAAGTTTTTAAATCAAAATAGGAAATTTTCTCTCATGATTCACTGCTGAAGGAGCTAATCATGAGAGAGTCTTTATTGACACATCGTCAACTAGGATTATGGACTTCCAAATCTCGCTTGCCTAATATTATACATGCTCACTTGATGATAGAGTTGGTTCATTGACACTCTACACAAAACCAATAATCCATAGCCACATTGACTTTTATTTTGACCAATGAGATTGACTCATATTGTGATATTATTGCTGTGACAAGTAGGTGGATGTCCATGTAGATGACATTTGGAAATTAATCATGTGTCATGATTGTATTCTAACATGTGTGAACCTGTAAAACTTAGTATTTGGCTACAAAAATTCTAGTTAGCTGCAGATGTGCATATTTCGGTAGCTATAGTACAATTTAAATCAATTTTCACAAAGAAAAATAGATGTTGAGCTATTAATGGGGATTACATTTTTATTTGACATATGCATGATCCGAATGACCTTTAAGATGAAATGAAGTGAGAAATGTATAAAAAAATGGATGAAAAAGGAAATTGATTTTTCAAAAGGAGGATAATTCAAAGGTTCAACATTCCCCCATGCCGAAGGTGTTGCATGTCCTCGTGCACAAAATTTAAAAACATGGAGAGATGCCTTTTCAAAGAACTCACTATGATGCCTGAATTAAAACATATAAGTTTTTCTATGCTCCTCTACTTTGTACATGCAATGACCACCTTGGTTTTCTCATCAAAATCTTTCCTTGTAATCCTCTAATCTTCTTCCTAAGAATCTTATTGTTTTCCTTGAATTTCTAGTTTTTCTTGTACCAATAGCACATCCTAAGCAACATAGTATCATTCTGAGTTTTTATTACCTCATTTTCACCCTTTATGTGCTTATTCAATACTTCATATACATACTACTTCAAAGCTCTAACAATCTATTGATTTTTAGGAGAAGGAGTATGTATTTCTTGCTCAGGTAGATCAAACCTAGGAGCATCATTTTGTGAATAAGCATCATGAAATTCTGGACTCAGAGGAGAATTTACCTTTTTCTATGTTTTCCTCTCTAATGTCTCCAAATAGTCATAAACGTGTTGATGAGCAAAGTCAACCTCCAGGGTATTCCTTGTAGGACTCTGACTATATGAAGGTTTTTTCACCAATTTTGTTTCAATATTGTTTTCTTAATCAAGGTATATAGTCGCTGGTGGCTCCTAATTTATATTCTTTCTCATATTTTTGGTGATCCTCTTGCTTCTTCTCAGTTTCTTCTCAGGCTCCATCTCCCTTTGAATGCCTTCTATCTTATTTACCTATTTCTGTGATTTGCCTTTGTTTTATTTTGGTGTCTTTGTTAGTTCTTCCTTTTTGTTGGTTTCTTTCTTCTAACATCTTCAGATTTACTTTCTTTCTTTTTTACTTGCTTCATAAATTGAATATAAGGAATTTCATCCTCTGCATCATTGTTTTGAATCTCCATCTATATCAGTTCTTTTGCTATCAAATTATCATATTCTTTTGTTCCAAAGTCAGGGTTAGGGTTTGGAGGAACCCTACATTGGATTTGTATGATTTTCTTTACCTCCTATTCTTTAGGGTTTTCCACAAAATGATTTACTATAAGGAATCATTTCCAATTGTCACCGATGGTTTTTAACTATGCCTCCGTAAAGATTTTTATTAAGCCATGGTGGTATAGGGCTCGACCAATATTTTTGTATTCTCCTTGAATGTTGAAGACCATTTTCTTGAGACTCCACATAAGGTAATAAGGCAGATTCAACTCCTTTCCCTTAATAAAATGCATCATAAATATAATATGATAAAAGAGTAATGTTCCATATCTACCTTCGCAGGTAATATATATTTGAAGAACCAATAACAAATTTCTCCATTTGGACTTAAGTGTAGACACTAAAATTACCTTTTTAAAAAGTGAAAAATCCATACTTGGGTTGTGAAGGAATGTTTTCCACTATTCATCCTTGATTTTTTGGTTCTTAAACAAACTCTCACCACTTCTTGGGAGCTCTATCGCCTATGCTACAAAATATTCATTTATATTCAAATTTATATCTCCAATTTCGACTTATACACCATCAAAATCTCGAGTGAATGCCCTAGTCACTTCAATTTCATGGCCATTGAATTTATCAAAGAACTTAAGACACCCTAATTTTTGTAACTATTCTCAAAACTATGGGTAGGCACTGAGAAAATTTACTCCATTTGTCTTGTATCAAAAAATAACTCCTAGATAAGTTTTAACTTTGAATTATATCCTTTGATATGGTTTTGGTGGAGAAATGGGTGATGAAATGGATGAAACTCGACAGTGGTAGGGTTAAAATGATATGGATCTCTGAATGCGGTGGAATTGTTGAAGTATAATTCTCCCTCTTGGATTCACAATTCCCATAATTTTTAACACTGTTACCGATGAAATAGGTAACTGCACTGGTACCTACTTTTTGACGTAGCAAGAAAAACACCCAATTTTGAAAAGTGGTGATGCAGAATCATTTTTTTTAGCATGTTTTTGGCACTTTAATTTTTTTTTTTAATTTTTTTTTCTATGATGCTTTTTATGTCAATTTTGAATAGTGGTGGCATATCATCACCAACGTTTTTTTAGAGGATTGATTTTGACACTACACATTTTCTAATGTCTTCTTCTTTCGTGAGATGTTTATTTTTAAGTGCATTTATGTACTTGTGTTTTAAAAATAAAAAAATAATGTTTTTTTAAATAAAATTTTGCAATGATATCTTCACTTTTTCACATAGATAAAAAATGAAAAAAGGGTCAATATTATAAAGTTTATATTTTCTACAAGTTTATGTATTGCTAATTAATTTTTCAATGCACATCAAATAATTGCCGCTAAAAAACCAATATTTTGAATGATATGACAAAAAAATACAAATTTTCAATACAAGTAGAATGAAAAAAATACACTTTTAGAGACTTTTTGTTAAAAAAAACATGTTAAATAAACTAATTTTTGGGAAAATCTTAACAAAAAACTTAAGAAAATAGCATTTTTATTGAATTTTATTTCAAAAAATAATAGTAATCACATGTTTTTTGCAAAAAATAAGGATTCTTCTCATAAAATATCAAAGTCTAAACATTACAAGTAAAACTGATTAATAGATCTCAAAAATGAGGTTTGTTTGCAAGAATAACTTAAATATCCTCAACAATATCAACTAATACATGTTCAACATCATCTAGAACATCATTGGTGGCTTCTTCCGCGACATTTTCTACTTCATTTTGGTCATTTTCATCTTCTAATGGATCTTTCATATTTGCAAATCTTCCAAAATGTCCCTTCCAATCATTCCATATAATGGTGGTTGAGGTTCCTTTACTTTTTTTTCCACATGCATTCATTAAAATCCCCTTCCCTCAAACCAACTCCTTGCTTTGCATCTGGAAGGAATTCAAGAGCATTAATTCTTTTTTGAAAAAAATTGCATTGCACAGGGTCTTTCTCAATGGCAATGCAATTTCTTCCTTTTGGTAGGTAACATGCTAGTGTTGTACCTAATCATCAAGTACAAAAGAAATAAGTAATAAAATTAGTATAAAGACATAAAAAGTAAAAAATAAAATATTTAAATTTAAATTTGTATAATAAAACTTACCTGAACTTGAAAATAGATCTAAAACCCAATCTCCTTCATTTGATGGCTTCGCCCGGCCTTCCTCTGGCCCCCAGCTAGGCGGAGGGAAATTCCGAGAATCGCCCTCTGCCCAGCCGAGGGCTAGGAGTAGGCTGGGCAGCCCTCGATGACGCCACCCGGCCGGCCTCTGCCCAGCCGGGGGTGACTCTCAAAATTTCCCTCTACCCAGCCAGGGGTAATTCTCATAATCACCCTCCGCCCAGCTAAGAGTGATTCTCAGAATCACCCTCTTCCTAGCCGAGGGTGATTCTCAGAATCACCCTCCGCTCAGCCGGAGGTCAGAGGCAGGTTGGGTGGCACTGTCGAGGGCTACCTAGCCTGCCTCCAGCCCCCAGCTGGGCAGAGGTAGGCTGGGTAGCCCTTGATGGCGCTACTCGGCTGGTCGGGCGTCACCGTCAAGGGCTACCCAGCTTGCCTCCGGTCCCCGGCTAGGCAGAGGGCGATTCCGAGAATCACCCTCCACCCAGTCGTGGGTCAAAGGAAGGCTGGGCATCCCTCGATGACACTACCCGGCCCGCCTCCGGCCCTCAGATGGGCGGAGGGAAATTTCGAGAATCACCCTCTGCCCAGTTGGGGGTGATTCTCAGAATCGCCCTCCGCCTAGCCGGGGACCAGAGGGAGGCCGGGCAGTGTCATCGAGGGCTACCCAGACTGCCTTTGACCTCCAGTAGGTAGAGGGCGATTCTGAGAATCACCCCCAAATGGGTAGAGGGTGATTCTCAGAATCGTCCTCCGCCCAGCCGGGGATGATTCTCAGAATCGCCCTCCACCCAGCCAGGAGTAATTCTCAGAATCTTCCTTCACCCAATCGGTGGCGATTCTCGAAATTGCCCTTTGCCTAGTCGGGGGTGACTCTCTAAATCACCCTTCGCCCAACTGGGGTGATTCTCAGAATTTCCCTCCGCCCAACCATGGGCCAGAGACAGGCTGGGCAACACCATCGAGGGCTTCTGAGCCTGCCTCCGACTTGCGGCTGGGTGGAAGGCGATTCTCAGAATTTCCCTCCTCCTAGCTGGGGGCCAGAGGCAGGCTGGGCAGCTCTCGACAGTGCCGCTCAGCCGGCTTCTGGCCCCCAGCCAAGCAAAGGGTGATTCCAAGAATCTCCCTCCACCCAGCCAGGGGTCAGAGGCCAGCCGGATGGCGCCATCGAGGGTTTCCCATCCTGCCTCTGCCCAGCTGGGGGCCAAAGGTAGGCTGGACAGCCCTCGACAGTGCCGCCCAGCCTGCCTCCGGCCCCCAGCTAGGCGGAGTGCGATTTCGAGAATCACCCTCGGCTGGGCAGAGGGCGATTCTGAGAATCACCCCCGACTGAGCGGAGAGCGATTCCGAGAATCACCCCCAGTTGGATGGAGGGTGATTCTAAGAATCACCCCTTGCTGGGTGGAGGGTGATTCTGAGAATCAACCCTGGCTAGGTGGAGGGCGATTCCAAGAATCACCCCCAGCTGGGGTGATTCTCGGAATTGCCCTCCGCCCAACCTAGGGTGATTCTCAGAATTGCCCTCTGCCCAGCCGGAGGCCAGAGGCCGGCCAGGCGGTGCCGTCGAGAGCTGCCCAGCCTGCCTTCGGCCCCCAGCGGGCGACAAATTAATTTTTATTTTATTTTACTTTTTTCAAACACAAACTATTTAAAAAAAAAAATTGTTTTTAAACAAAAACTATTATAATAAAAAAAATTGTTTTGTTTAATATATATATAAAAAAAAGCTATTCAATTAAAATTTTAAAATACAAAAAAATAATAAAAATAAATTAAAAAATATGTTTTAAAAAACAAACAAACAAATAAAAATTTTTATTTTTATTTTTTTAAATTAAAACAATTATTATTTAAAATATAAAAAAACAATAAAAAAAAAATTAATATATGTTTTAAAATATAAACAAACATATATAAGAAGATTTTAATTTTTTTTTTTTTTTCTTAAAACTAAAACAATTATAATTTAAAATATAGAAAAACAATAAAAAAAATTGAAAAATATGTTTTTATATATAAACAAACAAATATATGAATAATAAATTTTTCATTTACTTGTTCATTTTTAAAAATTGTTTAAGTCATATAATTTCTCCATAATTTCATGGTTCAAGTATCTTGAAAACTTAAGATTTAAAAACTTGAGATTTAGAGCCTGTCATTAAGGTTTTTATACGCTGCGAAATTTTATCTTTAATGTTATGGTTGAAAATAATTACAATTTTAGGGTTGTTTAAAGTCAAGATATTTTATATTTAACAACATGGATAAAAATTGTTCGAAATGATAAGCCCTTCAGACATGATTTTGTTTATATTTAACATCATCTATCAAAAAATTTAGAATTTTACGATTTTCAATGTCCTAATATGTTGTCTTTAATTCCATTGTTACAATGTGTCAAAATTGTGACACAATGTTTTTTTTTATTATTCCAGTATCAACTCGGTTTGTTTTGAGGGTGTTTTTTCAATCATTTTTTCAAGAAACAATTTCGTTTTTAGCATAATTTTATAAAAAGGTGAAATTTGACCTTGAGAAAAAAACAAATGCGTTCTGGAATACAAATTTTTTGTTTTTAGGGCATTTTTTCATGTTTTTTGAGTATTTTTGGGCTAGAGTTCCCGTTTTGAGTTAATAGTTCACGTTTCATCGGTAACATTGTTTTTTGTAGATCCAATCTTTTAGGATGGTTATTATATGTAGGATTTAGATTATTCACATGCAGTGAGGGATATTTTTGATGTGATTGAATTACATATGGATTACGAGTGATGGGATGGGAGGATATGGAATATGAATAAAGTCATAATTGTAGGTCATTATTTCAAAGGTGTATCTACAATTTTTAATAAATCCACCAACTCATAAATCTATAATTTTCTTTAAATGAAAATTGATTCAACATTCCTATAGTTAACTTATAATGCATACCTCTTGGTGTAATAATTTCTCTTTGATTTCAGGTCCATAATGTATTCTTGGAAGGAATTGGATATAAAATGTGAAATTAGCTACAAAATACTGCAAATTTTTCAAATTTTTCTTCAAATTTGTTGGTTGTTGTCTTGAAACTAGCTATTGTTGAATGTGGATAATTCCTGATGATGTTGTTGACTAATGGAAGTTTTCTCTTTTTAAAAGAGAAAAAAATTCTTAAAAAAAAATTATTTGAGCTTGAAAATTTTATTTCTAAGGAAAGAAAGGGACAAAAGAAAACGGGAAGAAAGAAAGGGAATGCAAAAATCTAAGTTTCCAAGGATTCCTTGGTTTTCAACTAATATTTCTGCACATGAATGCTAGCAATGTTTTTTTTATTATGATGTTTATTATTATTATTTCATATATATATATATATATATATATATTGCACTTATTTTGGTAACTGAGGAGAAGATTCTCCATTCCTTACCAACTTTAGATCAGAATTCTCTTGCAGATATCTAACAAACTCTTCTCTTATCAGGGTCTTATGATATAACTTTAATATGTGCCCATTGACAAGGAAGGCGATTTTTTCTTCATCAATAGTATCGATTCTAACTGCCCCATTATAAAAAACAATTTTTGTTTCATAGGGACCAAGATAATGTGTTTGAAACTTTCCTTGAAAATATTTAAACTTAGAATAAAAAGGAAGAGCCCAATCACCTTGCTTGAAATTTTTGACTTTGATGAATTTGTCATGCCACTTTTTTCTTTGCTGCTGGATTATGCTTGTTCCTTGTATGGTATCTTGTCAGATTTCATCTAGCTCATTCAATTGTTCCATCCTCTAATTTTGGTCTTTAGAGAGGTTAAGCCCCAACTTTACTGTTGTCTTGAAAGTTTCCACTAGGAATTCAATTGGAAGCAGGACTTGCTTCCCACAAGAAATCTCATAAGGAGTATGTCCTATATTATTTCTCCACGTGGTGAATATGCCCAAAGTGCTTTTGGAAGTCTATTTTCATAGTCCCTTCTATGAAAATGTACAATTTTTCTCACTATAGCTTTGAGGACTTTGTTGGTGGATTCCACTTTCCCATTATCTTGTGGATGATTTGGAGTAGACTTGCAATGTTTGATCTTATACTGCTCCATAATCTTCTGCACCAAATTTGATATAAATTGAGAACATTGATGGTTCATCATGAAAAAATTTTAATATTTTAGGTACCTCATCTTCTCAAACACATCTTCAAACAATTAAATTAGGTCAAGTTCGGTATAATTTTCCTTCTACCCAGGAATAGGGTGCACTAGCTTTACTGAATTTCTTCTTTTCTTTCACTGATAATTGAGGGGGGGATTTCCTTATAGCTAAATAGTTAGAAATATCTACAAATCAAGGAGTTTTAATAGATACTTCAAAAATATATTTGCTAGGAAAATTATCTATTACAAGAGTATCATTATTATCATTTTGCATCCTGTAAAGGAAATCAACAACGTTGTTTTCCTTTCCTATCCTATCTAAAATAGTAATATTCAATTCTTGTAATAATAAAATCCATCTAGTGATCCTTCTAATAGTAATTTGTTTGTTCATTAAATACCTAATAGTATAATGATATGTATGAATGAAAGTATCATTACCAATAATATAGTTTCCAAACTTATCAATGGCCTGAACAACAACTAAAAACTCATTTTTTTGTAATTATGTAATTTAACTCTATAATAGTCAAAATTTCACTTGTGTAATAAATAACATAAGGATTTAAGTCTTTTTTTCCCAATACAGCTCCCAAATTGTATATGAACCATCAATTGAAATATGAAATGGGAGAGACCAATTTGTTCTTCTTAAAATTGGTGCTTGAGAAATTTGTATTTTAATGATTCAAATGTTTTTTGGCAGTCATAATTCCAAACAAATTCACAATATTCTATAAGAAGTTTAAAAAGTGCTGAAGATATTTTTGTGAAGTTTTCTATGAAACTTCTATTGTAACTTGTAAAACCAAGAAAAATTCTAACATCTCTTTGACATTTTGGTACTCAAATTTTAGAAATGACTTCAACCTTTGAGGTATCCACCTTGATCCCAACACTTGAAATATGATGTCCTAAAACAATGCCTTCGTTAAAAATAATAATAATAAAATTCATGACTTAATGAAATATTTTATTCTTTGCATCGAATGAGAACCTTCTGTAATTTTTCCATACCTTCCTCAAAAATATTTCCACACATAGTAAAGACATCCATATAAACCTATACACAATCATGGATCAAGTCAAAATATATAACTAATGCCACTATTTGGAATGTTGTAGGTGCATCACATAAACCAAAAGGAAGTAAAATTTAATCATACATACCCCATGGACATGTAATTTTTTTTTCTTGATCTTCAGGTGATAACTGTGTTTGATTATATCCACTTGAAGCCATGAAGAAATCAAAAATATTTCTTCCTTGCTAAAGTATCAAACTCTTGATCAATAAAATGGTAGTGGGAAATGATATTTTATAGTATATTTTTTTAGTTCTTGATAATACATGCATACTCTCCATTTTTTGGTCTTCTTAGGCACAATCACCAAGGGTGAAACCGATTGGCTATATGATATTGGATAAATGAAATTCACATTAAGAAAATTTTCTAATTCCTCTTTAAATTTTTCCTCTGTTGGCATTGTTTTGTAGGCATTGATGTCAACAAGGTCATGGTGATGATAATGTGTGATGTAGATACTATAGGTTGGAATTGATGTATTGATAGTGATATGGATATGTTGACATTGATGCCAACTCTTGAGGTCATATAGTTATGTCAACCTCATGTTGTATATTGATGGACCATGGTGTGTGTTGGTTACGCATGTGTATAGGTGGTTGCAGGTGGCTTGCATAAATGATATATTGCATTGAATTTTACATATCTACTAGCATGGAGATGTGTATATGGATAAGTGATTTTTTGGTGTTCCATACAGAGTGTGAACAGAGGATGTCATGGTCCTCATGATCATGTTGTTGCATAGCATTGGATGTGGTGAGGTGTTTGAATATGTATTGGTTATGCATATGATTGTTTGGTTATACATTGTTACCAAGGATGGTTCCCATGGTATTTGGTATGGAGGTTAAATGATTTACCTTGGTATTTTATTGAGCATGAGTAGGGTATTACCATGGTACATGTATTCTTGGTATTGGCATTACCATGGTATTGGTACAATTTTGGAGCAAGTTCGCATGTGATATTACCTTGGTGAAGATATTATTGGTATTTACATAACCAAGGTATTTTATTGTGGTATTGGTTTTAATATTATCATGGTAAATTTTTCCTTGGTATTGACATAACCAAGGTATTTACCCATGGTATTGAATTGGAGATTACCATGGTACAGGCATCCATGGTATTGAGATAACCATGGAATTTTACCTAGGTATTGATTGATGAGAATAATTTGACTTAACCATTTCGGAAAATTAAATAATATAGGAAGAGAATAAAATTTATGTTGGTTCTCTTGTGTGAGAAAATTGTCAAACATGCCAACTCAGAAATTTACTAGATAAAAAGTGACAGTTTTGCAGATGATTTATGGGAGAATGAGGATGAATATCAAAATTATGAGACATGGGTTTTGTGAAGAACGAACCGAATTAGTTTTTAGTGAGTTTTTTTCAAAATTCAGTCTATATTGAGAGAAACAAAAGGTTATTTGAAGGACATTCTCGTAGATTTTCTGTTGTGGTCATTTTCCAAATTGCCCCAATTGCAATTTCAAATTCAATTTTCTTCCAGAAAGTGATTAAAACTGAAAATATCAAAAGGAAAGTGGATATGGTAGATTTATTTAATAAATGAGATGAATTTGGATCCAATCAAGCATGTGAACATAGTTGTGATTCCCATTAGTGCTGTGTAATTATTGAATTGAGAACTTGAGTTCAACTTTATATTGGAGATAGCTCATTATGAGATGGTTGATTGTGAGTTGATTGAGTTGGAGCATGTGTATGTGAGTGAGAAGGTTGTAGAGAATAATTTTATGATTTAGATATAGTGGATATCCTATATGCTTTAGTCTATGACTAAATATTGATAATATTTGAAGCATGATTCAATATTGTTCAGATTTAGAGTTGCTAGTGTAGTCTTTGAGTTGGGAGAATTTAGAATTATGCTAGAGTATATGTTGGTGATCCTTTCAAACTTGTTTTTCAGGAGTTGCGGATGAATTAATTAGCACATAGAATGTGTCTTATGATGTTATTTGTACTATGCAATGATTTATTGTTGCGAGGTCTGATATTCAGTTTTGTCTCGACACAATTTCTATTGGAGAGCACATATTTTGTGCATTTGCTTTTATATTGATTGATGACGAGTTCTTGTTGTTGAGGCATGTATGCAGAGCTGATTTCTGGTTGAGCATAGTGTCTTTGGATCTAGTTTGAAAATAAATGAAAGGAGGTATGCATGGTGATGAGGGGCAGTGACTTGATGGAGGTGGAGCAGTGATAGAGAAGCTTCAACGAAAGGAAGAAGTTTATCAATCCAATGGTGGTTGGATAGTCCAATGGTAGTTGGGCGAGGATCGAACAATTGTGGTGGCCTTCAGTGGATGGTAATCCATAAATATTCATAGAGAATGAAGTATTCTTAGATGATCCAGTAGTATCGAGTATCCTAGCCAATGGTGGTTGGAATGTTGTACATGATGTCGAATATCCATGCTGATGGGAGTAGAATTTATAGCAGAGTAGCAACAATAAGGGTGGTTTTTCTCCCGGAAGGGTTTCCACCATAAATCCTGTGTCTCATGTGTGATTGATGTCATGTGCATTGCCTATTGTTTATGTTGCTCACATGGTTTATGATTTAGCTTCTTATATGGTTTTATGCATGGATAATCTAATGTGTTGCTGGCGAATAATTTGTGATTCAGTAAGAAGTTAATAAAAGGAAAAAAACATATATAAGTCACATGACTGATTCAACCCCCCCCCCCCCCCCCATAATCAGTAGTGCTCAAAGGTTTCCAACAATTTGTATCAGAGCGAGGCTATTGGTTGTAACTTGATCGCTAGAGAGTAGATCTGGGGTTTGTTGGCTATATATATATATATATATATATATATATATATATATATTTATTTATTTATTTATTTATTTATTTAAATATTTATATATATATATATATATATATATATATTTATTTAAATATTTATATATATATATATATATATATATATTTATTTATTTATTTGATTTGATTTGATTTGATTTATTTATCTATTTTTATTTTTTTTCAGAATGGTTGTCTTCACTGTTGCAAATTACAAGGTATGGAGTAAAAATATAAAATCTCAACTATTATCTTGTGGATCTAATGTTTGGAGAGTTGTATGTGAAGGTTGTGGCAAAGATCTAATTGCAATAAAATATTTGCAGCAAGAGGCTAAAGCATGGTGCATCATCTACAAGAATATTCATGATGATGATTTGAAGAGACTAATGGGTTTAACATGTGCCAAATATATGTGGGACAAGATAGAAGCCATATTTGGTGATGGTACTGTTAGCAACTAATTTGTACCTCAGGCTGAAAAAGGCAAAATAGGGTAACCTTTAAAGCACGCTCAGCCTTGTAGCTAGCCCTACAAGGTCAGGAGAGGGCTCTCTCCATGAAAATATATTCAACAAAGTACAATTATGAACTGATTTTAGGCTAGGTATAATAAATGGAAAAATGTTTTAATGAACGAATTTTCAGGGTTGTATGGAACAAATGGGACAGTTTGAATCAGGGAATTAAATTAGGGATATAGGGTATTTAATGGGGCAAGGTAGGCAAGAATTTCAGCAATTAAATTTAAATAATGATGAGATGGTAAGACTGGTGAGGAGCTGAAAAAGGCATAGGAGATGGATCCTTTTCAAACAGAAGAAAACACAAAATATTGAGTGATTTCCCAAGGCAGAGCATACAAATGGATTCTACCTATCTATCTTGAAAGAATTCAACCAGAGATGTTTATGAATGAATGGTAAACATAACACATTTACATATGAACACAAAGGAGAGAAAAAATGCTAAAATTCATACCACATGGATCCCACAAATCAGAGCTGCATATCTTATTAATTCCTTGTCAAACTGTTACAATGGGGCATAGAGCATCCTCCTAGTTTTCCACACTATTCCCTTACTTACTTACAAACTGATTACAAATGACTGAAATAATTACATTAAATAGACCAGAAATGTGGGAAATAGATCCACAGAAAAAGGGAGTTGTTTTACCAACTAAGAATTGAAATCTGAAGATAGGAAAGAGAACCAACAATCTGCTCCTGAAAGGGAGGAATAGCAATATGTTTTGACCACCTGGGAAGATTCACAGATACGTTGGATGAATGAAAAATAGGAAATCTGAAGAGAAAATCCCTATTTTCCTGCTACTGTAGAAATCTCTGTTTCATAATTAGCTCTCAGCCCTTTGACTGTTGCTTTTCTAAAAAAATCTCTTATATGCCGAGAAATCTGTTTGAAAACATCAAAACTAAATTTTATGCCTTCAATGCAGAAAAGACCCCCTTTGGGTAAAAGGAGTGAAGGGAAAGGAGGTGGGATTCAAATTGCAATCGCAATCGCAATCTAAGGGGAAGAAGAGGATATAATATATAATGGAGCGATTGAAATATAATATGCGATGGTGCAATCACAATCGGGGATCGAAGTGGGAGAGGGGTGGATATTATTATAACGAGGCATGAAAAAATCCGATGCGATTGGAAATACCCTTATAAAATGAAATAATAAGTGAAACGGGCTTTACAAAAGGAAAAGGCCTTTTTTGTTTGAATGGGCGGAAAAGGTTTAAAGGAGGGACCGGGAAGGTCAATCGCATCGGGAGATTTGGAAGGGGAACGAGTAAATTTATAAAACTTCTGATGCGATGGAATTACTTTGAAAAAATTTAAAACCAAATTATATCATTTAACAAAGGGAAAAGCACTTTTTTCATTGAAAAGAGTGATGGTTCTGGTGGGACCCGAAGGTCAATCGCAATCAGAATTGGAGTTTGGGAGTGGAGGTAAAGTGTTATACCGTGGGATTTCGCCGATTGCGATGGCACAATAGTGTATGAGCCATCCGATTGGAGGAGGCGATCGACGGCGGAGATGTGTCAGAAGTCAATTGGATCGAGGAAATTATGGGTGCGGGGATGCTGTGGATTCTGCAATGCGATTGTCTGTGGGCCATCGGATCGGATGGGCAGATCAACGGCGAAGGAATAATCGGGCGGAGTCAATCGGGTGGGACTCAATCGCATCGGAGTATTTGTGAACATAAGTGCCAATCAGAGCGCACATATTAAACTTTGCGATTGCAATCGGGAAAGGGAAAGGGATTGAATCGGCGAGGGATTTATAATGTAAAATTTTAAAACTTTATTATAAAGTTTAAGGGGTAAAGTGGGGAAGTGGTTTTACTTAATCACATCGGGGATTTACATGCGTCAAAGAAATTTTGCATTGTGATTTTATAATTGGAAGGGGAAAAAAGGGGGGTTTTATAAAGAAAGACATAAAAATTTAATAAAATAAAGTTTTAGGAAGAAATGGGAAAAAGGGAAGGGTTAGGCTATAAAGGACCTTTTTTTTCATTTAGGCATATATTTCAATCCAAGAGTCAGTTTTGAGAGTGTAATATACCGTTGGAAAGATATTTCTGGGCTCTTTCTGATGGAACTACTTAGAACATGATTTGACACTAAAAATGCTGTGGAAAACTTCTCTGAAGGGCAGGGAGGTAACTTTGTGGAGATAGTAGCTTCTGAAGTGTGACTTATTACATATGATGACATAAAATTACATAAAGACGATAATAAAAGAAAAGTATCATTTTTTCACCTCAAAACATGGTTTTGAGGTGAAAATTACATCAAACTGAATAAAACATTTCTTTGATCTTCCCAGGTGTTGTGACTTTGATTTTATTGACTTCCTCATGACCTTGTTGATATTTACTGACACTTGACTCATTAATTTGACCATGGTGAGATCCTAGAACCTAATGAGACCCATCCTATGACCTACTAACATGACTCACAAAGTGAAAGTAACTCATGACTAAAGACCATAGAGAGGAGAATCAACAAGTTTCACATGAGGGAAAACTGATGAAAAATCACTACCATCAATGAATCCATGACCTAGCGGAATGGTGAAAATTTATGTTATGGGACTTCTAATATGCAAATGTAAAAGATAAATTTTGATCACTGATGGCAGTATGACTAGACTGACACTAACATTGGTTCCAATGGGGATGGTAGCTCCTTGGAGGTGCCAAGAACACTGTAGACCAAGTAACCTTATCTATTGGGCATGGAGTCAAAAACACTAAAAACTGACACAATGCAGACTGACTCTGACTCAAGAATAAGACTTAAACTAAAATAAAACCAAACTATACACATATCATTCAAGTTTTATAGGCTTCACCTTGGGCCCCAAACTTCAATGACCGTGTACTTGAACTCTGACAAAAAATAACATGGTATATACAATGATGGTGACTTATTTTCTGGTCCATTATCTTCAACAATGGTAGTGCTTCAAAAGCCTAGCATTCACTGCTCCTCCAGGGAAATCTTGGCCATCCATCTCTGAAAGCAAGAAAGCATTATGTCCCCTGTATGTTGAAATCTTGTATGATCCTTTCCACAGGTTGTCGAAATTACCATACTTCCCTTTGTCCTCATTTCTTGCATCCCATCTCCACACCACATCATCCAACTGAAAATTTTCTGCTTTGGTCTTACGGTCATAAATATTCTTTATCTTCTCCTGCAATTAAATATCATTTTGTGACACTTCCTCTCTTGTTTGTTGAAGGTGGATCATCTGATTGATTCTTCACTGATTGTCATCATCTTCACTACCAACTTCTTGAAATAATCTCATGACTGGAACTGTAAGTGATGTAGGAAAGACAACATTAGTACCATAAACCAATTCAAAAGGTGACATAACTATAGATTTCTTGCTACTAACTCTGTCTGCCCACAATGCATTGATGAGCTTTCGATGCTAGTTTATTATGTTTGCCTCCAACATTTTATTGATTATGTTTATCAAAGATTTATTCGATGATTTTACCAGGCCATTGCCTTGTGGATAGTACGTTGTTGAATGGCCCAGCACAATATTGTATTTGTTACAGAAATCCACCATCTTCTTAGATTTGAACGCTGGTGCGTTATCTGTTATAATTTTGTGAGGAAATCCAAAACGAGACAAGATATTTGACTCTAGAAATTGAATAATTGCCATATCAGTATCCTGCCTTGCTGGAACGGCCTCGATCCATTTGGTGAAGTAATCTGTTCCTGTCAATATCCATATATGTTGTGTTGATGATGCAGGATGGATTTATCCTATGAAATCGAGTCCCCACTGCTGAAAGGGAGCGTTTACTTAAACTGGTTTCAAAGGAAGAGGAAGCAATTTCCTTTTTCCTTGGAAAATTCGACATTCATGAAAACTCATCACTATTTTGTAGAAATATGAAAATAAAGTGGGCCAATAATATCCTGCTCTCAACACTTTGTTAGTTGTAGTTTTCCAAAAAAAATGACCACCACAATCACCTTTTTGAAAATCATGCATCACCTTCTGAGCCTCTTCTTCAACCAAGAAATTGAGGAGAATACCTCCAAGATCTTTCCAATAAAGAGCATTGTTTAAAATACAATATTTAGCAAATTTAAGTTTCAGTAATCTATCTTTACTCTTAGACATCCCTGTAGGTGGTGAAAGATGCTGAAGGACCTAAACAATATCAGAATACCATGGGGATTGTAGAAAGATATATGAAACTAGAACAAGCAAACCTTCATCTTCCTCTTATGACATTGTTGTTATGAGGTTTATATCCACGACACGCAAATTTGATTGGGCCATTAGCTTTGCCAAGCCTTTTCCTTTGATCAAATTTTTGGGCTTGATCTCCAAATCATACTCCAACATAGCTGCTATCCACTTACCTCTTCGACCTTCTGGATCAGTTTGTATCAACACATCCTTTACTTCTGCATTAGGAACATATGCTATAGTATGTGAATGCAGAATATAGACCCTAAAATCCTTCAATGCCTTTATAAGAGCCAGTTCTTGTTTCTCAATAATATTATACTGCAAAGCAACATCTCTAATAGTCCTACTGAAAAAGGCAATTGGCTTTTGTAATTTCCCAAATGGGAAATTTTCTGCTCCATCGGGAACATCTTAGATGTTCCTATTTTTTTTTCCACCTCCGAGAGTATTAACAATCAACATTGAACTATCTCAGAGATTGACTACAGGGGAATTTACTAGATATGTCATCTTCACAAGGAATAATGAGATCTAGAGGCTACCTGGCCCACTAGCAGACTCTGACAATAGAACTTGTCAAGAGCTAATAATTCCCTTTAAGGAATTTCTGCAACAGTTGCCCATGAGGACGTTGTATAAGGAATCCAATGTGAAAATAAGGTGATCCAATGTCGGGATGCCTTAGAACATGTCTGATACAAACTCCCTGCAGAATATAAGCTCAAAGAAATAAACCTAAGGGGGTTATTCAGATCTCCCACCAATAAGTATGCCGGAATAGTGCTTAATGAGAGAATCTTCAGGAGCATGAAAACTTCAACAAGTAGCAGCAGTGAAATAATAACCCATGGAATGTAAGAAGAGTGCAAATCTGATATATAATCTGTAGCATCAAATTTAATACAAATCCCTTGAGGAAAATGCCTCTCAAGGTAAGCTCAAATCAACCTCAATAGGAAATGTACATGGAACAAGAGAATACACTGCTACATAAATCTAGCTACTCACTAACTGCGCAGTCTATGAGGGAAAATGACTGCCAACTGATATATATCAAATTATATAGCAATAAAAGCTCAAGTAAATATGGGGGAGCAAGATATTAACCCCGGAAAAAATTATTACAACAATCCTCTAAGGGATTGGCTAAAATACATAAAACACCAAAATGTCGGAGTAGTTGGGCAGCTACTGTAGCTCAAATATAATACAACATAGGAGAAGTGAAATATATGTTGCAATGAAAATGAAACCTCCTCCAATGATCTCCAAAGTGAAGGAGCTGATCTCCTTCCTGAAGATTTCACTCACTAGTGCACAAAATGAATCCCTTGTGCAAGCCACCTCTATAAATAACACTGTATGGGAAGGAGACTACACTAGGCATGAGAGAAACATATGGCCCAATGCCATAATCTGCAATAGAAGCTCCGGGATCTCCTTTTCTGATCTCCTAGAGAAAGAGATGGCCTCTCCTCTACAGAACAACTCCGGAAATGTGATGATGATGGTCCCTCACTGCAACACCAACAACTCCAGCGTTCTCTTGCTACAAGAATAACGTAGTAGTTGTAGATGAATGCTCTAGCCTCAAGCCATGATGTGAGGAATATGAATAACAATCTCTCCATGGCCTCCCATGGGAGAGAAGGGCATTCCTAAACAGGAAACCCTCTTGTGCTAAGCAGCACCAAGTTGAAGAGAGCTTCAACCTCCAAATACTATTCTCCAAGAATGATTTCCACAATGGCTCTCCTTCATATTTTATGCAATGTATGCATGGACCCCACTCACATTAGGGTTTCTCTCATTTCAAAATTTCCCTCCACTCCAAATACGCAATATTCTTGTGCAAGTTTCCCCTCTTAGGGTACGTTGTTGACTTGGTCAACCATGGTCTAGATCACTTGCTTTTGGCCCTTTTCACACTTGGGGCTGCTATATTAAGCCACTTAAGTGACTTTTTAACCTTAGGAGTGTTTATTAAGTTGCTAAAATGGGTCCCCTCACCCATTTTATTCATTTTATTAAAATGAAAGAAAAATTAATGTCTCAAATACTTTATTGCAAAATTTGGGACATTACAGTCCTCCCCTCCCAAAACTTGCTTGTCCTCAAGCAAGAGCAAGGATGACCTGCAAAAAGTCCTCCACTCAAGGCATGAATTCTGAAATATCATCATGTAGATCCTCCATCCTCAAGCAATCAACCAAACAAAATGAGTCACCTTCCAACTTGGTAACTCCTAAAAGTACTCCTCCACCTTGTGCTCATGAAATAGGTGGGCTGAATTTCTGAACTTGGTAAGCTTCATATCCTACCCCACGCTGTCCTCTTCTCCACTCATGATGAATGTGGAGTGAAAGCTGAACTTGGGCTGCAATAGTGTTGCTTTCAAGAGGCAAAATGAAGTCTATATCCCCAAAAGATCTCTCCTTCAACGCTGCAAATCAAGCTGGCCCAAATAATCTCATATGTGATGAGTCGGAATTCATCCACATATGGCATCCAAACAATCATATGGTTCACCTCATGTAAAAACACATGGCTGCACATGGTGACCATATCATCTTCCATACTCCCTTGGAGCATTGCAGCAAAAGAATGGAGGTCTTCTTCCCCAAAGGGCACATCCACCCAGTGAGTCTCTCCCTCCACATGATACATATGGGGCTGCTGCTGATATATGGCTGAAATGAAATGGTCTTCATGAGAGACCCAAGCCACCCCATCAATCATACAAACCATGAAATTCCTCCTCCAAAATTTTGAACTCTCCAAATAACACCTCCCACATGAAGGAAAGATATGAATCTTGGAAATCATGGGCTGCCCATTGCCTCTCCTGAAATATACAATATGAAAATTAGGGAGAATCATACTCCCAATGGGCATCTTCAATTCATTTCCCTCCTTCAAAATGATGCTTCCTCTAAACAACGTTCCATCAACAACATGTAGAAGCATAAACGTATGTGAGCAAGGAGGTGAAATTTGGTCCCATGCATGGAACCAGCACAGGGCATCATTGTCTTTCCTCAAAATAGAGTGTAACAAGTGTCCTTTCAGCCACTTTTTTTTGCCAGATTCATCCTGCCAGATGTGATCATGAAAACAAAATTTGGTGCCAAGGTTCACACCAAAACTTTGTGTCTTTCCCCCACAAACCACCCATAATATGGCCATCTTCCTTGTTGCAATAGACCAAAAGTATAGCTAAACATAATGTACAAGAAGTAAGGATCCTCCTTGATATAACATGTTGATCATAAGAATAAGAGAGCATAAGACAAATGGTTACCTCCCTCATCATGTACTTTGGCCCTTTGAGCTGAAATTGCTCCAATGGAAAAGTCCCCCTTATTGCAGCATAGTAGGGGAGTGGTTGTGCCAACCATATCATAATCTCTTGGGCTATGAATCTAGAAAAATTCTGATATAAATCCATTATAAGGGCCCCCCAAGTGGACTCCTCCATCAATGAAGAATATGCATGGAAATGCATGAAAGAAGAACCCAAAATTTCTACATGTAGATCCCTCTTCTTGTGCTTGTGAAACCAAGCCAAGAAAGTCAAAATGTAGTGATGAATGCTTCCCTCGATTACTCCTTCATGCTCATCATCTACATGCCTCCAAATTATATCACTTGTGAAGTGGCTTTGAGAACACTCCAACAAGTAGTCCAAGCTCTCAAGTGACAGTGTTGTTGGCCTTTAGAGTAGGACCACTGTCAACTCAAAGCTCCCCTCTTTGACATGAATCTTGCCAAAGACTCCTCCCATCATGATGCTACAAATTTAGAGCTCCTCCCATGAAGAAGGTGCTACTTGGCATCCAAGATCAAAGAGAAATCCTCTTGCACTATGCTAGTGCCTCCTCTTGCTCCCGCAACATGAAAAAAATCTGAGCAACAAGAATGTTTGTTGCTCCCTCATACTTCCACCATACCCAATCTGAAATGGGAACATAACGAGTGGAAAGATAAATGCCACTCCATCATGATGCACCCATATTCTCCCCCTTTTCCATCAAATTCAATGAGTAAGAAAAGATCCTGGGACCTATGGGTTATGGATCCTCCACATTTCCGCTGGGCACATATAATCCACAAAGATCTGCTCTTTGGTGTAAGTATCCTGCCACTTGGTATCTCTCTCACAAGAGCTACCATTATTCCAAAACAGATTTCTCCTTTTTCATTTCATGGGACATTGAAATGCAATCACCTTCATGACAAAATTTCAAAACCCCATCCTCACATGTGATGCATGGCTCATCAATAGTGCATGAGGATGATGAGGGTTTCTTTCCTCCAAAATGGCACAGCGTAGTAAAAGTATCCTCCTCAAGACAATCAAAATGAAATATAATACTATCCTCCATGATAGATGCAAACTCATGCATACCTTGGAGAGATTTGGAAGAATCTTGCTGCAAGAGTCCCCTCCTCAATTGTGATGGCTGCCTCAATAGTTGAAGGTGGAGGCTGATCCTCCATGAATGTAACAGTGTTGCCATGTGCCTCTAGTGGTGAGGGCTCCTCCCTCCTTGGCCAAATCTTTTTATTAAGATCTATGAAAAATCAGCAAGTGTAGAAACCCTTGCATTCCTCCCATGGCTGAACCACCAAGTTCTTTCCTCTTCCTACTGAACAAGTGTGAAAAAGATAGAGCCTCTTGGGAGACGCTAGGGTTTTCTCCATATTTAGCAAGATACTCACTTAGAATTTGAATTCCAAGTGTTCTCCATGCTTTTTCTCCGCTCCTCTGTGAGAATAGGAAGTGCATGGTCCTTCCTCATCTCCTTATTCTATTTTCTCAACCTCCTTGGAGAGGTTGTTGCTGGACCCAAAAATGATGAGATTGATCTCATCTACTACATCATCTCTGACCTCTTCTTCTCTGGAATTCAAAATTCACAGGCTGAGCCTAGTTCAAAGCTCTGATACCACTGTAATTTCCCAAATGGGAAATTTTCTGCTCCATCGGGAACATCGTAGATGTTCCTATTTTTTTTTTCCACCTCCGAGAGTATTAAAAATCAACACTAAACTATATCAGAGATTGAATGCAGGGGAATTTAATGGATATTTCATCTTCACAAGGAAGAATGAAATCCAGACGCTACCTGGCCCACTAGCAGACTCTGACAATAGAACTTATCAAGAGCTAATAATTCCCTTCAAGGAATTTCTGCAACAGTTTCCCATGAGGACATTGTATAAGGAAGCCAATGTGAAAATAAGGCGATCCAATGCCAGGATTCCTTAGAAAATTTCTGATACAAAATCCCTGCAGAATATAAGCTCAAAGAAATAACCCTAAGGGGGTTATTCAGATCTCCCACCAACAAGTATGCTAGAATAGTGCTTAATGAGAGAATCTTTAGCAGCATGAAAACTTCAACAAGTAGCAGCAGTGAAATAATAACTCATGGAATGTAAGAAGAGTGAAAATCTGATATATAATCTGTAGCATCAAATTTAATACAAATCCCTTGAGGAAAATGCCTCTCAAGATAAGCTCAAATCAGCCTCAATAGGATATGTACATGGAACAAGAGAATACACTGCTACATAAATCCAGCTACTCACTAACTGCACAATCTATGAGGGAAAATTACTACCAACTAATATATATGAAATGATATAGCAATACAAGCTCAAATAAAGATGGGGGAGCAAGATCTCAACCCCAGAAAACATTATTACAACAATCCTCTAAGGGATTGGCTAAAATACATTAAACACCAAAATGTCAGAGTAGTTGGGAAGCTACTACAGCTCAAATATAATACAACATAGGAGAATGGAAATAGATGCTGCAATGACAATGAAACCTCCTCCAATTATCTCCAAAGTGAAGGAGCTAATCTCCTTCCTGAATATTGCACTCACTAGTGCACAAAATGAAACCCTTGTGCAAGCCACCTCTAGAAATAACGTTGTATGGGAAGGAGACTGCACTGGGCATGAGAGAAACATATGGCCCAGTGCTAGAATCTGCAATAGAAGTTCCAAGATCTCCTTTGCTGATCTCCTAGAGAAAGATATGGCCTCTCCTCTATAGAACAACTCCAAAAATGTGATGATGATGGTCCCTCACTGCAACACCAGCAAATCTAGAATTCTCTTGCTGCAAGAATAACACAGCAGCTGTAGATGAATTCTCTGGCCTCAAGCCTTGATGTGAGGAATATTAAGAACAATCTCTCCATGGCCTCCCATGGGAGAGAAGGGCATTCCTAAACAGGAATCCCTCTTGTGCTAAGCAGCACCAAGTTGAAGAGAGCTTCAACCTCCAAATTCTATTCTCCAAGAATGATCTCCACAATGGCTCTCCTTCATATTGTATGCAATCTATGCATGGACCCCACTCACATTAGGGTTTCTCTCATTTCAAATTTTCCCTCCACTCCAACTACGCAATCTTCTTGTGCAAGCTTCCCCTCTTAGGGTACGTTGTTGACTTGGTCAACCATGGTCTAGCTCACTTTCTTTTGGCCCTTTTCACACTTGGGGCTACTATCTTAAGCCACTTAAGTGACTTTTTCACCTTAGGAGTGTTTATTAAGTTGCTACAATGGGTCCCCTCACCCATTTTATTCATTTTATTAAAATGAAAGAAAAATTAATGTCCCAAATACTTTATTGCAAAATTTGGGACATTACATCTTTTCAATCTAATCTCTCTTTTGCATCAAAACCGCAGTCGTAGTATGCTCCGATGAAAATGAAAATATGATGAAATATTGAGTGTAGTCAGGACTGATCAAGACTGGGGCATTGGATAGAGCAAACTTTACCAGATTAAATGACTTGATAGCTTCTTCACTCCATTTGAAAATGCTATCCTTCTTCAACATATTAGTCATTTCTCTTAAAAGTTTAGCCAAATTAGGTATAAATCTGCGCAAAAAGTTCATCTTACCATTGAATTCTTGAATCTCCTTTTTTTTTCGTGGAAGATCTATGCCCTGAATTACCTCTACTCTAGATGGATCAATGTGGATACCGTCTTTAGATATGATATGCCCCATCAGCTTGCCTTCATCCATGGCAAAGAGACTCTTCTTTGGATTGAGAGAAATCCCAAACTTTCTGCATCGCTAAAACACAACCCTCAAATGGTGCAAATGCTCATCATCAGAACCAGAAAACACTGTCAGATAATCCAAATAAACAACAAGAAAAACATATTTTTCATTGGAAAAAGTGATGTCCATTGCTCCCTGGAAAGTAGCTCCAGCGTTCTTCATTCCAAATGGAATTTTAGCATACTGGAAGGTTCCCTAGGGTGTTTTGAAGGTAGTTGTGTCTTGGTATTTCTCATGCACCAAGATATGGTTATAGCCTGAGTAGCCATCAAGTAGTGACATCCTAGATGCTCCAACTACTCTTTGCAGAATATGGTCCATCTTCGAAAGTGGATAATTATCCTTTAAGGATGCTTTATTCAAATTCTGAAAATCTATGCACAACTTTATCTCTCCTGTCTTCTTATGTACCAGGGCCAAATTTGAAATCCAGTTAGAAAATCTAATTGGAACTATGATACCAGCTTTGTACAATCTGTTTACCTCTTTTTCCATGGATGGCAGCAGCTTCGGATTGATTCTTCTCAGCTTCTGTCTAAGTGGCTTCTGATCCAGCTTGATGGGAATAGTATGCTGAATTATGTTTTTATCATACACCTTCAAGTCTGAATAATCCCATGCAAACACATCAGAAAATTCAGAAAGAAATTTAACATATTGTTCCTTTACCTTAGGGGATAATGCTTTTGATAACTTCACAAGCTTGGGCTTGTCTATTGTCCCAAGATTCACATCTTCAACTCCTTTCTTAGTAGGCACGAAGCTTGGTTTCTTAGCAACATCATCCTAATCAAAAAGCTCCTCTAAAGGTATGAGACCTCTAGGAATTACATTATCTTTTAGCTGAAATATGTCCATCTGATTTACTTCGATTTCTTGATCATCAACCTCATAGTCACCTTCTATGGGAGTATCTTTGAATTTTCCATCACTTTGCAAAAAAAAATTGATCTCATTGTCATCCCAAAACACTTGCCAATACCTTAAATTGTCAGGAACCACAGGCCTATGTTTGACATAAATCTCAAACTTGTTGTTGGAGTTCATCGGAATCTTCAAATTTCTTGCAGTAGTGGCAAGAGAATCAACAATAATGTTTTGCATCCTGGGTACCGCTGTCAAATTGTACTCAGGGAATGTCTTCAAGATATCCAGGACTGCATTTCTGTATGCCCTCAACCATAGATTTTTTGCTCAGTACTCTCCTTTTACCTGTTTTATTATCAACTTGGAGTCTCCATAGACAGAAATCCTCTTTGCATTCAGCTTCTTCAAAATTTTCAAACCTGCAATCAAAGCTTCATACTCTACTTCATTGTTAGAGCAATCAAAAGCCAACTTGTAAGCACACAATCTAACATTACTAGGAACCTTTTCAGGCTGGAAAATAGGGCTCTGAATCCATATTCCAATACCAGCTCCGTCCTTACCATCAGCTCCATAAAAATCCATGCTCCAAAGGCCTTCTTCTTCTTCTTCCAGATGCTGAAACTTTGCTTCTTTCTCCACTTTATCTTGACTGATTTCTACATCTTTCTGTTGTTCACTGTATTTTTGCTGCTGGCAAGCAGGAGGCTCAGAAGTGTTTGCTGCTTTATCTTTTTCCTTTTTTAGGACTTCCCTAAAATTTTATGAAACCTCGGTTATCTCATCTACTTGTACCAACTAAACATTTTCACCATTCAAACCACCATCTGAATATAAGACAAAGGACTCTAAATCTGTGTGGACTGCATTAATGGGATGATTTACTGGCTTCTCTTTGCTAGTGATCATGTATTTCATTTTCTTCTCCCTATATAATTTTCTCAACTGACCAAGCACGATAATGGTGGCATAAGAGAAGTCAAGTTGCATGGTTCCTTTAAGTTTTGCTTTCCAAGACCTGGATAGAAGCATTCCAAATCGTGGTGGAACATCGGCAACAACTACATCCATCAAAACATTCTTGGTTGGGATTTTATCTAAAGATACTACCAAGTCTTTGATAAGACCAATAAAATGGACCCTACCTGAGTCAAAAGAATACAAATCATGATATTTATGGGTAATATCAAGTCCTAACTTCTCCATGATGGCTTTGGGCATCAAATTGTGTGATGCTCTGAAGTCCAACATAGCATTATGCAAGATGAACTCATGTAATCTAAGAGTCAGGTAAAAGGGAGGGACTTCACTTTCTTCAGATTTATCTTTTGTGGCTGGACCAAAGATGAGTTCCGGATAGTCATCCTCAACATTAACCATATCAGAAACAGAGTCTATTTGCAAAATTCTAGACACCTGATGTTTATAAGTACTATTTTTCACCAACTCAGTCAAGGGCATGGACAATTTCAGCTTAGAAATTTCATTCTCCAAATTAAAAGGGACTTTTTCTACCTCTTTAATGGGGGGATCTTTCTTCTCTACTTTCTCCTTTTCTGCGCTCTGCTGGTTCTTTTCAATTGCAGTGTTAATCGCTGAAGATGTTTTTCTGGAGGAAGGATCGGTCGGCTCTTTCCATTTCTTTTGAGAATCGTTCTTCATTTGGAGCTCTTTTCTCTTCTGAATGGGACTAATCGAGACATATCTGTTCCTCAAATAATAATGCTTTTTTTGGGCCTATAAAGCGTTCATGTAACCTCTTTGGTACTCATTGGACTCTTCTTCTAATACTACATCATTGGCCAAAATGAAATCTTCGTCCTTTCGAATGTCTGCAGTCGCTGTGTATTCTTCATCTTCTATGAGAAAGATGGGAGCACCATCTGAAGTGAAAAAGTGATTGGCTTCAATCACAGGATCATCATCATCATATTTTTCTGTTCCCTGAACGTAATTCTGTTGCAATGGAGTTCTAATATGCTATTGTGGTGCTACTTGGTCCTGCGCTCTCTGTTCTCTCTGTTTAATTCTGAATTGCAGTTGTTGTCCTCTGAAATTTGGATTCCTTATTTGCGGTTCAGGTCTATCTGAAATGGTTAATCGATCAACCATATTTTCGACTGTTCGGATCAAAGTTTTCATCTTGCTGTCTGAAGGAGGCGCTTCTTCTTTCACAGTGACTCTTTTTTCAGCTTTGGTCTGCGCTCTTTTGGCAAGAAAATTCGCTTCTACACTCACCGCTATCTTCTGCATGTCTTCAAGCATGGTAGGATCTCTTTCTTGCAGCTGATATTCCATATCAGCATCAAAACCATCTGGAAATTTAAGCAAGGCTAATCCCACAGGAGGTTTCAGGTTAGCTGGAATAGCATTATATACAACATTAAATCTCACACAATAATCCTGTACAGTTTCACCCACATTTCTTTTAATATTCTCATATTCAGACCAAATTTGGAGTGGGTTTTTCTTTACCTCCCACCAGTCCAAGAACTATGTGTGTAACTCTTGTAAAGTGTGAATAGAGCCTACTAGTAAGGCTCTGAACCACTTTCTAACTTCACCTCAAAAGCTTTGGACAAACAACCTTGTGGTTACATTCTCTGCCTCCACCTCATGTAGATCAAAAAATTCATTCATCTTATCAACATGCTACTAGGCTGTGATGCTTTGAGTGGCATCAAAGATAGGAATTTTACTTTGATAATCAGTAGGCATATCATTCAGAACCTGAGGTAAAACAAGGGGTGCATACTGGGCAGCCATGACTTGAGATGGATTTATAACAATGTTTGTGCTACTAGGATTTAAGGGAGGTGTTGATGGATGAGATGAAAGCTGAGAATTGACTGATGCTAATGCTGATGAATTAGGAGGAGGAAATTCTATTCCTGATGACTCTGAAGGCTCAGGGATATTAGTTACAGTGATAGATGACTGAGGGGAATTCAAAATATAATCATCAATTGATGTATTTTCCCTTTGAACTTCAATATCTACAAGGAATTATGGATCTAAAACTATGTCATCAAGTGTAGTTTCAGACTTAATTTTAAACAAATAAATCTCAAAACTCTCATCAAAAGAAATATCTTCTACAAACAAGCACTCACTCAGCCAAGTATGGGATCTAAAAATAGGTCTAGGACTTAGTGATCCCTCTTATCTTCTAAATATTATTGGGATAAGATTAGGATTCTCAAACACAGGGGGAGGATTTGGATCAGGATTGGCCCTTATGTATATTCTTGAAGCCAGTGTGGTTAAATTTCTACTGTACAATATTTATTTCAGCCTAGCAAACTTTGAACCTCATCATCCAGAGTCCAAGAAAATACTACTGGGGTGATCAGTCTTTTATGCTCTGATACCACAAATATATTATGACTGTGGATCTTTGAAATAAGTGCTTGTAATTATATTCTCCTCTAGAGTGATTTAAAAATGTTATCCTTGCAATATTGTTCAAAGCTCTCAAACAAATCTTTAAAGTTTAAGGTGATATAGGGGAACACATTAAAAACACTTAAGAAACCTTACCACTCCGGTCAGAATTTTGTAGCAATGGTCCACTTCTTTTAAAGATCACCAACTTCGAACTTATATCATAAACCCATTTATTCTACCAACACAACATACATTTCATTCAACGGGGCCCCAAACATCCATTATTCTCCTTTTTATGAATTAAATAAAAAGTTAATAATGTAAAACCGTCGGACCATACCTCGATTTATTGCTCATGCACTTCACTGTGCGATTGTTGTTAGATTTAACATTCTCGAGATCGAACGATCCTCGTCAATATCACGTTTTTTCAAAGGCCGAGGGTTAACACATGAAATTTGCACGATATGGGTGGTATTTGGGAGATGACGTGCCCAAATATTGTTGGATCACGTTTTTTTTGGCATGTTTTCGCTCCAGGCCAAAAGCGACGCGACAAAGGCAGTAATGCTTTCTGAAACCCACTTCTGGTAAATGAAATGCGCTTAACTTGGGTTTTTACTGTAGTTTGGCACTTGAATCCTCGCGTTAACTCAATGGCTGGGTCCCACTAATATTACTCTTCCGCCAACAGAACAAAGCTCTTTACTCCAACAACAGAGATTCTAAAGAATCGTCGCGTTCTATACAACCTGGGTTTAAACTTTAGATAGAGGTTTCGATACTCTTCATTTACACAGGGCCTAACTATGATTCTTCTCATCTACACAGCCTCCGTTCGACCTTCTTCAAAATAGAATAAACACATTCAATTTGAATGCCGATAATATGAGCTCGAAGACAGTCAGATCACTCCCCAGTATGGTCGCCAGAAATGTTAGCACCTAATTTGTACCTCAGGCTCAAAAAGGAAAATTAGGGTAACCTTTAAACCATGCTCAGCCTTGTAGCTAGCCCTACAAGGTCAGGAGAGGGCTATCTCCATGAAAAGATATTCAACAAAGTACAATTATGAATTGATTTTAGGCTAGGTATAATAAAGGGAAAAATGTTTTAATGAATGAATTTTCAGGGTTGTATGGAACAAATGGGATAGTTTGAATCGGGGAATTAAATCAAGGATACAGGGTATTTCATGGGGCAAGGTAGGCAATAATTTCAGCAATTAAAGTTAAATAACGATGTGATGGTAAGACTGGTGAGGAGCTGAAAAGGGCATAGGAGATGGATCCTTTTCAAACAGAAGAAAACACAGAATATTGAGTGATTTCCCAAGGCAGGGCATAAAAATGGATTCTACCTATCTATCTTGAAAGCATTCAACCAGAGATGTTTATGAATGAATGGTAAAAATAACACATTTACATATGAACACAAAGGAGAGAACAAATGCTAAAATTCATACCACATGGATTCCACAAATCAGAGCTGCATATCTTATTAATTCCCTGTCATAGTGTTACAATGGGGTGCAAAGCGTCCTCCTAGTTTTCCACACTATTTCCTTACTTACTTACAGACTGATTACAAATGACTGAAATAATTACATTAAATAGACCAGGAATGTGGGAAATAGATCCACAGAAAAAGGGAGTTGTTTTACCAACTCAAAACTAAAATCCGAAGATATGAAAGAGAACCAACAATCTGCTCCTGAAAGGGAGGAACAAAAATATGTTTTGACTACTTGGGAAGATTCACTAATATGTTGGATGAATGAAAAATAGGCAATCTGAAGAGCAGATCCCTATTTTCCTGCTATTGTAGAAATCTCTATTTCATAATTAGCTCTCGGCCCTTTGACTGTTGCTTTTCTAAAAAAATCTCATATATGCCGAGAAATCCATTTGAAAACATCAAAACTTAATTTTATGCCTTCAATGCAGAAAAAACCCCCTTTGGGTAAAAGGAGCGAAGGGAAAGGAGGTGGGATTCAAATCGCAATCGCAATCGGAATCAAAGAGGAAGAAGAGGATACAATATATAATGGAGTGATTGAAATATACTATACGATGGTGCAATCGCAATCGGGGATCGGAGCGGGAGAGGGGTGGATATTATTAGAAAGAGGCATGAAAAACTCCGATGCGATTGGAAAGACCCTTATCAAATGAAATAATAAGTGAAATGGGTTTTACAAAAGGAAAAGGCCTTTTTTGTTTGAATGGGCGAAAAAGGTTTAAAGGAGGGACCGGGAAGGTCAATCGCATCGGGATATTTGGAAGGGGAGTGAGTAAAGTTATAAAACTTACGATGTGATGGAATTAATTTGCAAAAATTTAAAACTAAATTATAGCGTTTAACAAAGGGAAAAGTTATTTTTTAATTGAAAAGAGAAAAGGTTCTAGTGGGACCCAAAGGTTGATCGCAATCGGAATCAGAGTTTGGGAGCGGAGGTAAAGTGTTATACCATGCGATTTCGCCGATTGCAATGGCGCGACAGTGTATGAGTCGTTCGATTGGAGGAAGCAATCGACGACGGAGATGTGTCAGAAGTCAATCAAATCAGGGAAATTATGGGTACGGGGATGCTGCAGATTTCGCGATGCGATTGTCTGTGGGCCGTTAGATCGGATGGGCAGATCGACGGTGGAGGAATAATTGTGAGGGAGTCAATTGCATCAAAGTCTTTGTGAACACAAGGTCCAATCGGAGTGTACATATTAAATGTTGCGATTACAATCGAGAAAGGGAAAGGGATTGAATCGACAGGGGATTTATAATGTAAAACTTTAAAAATTTATTATAAAGTTTAAGGGGTAAAGTGGGGAAGTGGTTTTACTTAATCGCATTGGGGATTTACCTACGTCAAAGAAATTTTGCATTGCGATTTTATAATTTGAAGGGGAAAAAATGGGGGGTTTTATAAAGAAAGACATAAAACTTTAATAAAATAAAGTTTTAGGAAGAAATGGGAAAAGGGGAAGGGTTAGGCTATAGAGGACCTTTTTTTCAATTAGGCATAGATTTAAATCCAGGAGTCAGTTTTGAGAGTGAAATATAGCGTTGGAAAGCTCTTTCCAGGATCTTTCTAATGGACCTACTTAGAACATGATTTGGCACTAAAAATTCCATGGAAAACTTCTCTGAAGGGCAGGGCGGTAGCTTTGTTGAGATAGTAGCTTCTGAAGTGTGACTTATTACATATGATGACATAAAATTACATAAAGAGGATAATAAAATAAAAGTATCATGTTTTCACCTCAAAACATGGTTTTGAGGTGAAAATTTCATCAAACTGAATAAAACATTTATTTGATCTTCCCAGGTGCTGTGACTTTGAGTTTATTGACTTCCTCATGACCTTGCTCATATTTATTGACACTTGACTCATTAATTTGACCATGGTGAGATCCTAGAACCTAATGAGACCCATCCTATGACCTACTAACATGACTTACAAAGTGAAAGTAACTCATGACTAAAGACCATAGAGAGGAGAATTAGCAAGTTTCGCATGAGGGAAAACTGATGAAAAATCACTACCATCAATGAATCCATGACCTAGCGGAATGGTGAAAATTTATGGTATGGGACTCCTAATATGAAAATGTAAAAGATAAATTTTGATCACTGATGGTAGTATGAATAGATTGAAACTAACAGGTACCAAAAATAATATTGAAATTGAGAAGAAGAGAAACAAAAATAAGAACAAGAAGAAGAACAAAAAGTAAAGCCACCAGAAACAAGAATCTCAACCACACGAGTCTCATTCTTCTAGTACACATGATTCAATAGATGATGATAAGAGATCAGAAAATCATGCTCCTAAAGGTATACATATTGATGTTGATATCTCAAGTTATAATTTTGATTCAGATCTAGATCATTTCGAAGCACATAGTGAAGATGAGAATGTTATTAAAAGTCTTAGATATTAGATTTCTAGACTAACAATTGCATGCAAGGACCAAGAGAAATTATTGCAAATATGTGATGACGAGGAGGCTAAGCTCAAGGAAGAGATTGTGGGATTAAAATTTAAGTTGGAATAATTTTAAAATTTTGAGGAAGGTATGAGGAAATAATTTCAAGAGAAAGAGAGAGATATTGAGAAATTAGAAGTTGAAGTTGTTTCCTTGATAAAGCATTGAAAGATGGAGAAGACTGCCATAGCCTTGGACATTTTTCTTGAGATCCAAAGATCACCAATGGATAAAACTGGTCTTGGATTTCAAAAGCATGAATCTAGTTTGCATGCTGGAAAGAACACCAAAGAAGAACCAAAGAAACTTGTTGCAAACAACACCAGCAGCAAAAATGAGATCCAAGGAAACAAGAAGAAAATCCAGCAGCTAGTAAGAAATCAAAAGAACCAGCAACAAAAAAGCAAGAAAAACCAACAACATAGAAGAGAATCTCAAGGAGCACCTACATTCAAAAGACACTTTTCTCCTAGAGAGGATCGTGAAATATTTGTAAGATTTCAAAGGAATCAAAGTCCTTTTGTTCCTCAGTGTGCATAATGTAGAGTGTCACAACTATCACAAGTTTGGGCATGTTGCAACCAATTGTTGGAGTAGATCATATAGAACATATCAACAGAGATTCAAAAAATTCCAGAAGCCAAGGAGGATGGAATTCATGTATAATCGTGATTTTTATGGTTATTTTTAATCATGTAACCTGTCTCGACATAAGACATGTGATTGCAGATCTAACCAATGGAGGAGAAGAACATTTCGTGCATGTTTTAGATCTGGCATGAGCAGTAGAATATTTTATCATCGTAGCCATGTGGAGTGATATATTTGACATAGATTTGGCCATATGGAAATACATTTTTTCCCCATTACTTAAGCAAAATCCGTCAGAAGCAACAAAAACAAAGAGGATATAGCAATAATCCAGTACTAAAGCAAGAGAGGAAGAAGATCAAGGCAGAAAATAAGAAAATTAAAGAAGAAAAGAAGCAACCTAACACCATATGAACAAAGAAGGATCTTCAAATCTTCAACTATTGAAGAGCATTCCCTCATGTAGTCCATGATTATTCATGTGCACTTATTGAGGATTGCAGATCATGAGAGGTGCATAACCTCAAGGGGACCATATGATGGAGCTTGTAGCAACATTGATGAGTTCATTTCAACCTCATGCACTTTCAGGTCCACATGATCAACCTGTCTATTAGAGCTATATTGAGCTCAGGGGGAGCTATGTATGGTATTGAGATTCATTATTTATCTTGTCTTTTTAATTCCTTTCTACTCATGTGGTTTGTAGCAGTTTTATATTTATTTCATGAGTATAAATAAGAGCTCATTTTTCAGCCATGTATATGCTTTTGGTTTCCACTAATAGATAGTTGAAAAAATGTGCAGCCATGTATATATTGTGATCATGACTCCATGATGTATTATGATGACTTTTGACATGGAACAACCATGTATAGGTTGTCATATGTAGTTTATTACAACCCCGTGTTTACTTTTGTCTCATCATTATGTATTGGTATTGAGTCCAGTCAATAGTTTGTTGTAATGTTAATGATAGGCATGTTTTAGAGGAGTCATATTGCAGCCACATGTATGGGTTAATGATGATGTAATAGTCATGATATATCATTGGTCCATAGAATACTATTATGGTAGCCATGTTATTCATTGATAAATCATGTAATATGATCATGGATCCATGTACTTATGTTCTAATATATTTTTGGTCTTATAGTCTGATCAAGTGCTAAAAAATGAGAGTTTTCAGAATGGTGTGGAACGTGAACGACCACATAGATCTCGTCGTTTTGAATCTGGCTTGTTTCACGGAAAACTGACATTACATACTCCTAGAAACAATTTTTGTTCACTTTCCCAAAAAGGAAACATTTTGGCAAAAATTTTGGAGGCAAGTCAGTCAGTAGTCCGTACAGCTGACTAGGCATGGTTGACTGGGCTCGAGAGTCGATGGAACAATCAGGTCATGCCACTTGTCTGAATTCTATGGGTGTTGGTTGGAATTTTTTCATTGGTTGGTTGGTGTCCAACCACATGCTGCCATGTGGCCCAACCAGAGGTTTCCACATGGTAGCATAGGGGCCACCAAAATTTTGTTAAGGTCCAAAGTCACCTTTAGAGGAATCAATACTAGAACCTCCAATCAAACTACACCAACTCTTAACTGGTCGGGCCACATTGTTCATTGTTTAAACCAACAATTGAAACCTGATTTAAAGTATATGTGCGGTAGAGTTGGGGTAAGGGGCTAGGGATTAGCCCCCCCATTATACATCATGCAACTATGGCCCAGGAACTATAGGTGCGACAGAGGCCCACCAAAATTTTTAATTAAAAAAAAATTAATTAACCATATTTAATACAGTTTAAAATTTGGATTTATGGCATCATTGGGAATTTTAACTATCCGACAATTTTTCTTGTAATTTTGTGAAAATGTCACTCTATTTTGGGGAATTTGTGGTGTGATTAGCAACTAAGCTAGGGAGGCTCATAAATTCTTCATTTTTTACCAATTTAGGAGCATAAAGAGGCGAGACATGCATTTTTTATAGTTTTGGAACTAATGGAATAGATTTTGAATCCATTTGAGCACTATAAATGTATGTAATCAACATTTTGAGCATAATGATATAGGTTCAAGCCATTGGAAGCTGGACCAAGGAGACGTAGCCGAGGAGGGGTGAACTCATTCATCACTTGTTGTGTTGAGGTTATTTTTATTGTGAAATTGTCTGTTGTTTCTGTTATTTCAAATTTTTAAATTCATGCTTTTTGTGTTTAAGAATTTAACATAAAGACTCATAAAACTAAGTTTTTAACACTTGGAATTTATAAACCCTCAAGCACGTTTTCATTAAGATCTCATACAAATCAAGTTTGGTATCAGAGCTTAGGTTTTATTTGCTTATATGAGGATTTAATTGTTTGAAAGTGTTTCTGATGCTTACGAGGATGAAGCTCAAGAGAGGAGAAGGAAAGCTTGTGGTTACAAGTCCTCAATTTAGGTCAAGGACAAGGAGAGAAAGTTTTCCATAACTCCACCACAAATTATTCCTCAAATTGCAATTGAAGCTTAAGCAAGTATGTATCATGAAGAAGGAGTTGATAATATGTCATATGAAAATAATACTTTTAGAAAATATTTCTTTGACATGACTAAAATGGTGAAGTTTCTCCATGAAGAGAGAAATTCAAGATTGTATGGTGAAAGTTCCAAGCCTTCAAAATGAGAGGGTTCTTCTGGAAGAAAAAGAGGAGATGATGAAAAGCCTTCAAAAGTAGAGGGTTCTTCTGTAGGAAAAGGAGGAGATAATAATAAACCTTCAAAAGGAAACGGTGTCAAACCACCCTCTTCTCCACCATAATATTCACCTCCATCCTCACCTTCATATCCTTCCTCTTCCACAACCACAGTTACTCAAACACATCCACATACCCTAAGGGTTCATGGTAAAACTCCCTTATTAAAAATTGAGATCAAATTCATATTGCATGTGTATAATGGTGAAGTGAATTCTAAAATAGTTGATATTTGGGTTCGTTAAATTGAAGTTTATTGTAGGATTCAGAGCATCAAAGATGATGAAACAAAGATTCAGTTGGCTTCATTAAGGTGGGAAAGTGCTGCTTTGATTTGGTGGAAAGCCAAAACACAAGAGGATATGAAAAAGCATGGTAAGGTCTCAACCTCTTGGATAGATTTTATTGTTGCACTCAGAAGAAAATTTTATCGATTAGCTTATATTCAAAAGTCTATTATGGATTGACATAATATTAGACAATTAAAGGGTCAAAGTGTGCAAAGTTACACTCAAGAGTTTAGAAGAAGTTGTTTGATACTAGGTGTAGGCTTGAATTCACAAGACACTTTGTTGAAATATATTGGGGGTTTACATATTTATTTAAGACATAATATCCTTATGTTTAATCCTACAATTTTATATGAGGTTTGTGTTCAGTCAACACATCTTGAAGCTAGAGGTAAAAACATTTCACAAGAGGGTAGAAAGAAGCCATTCACAAGTGGAGAAAATGGTAAGAGTAAGTTAAAAGGGAAAGGAAATAGGAATGCATCCATCAAGACGGAAGGAGAAAAATTAACATGAAAACCTTGTTCCAAAGAGGGTCACGATGAAGCTCATTGTTGGAAGTTTCATCCTGAGATGAAAGAAGTTTAACAACAAAGGGAATCAAAAGACAACTTCAACTACACAACATGACTTAGGCTCTAGAGAGATGAAGCAAATATCACAACAATGGGAATGAAAGGTAAGGAAATAGAAAGCACTATCTCTTCAAGTTGTCCTAATGATACTCAATATCAGAAAACTAGAATCAAATTTTTCCATATTCGGGTTATTTCAAAGCACACAAAAATTGATACACCCTTTGATAGTAGTTCACAAGAAAATTTCATTTCAAAAGACTTAGTCAAGAAGTTAAATTTAGATACCATTCCTCATACAAGACCTTATCATTTAGTTTGTACATGAAAAAATGTAAAATTACAAGTTACGAGGAAATGCATACTCAGATGTGCAATTACAACAAACTTTCTTAATGAAGTTGAACTTGATGTAGTTCCACTTGATATTTTCGGAATTGTTTTTGGAAACCTATATTTGTATGATAAGAAAGCTATTTTTAATTGCCATGAAAAAAATTATCACTTGTTGAAAGATTGTATAGAGTAAATTTTTAGAGCACATTGATAGAAACTAAACTTTTCACTTGTAAATTCTAGACAAATGAAGAGATTCATTAACTCTTGAAAGGATTTTCTGCTTTTAATGGTTAAAAAACAGAATGATGTTGAGAATGAAGCTTTTCAAGGTTGTGATTCAAGATTGAAAACTGATTTGGTTGAGGTTGTTAACCAATATGATGATATGTTTCAGGAGCCAAAAGGATTTCCTCCAAAGAGGGAAATCCAACATGAAATATGATTGCATCAATATTTTCCTATTCCTAACATTGGCATGTACACGATGTTAGTGATGGAAAGTGCAGAAATTGAAAAGAAAATTCAGGAGTTGTTGGATAAAGGGATCATCTGACCAAGTACTTTTCCATGCAGGTCACCTATTGTTTTAATGCCAAAGAAGGATGGAACATGGCATATGTCTGTGGATTTAAGTGCATTGAACCAAATTACGATAAAGAATCGTTACCCACTTCCTAGAATTCATGATTTACTTGATAAATTGAAAGATACAAATTATTTTACTAAGTTGGACTTAAGGAGTGGCTATCATCAAATTAGAATTGTTGAAGGTGGCATATGGAAGACAAAATTCAAAGAAAAACAAGGTTTTTTTGAATGACCAGTTATGCCTTTTGGTCTTTGCAATGCTCCTGCTACCTTCATGTGTTTGATGAATGATATATTGATGCCATTTCTAGATGATTTTGTGATAATATACTTAGATTAAATATTTATTTTTAGTAAATCTCGTGAAGAACATGCCATGCATGTAAAAAGTGTACGTGATGTCTTGAAGAAAGAACAATTGTTTTTAAATATGTCAAAGTGTGAGTTTGGAAAAACTACTTTAGTGTATTTGGGTCATATTGTTTGAGGAGGTGAATTGAAAATAAATCCCTCCAAGGTTGATGTCATTTTTAATTGGCCAAAGCCAAAATTATTTATGGAGGTAAGAACCTTTTTGGGATCAGCCCAATATTGGAGGAAGTTTATTTCTAACTTCATTTTTATCACCGCTCCATTGCATGCATTGACAAGTGTGAAGCATGTTTTCCAATGGGGAGGTAAACAACAAAAGGAATTCGATGCATTGAAGGAAAATATTAGCTCATACCTAGTACTTGCACTTCCAGAATTGAGATAGTCATTTGAGATTCAGACTGATGCTAGTGACTATGCCATGGGTGCGGTCCTCATGCAACATTGTAAGCCTGTATGTTTTCATTCAGAAAATTTTAATGGTGCAATGATTAATTATGCTACATATGACAAGGAATTTTATGCATTGGTGAAAAGTGTGAAAAAGTGGAAACACTACTTGATGGGCAAGGAAATAATCATTCACATTGATCATCAACCATTGCAATACTTGCAATAAAAAACAAAGTTGCAACAATCAAGGAAGTTTTGATGGATGGGTTTTATTCAACAATTCCAGTTGGTGATAAGGTATAAAAAATTGCATCTATAAAAAAGTTGCTGATATGCTTTATAGGCCTATTGTTAGTGATGATACTATTCTTAAGAATAATTCTATTTTTCATGATAGCTATTTTGAACAATATGCTTTAGACATTGATTTTCATTATGTATATGCAACTTTGAGTCAAGGGAACCAAGCAGAGGAATTTGATTATAACATGCATGATAACTTGTTGTACCATCTTGGTAAGCTTCATGTTCCAAAGGTAGAAAGAGTGAAAATTATAATAGAGGCATATACTTCTCTTATTGCTATTCATTTCAGTGTAAGTAAGACGGTGGCACATCTACAGAGGTATTTTTATTGGCCCCGTATGCTTGAAAGTGTGTCACATTTTATTAGAGGTTGTTCATTATGTGTTGTCAATAAGCCTAGAAATAGAAAGTTAGGATTGTACACACCACTTCTAGTACCTTATCGTCCATGGGATAGTGTTTATATGGACATTGTTGGAGGTATTCCTATCTCAAAAAGGAATCATGATTATTGTCGGCCCTCATTTTTTATCCAATTTTGTTTAAGTAAATACACTTTATTACCATGATACCCATCCATATACCATCATATTCACTCTATTTTTTCCAATTAATGCATATCTAGGTATATAAATTAAGTTTTTCAATTTTTAGAAGTTTTTATAAAAAATGAATTTTAAGTGCATTTTTGGACCAGACCATAAATTCCAGCAATGGCTTCATGGATGTCATATTTGCAAAACACTTGGGCTCAAGCTGGATACATTTATAGAAAATTGGGGACTAATATTGGATGTACACCTATTGGTTTAGAAAAACTGAGCTTAAACAAGTCAGGTCAAAGGCGGTCAAACATGACCTGTTTTTATGGAAATCCCTAGGAAATATGTCAAATTTAGCATTTTATGGGATTTTCCAGATTTTGAGAGATTTAATGGATGAGATCAACCTGAATAGATAGGATAAGGATATACATGATTTTAGGATACATTTTAGATGATTTTGTTTCATATTTTATCTATTTAAGCCTAAGACATTGAAGGCATTCATGTGTAGAATTTGTATAACTTAACTTTGATATTTTTGAAAATTTGGGAGCTAATCGAAAGACCTGTTCTATTTACTTTGCTATTGTTATATATGGTGAATGATTGATTGATTTTAAGTAGCTGAAATTACTCACAATGTGCGAGGCAAGGGTGGAGGGCCCCCACACCGAGCTAAGTGCACTTTCTGGTTATTTTAGTTGCAATTTCTTGAACTAGTTTTGTTTTATGCTTAATATGTTAATTATAAGTATGATGATGTGTTATGATTGCTGATGAATATAATTCTAATTTATATTCTGATTATGAAGGGATAATCCAATGTTTAAGTTAAACATTCCTTCTATCTGATCAAGAGCTACAACTAGAATTCATCTTTACTTCTTTTAAATGATTTTCTGAAGTTCCTGTTTTCCAACAATGGTATTAATGATGAATGAATATGTAATGAAGGACAACCAGGATATCCTTAGTTAGGAGCCTCTTTAGTTATTATTTTATTCATCTTGATCTATTGTTCATTAGTGGTTTTTGGTTTCTAATTCATGAAGTATTTTTGTAAGAGAAGGACAAACAAATTATCCTAAGTTAGGAGCTTCTTCTGCTTCTTATTACACAATCGAATTAGAAATTATTTAGTTAAGATTTATATTTGTAATATACATTTCCTTTATTACTAATAATTCATATTCTAAACTTGACTATAGTTGAAAACCATATATCTTGGAGATGCTTCTAAGTTCTACAAGCCCAGATTGATAATAAAATACTTGTGTTAGTTTACCAAGTAAACAACCCAACATTTTTGGCGCCATTGTCAGGGAAGCATATTTTGAAGTGGTCAATTAGGAAGATAAAAAACAACAACAACAACAACAACAAAAACATAGTTTTTCCTTTAAGTTATGTTTCTTTATGCTTAGAGATAGAGATCAGAAGGGTAGATTCGTTAAACAAAACCCCCCAACAATTCATCCATCCATAGGACTAACAACACTAGTTGCTAGAAGACCTATTTTATAGGAGTTAGAGGGAAAATAGAGATCAGGACAAATATTAACTCTAATTGAAAGACATATCTTGTTAGCCTTGGAGGTAAGAAGAAAGCAATCACCAAAAGAAACTTCTTGCATAGGGAAACAAAAGGAAACAAGAAAACCAGTTGTTGAACAATTAGAGCAACCTGTCCTTGAACAAATTAAAGTGATTGAAGAAACACTGAATAAACCTCATATTGAAACACTAAAAATATTTGAACAGGAAATGGATGAAGAATGAAAAGGATCTAATATGCCAATCATGACTCCTAAACAAAGAATTGAATATGAGAGACAACAAAGGGAATGGAAAATAAAAAGAGAGGAAGAAAGGAAATTGGAAGAAGAAAGAAAGAGAGAGGAAGATAGAAGAATAGAAGCATTAAGAAGGATAGAAGAAGAAGCAAGAAGAGAAAATCGAAACAGAAGAATACATGATAATGAAAAAGAAAATAACAATGATCAGGAATCTACTTTTCGCTTTCCAATATTAGATACAAGAGAAATATTAGGAGAATAAGTGAAACTGAAAAACATTCCACCTTCTGTATTTCCTAACTTTTATGGAATGTCAACGAAAGATTCTGATTCATTTATGTTCGAGTTTGATAGCTTATGCAGAACTTATGGATACACGGAGGATACACACAAGATTTGAATCTTTCATCCTACTTTGAAAGCAACGACATTAAAATGGTTTATGGGTTTAGATTCACATACAATCACTTCTTGGGACGATATGAAGAAATTTTTTCTCAAAAAGTATCAAGCTTACTGCAGGGCTAGAGACTCAAAACAAGACATTTTTAGAATGACACAACAAAAAGATGAAATTTTGGAAGAGTATTTATAAATATTTCTTTATAATTTGCAGAAATCCAAACAACATTCTCTAAATCCCGATACTATCCGTACAATATTTCTTAAGGGTATCAGAGATGAATATTTAGATATCATTGATGTGATGGGAAATGGAGATATCTCCAATCTACCATTTGAAGAAATTTCTAAACTTTTTTAGAAATACTCTAGGGGAAGAGAAAAAAGTGGAAAGAGAGATATTACATCAAGAGATTCCAAATCTGCAGCAAGTGCAGTAACAAGAGAAGAAATAGGAAGTTTATTAGAAAATTTCAAAGCAGATCTTATAAGCACTTTGGGAACACAAGTATATGTCTTAAAAGACAAGAAGAAGAAGGAAGAAAAAGATGAAATCTTAGAAATCTTCTGTCCAAAGTGTAGAAAAAAACATCCACTTAGGGAATGTCCTTTACAAGGTATAAAAGTGTGTGGAATTTGCACAGAGAATCATGCAATTGAAAACTGTCCTCAATTAAAAGAGTTGCAAATGGAAGAAGCGCAAGGGGTAGAATCCCTCTACTATATGGCACCAAGTAGATCTTGGCAACCAAGGATACCTCAACAATTCCCTCAATAAAACCCCCAGAATTTTCAATATCCTCTCCAGAATTCATGGAACACTCCAATGCCATGGCAGGCTTGGCCTCCACGACAATACCAAAGCTAGAATATACAAGATTTTAGGGGATATGGTTATGGAAACTAGCCACTTGAGAATATGTACCCTCAATTATATCAATATCAACAACCATAACCTCAATACCAACAATTCCAGCAGCATCAGCCAATGTCATTGCCACCCAAAATAAACCAATGTTAACTCAACCTCAACAGCTTCAGCTGCATACTAACCAACCACCTCCTAGCCCAACACAATGCCAGCTCAATCAATAGCTAATCCAAGTAAAAAAGTGGATAAACCAGCATACAATGTGGAAGAAGTAACACACTATCCTAAATATTCAATTCTTCCCATAGAAGATGTCCACTTAAGGTCTGGAAGGTGTTACATAAAGATTCTCCTCCAATAATAGAAGAACAAACTGAACAAGGAGAACAAATTCAACAATCTCAACCAGACTCGGACTATTACGACTCAGACTATTATTACTAATAAGGGTAAATCTATTATGACTCAGACTCTACCATATCCAGAGAGGTTAGTACAACTAAAAATCCCAATATCTCTGCCTGAATTTGATATTTTGATGAACTGAAGAATACATATGTCAAAATTCCTTTATTGCAGGCAATTAAAGATATTCCAATATATGCAAAAAAAATAAAGGAGTTATGCATCAAGAAATATGGTAGAATAAAAAGAGATCCACCCACAATCCAGGTCATTGGAAGTTTAACTAGTCTCATGTCTACAAATACAACCATTGAAAAATATGTTGATCCAGGGATCCCTATGGTTACCAATTCGATCAACAATTTTTCAGTGCCAAACACTTTAATAGAATTGGGAGAAACTATAAATGTTATGACTACAGAGACTATGAAACATTTTAAATCAAACAAAATTTGACCTACTACTACAGTTTTAGAACTTGCAGATAGATCTAAAGTTGTACCAGAAAGAATATTGGAAAATATCATTGTCTCACTGGATTCATGGGAGTATCTTATAGACTTCCTCATTTTTTAGCCAAATTTTTTTTACGATGCCATCCATTAATTTTACGTAGACCATGGTTAGCCACTACAGATGCCTACATTGGATGCAGGTCAGGAAGTATGATTATTGCACATGGAGATGAAAAAAAACATGTTACATTGTATCCTACAAGAAAATATCCTTATTTAATATCATGACTAGATGGAGAAGAACAAAAAAAAACTTCAATATTTCTTAGTATTAATAAAGTCTATAATTTTAGAGAAGAGGAAGAAAATGAGGATTTATTAGATATTTTCATCTCAGAACCAAATATTTCAGAGCAGCTTATAATAACACAATATGAAGCTGCAAGTTACCTTTTAAATCAGTGTTTTGAAGAAAAATGTACTATACGATCACTGCAAAATTCATTTGAAAGTATTTTTCCTGTTAACTCAATTACCAATTCAAAGAGTAAAAGCATCGATATTAGTCCTAAGAGAAATTTTAATATCGGTAATAACTTACAATCATCACAAGAACAAGAGGAAATAGCACTGTTACAGAAATACTCAAAATATTATCCTGGGATTGCACAGACATGAAGAGGATTCATCCAAAGACATGTATCTACCACATTTACACTGATGATTAAATTAAACCTATAAGGCAACCACAAAGAAATATGAATCCTATGATGAAGGAAATAGTGAAAGAAGAATTGTAGAAATTGTTACAAGTTAGATTTATCTATCCTATTTCTTATAGTCAATGGGTTTCACCCTTAGTTGTAGTGCCTAAGAAAAATGGAAAGTGGATAATTTTAATAGATTACAAAGAGCTCAATAAATCCACATTAAAAGATCATTTTCCTTTACCATTTATTGATTAAGTACTAGATTCACTAACTAGGAATAAATTATTTTCATTTCTTGATGGATTTAGTGGGTACAATTAGATAAAGATAGCATTCGAAGACCAAGATAAGACAACATTTACATGCCCATGGGGAACATATGCATATAATGTTTTACCCTTTGGTTTATGCAATGCACCTGCTACTTTTTAGAGAGAAGTCCTTGCAATCGTTTACTGATCTGATCCATGAGTGTGTAGAGGTGTACATGGATGATTTCACTATGTATAGCGGAACATTTGATGATTGTTTAAAAAATATTGATTTTTTTTAAAAATATGCACAGAGACAAATCTATCGCTCAGTAATGAAAAATTATTTATCATGTTAACTGAGGGAATAATGTTGGGACACCATATTTATTCTTTAGGAATTAAGGTGGAATGATAAAAAATTCAAGTCACTATGAATTTAATGCCACCCACAACACAAAACGAAGTAAGAATTTTATTGGGTTATGCAGGCTACTATAGGATATTTATTGAAAATTTCAGTAAAATAGCTTTTCCTTTATTCAAGTTACTTTCAAAAGATGTGGAATCCAATGGACAAATAATTTTCAAAATGCATTTGAGATATTAAAAGAAAATTTTTCAATTGCACCCATTCTTCGAGGACCCAATTGGTCATTGCCATTTCATATATCAACTAATGCATCTGACACTACTATAGGAGCATCACTCAGACAGAAAGAGAATCAGTTTAATTATGCCATATACTTAATAAGAAAAAACTTAACATCGACAGAATTGAACTATACTGTTATAGAAAAAGAAATGTTAGCTGTAGTACATGCAGTTAATAAATTTATACATTACATAATAGGTTATCAATTATTTATTCACACCGATCATCTAGTCATAAGATATTTAATGAACAAATAAATTACAAATGGAAGAATAAATAGATGGTTGTTATTTATGCAAGAATTTAACATCATTGTACAAGATTGACCAGATAAGGATAATAAAGTAGAAGACTTTCTATGAAGACTTCATTCACCTAGTGATCCAAATCCAGTTTCAAATAATTTTCCAGATGAACATCTATTTGCTATAACTATCAAAACTCCATGGTTTGTAGATATAGCCAACTATTTATCATCTGGAATCCTACCATCCCATTATACAAATAAACAGGAAAGAAAGACAATTAGAGAAAGTTTTAGATATAGTTGGGTCAATGGTGACCTCTTTTATACTAGTTCTGATCTAATAATAAGAAAATGTGTTAGAGAAGACGAGATTATAGATATTTTGAAAGCATGTCATGATGAGCCATGTGGTGGTCATTTTGTAGATAAAAAGACATCATACAAAGTGTTGAAACTTGGCCACTACTGGCCAGAAATCTTCAAAGACTTCAAAGCCTATGTAAAGAGATGTGACAACTACCAAAGAATTGGAAGACCAATGGCATTAGATGAAATGCTATTAAAACCAAAATTACTGATAGAACCATTTGAGAAATGGGCTCTAGACTTTGTGGGACCAATCAACCCACCATAAAACGGAAATAAGTACATCCTGGTATGTATAGATTATGTTACTAAGTGGGTGGAGGAAAAGTCAGTAGCACGAGCAACAGAAGATACAGTTGTTTCTTTTCTATTTGAAGAAATATTTGTAAGGTATCGACATATTGTAACTGACCAAGGAACATAGTTCACATCAAATATTGTTCTAGATCTTACAGAGAAGTACAAGATCAAACATAGAAAATCAACTCCGTATCATCCTTAAGCAAACAGACAAGTGGAGTCAATAGACAAAGTCCTGGAGAATATCATGACGAAGATTGTACAAATGAATAGAAAGGACTGGTCAGAAAAATTGAGATATGTACTATGGGCATATAGGATAACATGTAAAAACACAACTGGGTTCAATCCATATCAATTGGTGTATGGAAAATAATTCATGTTACCCATAAAATTTCAAATACATAAATTCAAGTTAGTAGCAAAGTTGTGAATGGAATTATATGAGGCACAATGACAAAGAGTCATGGAATTAAATCAATTGGATGAGATAAGACAACAAGCAATAGAGAACATGTATCTTGTGTAAGAAAAAAGAATAAAATGGCATGATCGATTCATCAAGAATAAAGTGTTTCAAACGGGAGACTGGGCACTATTGTTCGACTCCAATTTTAAATATTTCAAGGCAAATTTTACAACTCATTATCTTGGGCCTTGTGAGATCGAAGAAATCTTTGACAATGGGGTTGTAAAAATAAAAACAATTGACAAAGCATCTATTTCATTTGTGGTCAATGGAATTAGGCTTAAATTTTACAATAAGCCTATAAATAAAGAGGATTTTATGAAAACAATTTCATCAGATATTGATCTGGAACTAATGGAATGAAATAGAAATATGCCTTCCATAGCTTTAGAAGAAAAAAAAATATGTAAAAAAAAAAAAAAAAAAAAAAAAAAAAAAAATGAAATAAAGAAATAAATATATATATATATATAATAAAATAGTTTGGTTGTGAAAATACAGTAGACTAGCACAATATAAACTCAAATTCATATCGGAAAACCAACCTGTTTGGCCAATATGAATTACATTTTTGTTTTGTTTTTACTTCAGTATGATATTTTCAGATTTATCCTCCAAGACATGCAAGACTTGAGGACAAGTCTTAACATTAGCAAAGGGGAAGCTTGTAATAAAACTATGAGAATAGTTTGAGAAAATGAATTGAAGAATGAACCTGAATTACAAGTACAAAGGGACCTGATACATCATTAAACATACTATGCAGAAGGGACCTGATACATCACTGAAAATATTGTGCATAAGGGACCTGAGATATCATTGGGAATATTATCCAGAAGGGACCTGTATCATATGACAAAAGAAATTTGATGAATTGTTGAAAATTATATGTCAAAAGGGACCTGAAATAACACAAAGTTGGAAGGGACCTGAACTACATAAATATCCAAGCATGAAGAACATGATAGAAGGGACCTGAACCGTCAAATATAAACTGCAGAAGGGACCTGAACAATATCATCCCGAATCAATAATAAAATGAAAAAGCATAATAAGTCTCTACATTTCTACATATTCTGAAGAGCCATCTTTATGATAATAAGGACAATGTCGACCATCATTGGACTTAAGGACATCATTGACATCAAACAATTTATGGGAGTACAAGTACAATAAGTGAAACTTGTTCACTTAAAATTTCAAATTTAAAAACAAAATATTCTAGAGATTTTTAAGACTAATTTAGTACTTGATATGCATATTTTAGCTACATTTCATTACCTACATTTCACTACCTTCATTATTCTACTCATTACATTCATATTCCTATTCAATATTTTACCCATTATATCCTTATCCATATCCATTATCCTACCCATTAAATTATCATTCCATAAACCATATATCATTTCATATTCCATATACCATATAACATTAACCCTAATTTTCTTAAACATAAGGATCACAAATGAAAGGTTCAATTATCAAACTCTTGTTGGACCTACAAAAAGAAAACAAAAGGTTAGTTTCACGGAAAAAAAAATTAATTTTAAAACATGACCATTATTTGGTAATTTTTTAAATTAAATTAAACAACGATGAAAACCTAAGCTAATATCATTTGAGGGCGCAATATGAATATATCAAACAATATACAAATATCATTTGAGGGCGCAATCATATATATGATTAAAGCTAAGTTATATGGGTGGAAAATTCAATTATGATAAAAACCAAAGTTAAAATGCAATGAGCTAACCTAAGTTAAAATGATGCGATGGAATGAACGAAAATATGATGCATGGTATGGAAAGAAATGATGCATTTTTTATGGGTATGATGCATTTTGATGGGAGAGATGAAGGAGAATGTGGATGGTCATCATATGTCATGAATACAAGATGAGAGATGGGCTATGTAATAAATAAAGCTGAGAACATGGACGATGGAGGAATACACCATGGAGCAAGTACACAAAGTAGGTCAGAAAGGTTAAGCCATGAAGGCATCACAGTCAGAGGTCAGCGAATAAAGAATGGTAAAACAAATTTAAAAACATAGTGATTCAAACCCTATGTAATTGGTAGGAGCCTCTTCCATTTTCAAACCACATACCTCTGAAAAACCACATCTTCTTCACCATCATAGTCATTGCAGGCTCAGTGAGGGAGTTGAATGTCATGCAAACCATCGACATGCATTCAAAATACCCTGTGAAGAATGAATTGATGGAGGAAAACAAAGGAAGGATGTGAAAGAACAGAGGAAATTAGGCACAGAGAAACGAGCAAAATATATAGCAACAAAAGGATGGAGAGATAAGAATAGGAGCAGAGTTGACTGGGATTTGAACCAAGAGATCTAACAATCATGTCAATCAAACACATTTTCAAAGCGTAGAGATTCGGTGGAGCATGAAGGTAAGAGAAAAAACCCATATTTTTCTCATTAAATGCAACACATATTCATATATAAAAAAACTCGAGATTTTGTGTGAACACAAGTTGAAACTAAGGGTTATAAATGAGTGCTTCCGCCACTATTTAAATTTGGCATTTCCACACAACTTTTCACTGCCACCGTTCACATAAAATCAGCCACCAGTAAACATGTATTTCTCATTGATTTAATGAATAAATCCTTGGAAATATTGAGGGTGATTTTTGATTGAAATGCCTCTATCTAAACACAGGAACTCAATTTATCTCAAATATGTCACGAAAATCATTCCTAGATCAGGTATATTTATAATTTCTTCCTGTGAATTTGTATGTGAAAACAAAGTCTTCGATTTTGATTTTGTTACATACAGAGAACAGAGTGTTTTTTTAACACATAGTGGCATTTATTTTATTTATGAATGGTTTTTATGAGAACATTAATTTCATTTATATACACAGTGATAAATTTTGAAATAGAGAAGAGATTTTTTGTGAGTTTTGGAAAATATAGAGATTGAATTATGGGTTAAGAAGCAATAAAAGAATGGTCAAATTTTTTTTGTATACGAAGAGCAATGTTGATCCATGTGGATATTTGTGGCCACCCGCCTATTCCACTTGGGGCCCCACCATTGTCTCTTTCAGTTTATTTTCACAACTTACTATTTTTAGCAGTTTTTTGGGTTCTAAAATTTCAGAGCCATTTTGAAGCCCCAAACAGAGATAGCATGCCGAAGTTACATCCCTAGGAAGTTGAAACACCAATTTACCCAAACGGGGCCCATAGTTTTGGCGCTTCATCTCCTAGGGTTAGGTTTTTGGACGTTTAGAATTCTCCATCGTTTCTCCATAATAAATAGGCCCTCGAGCCTCATTGTAATACAGTTCAGAGGTATGTAGTCGCCACATCTCTTCTCAGAGATTCACTACCAGCACCCTAGCTATTTTATTTCCATCATGTTTGTAAACATATTTATGTGATTTGATATTAATGAAATGAAGCCTTATTTCCACTTTATTTCTATGTTTATGGTTATTTCTGTATTCTGTTGCATTCCTGCATAAATCTGGATCAGTGGTATCAGAGCGGTCTTCTTTTTCTCGATCCTTCTTTGCATGTCCCCAACAAGGTCAGGGTATAAGGAGTTAGGGCTCGATTTGGTGGAACCTTTGCAAGATCAGCCTCGCAAACCCTGACAGACGTCCATGGGGGACGAAAATAAAGATGAGGGAGCAGGAGATCCTATCAAAATATTGTTCGAGGAGGCCCTCGAAAAAAAAGGGAATGCGATGATGGATAACTTTGCCCAGATCCTTCAACGACTGCCGACCAGCGGCGCATCTGCATCCAGCAGCCACTCTGGAGGCGCGACTCCCTTTAAGGTACAAGTAAACTTTGACATTCCCATATTTGAGGGTCAAATAGATGCAGATGTTGTAGATAGATGGTTGAATCTATTAGAAGGATATTTCTCAGTTCATGATTTTTCCGACCGGGAGAAGATTATTTTTGCACTCCTCAAAGCTACCCCCCATGTTAAGGACTGGTTGGAAACCTACTATGAGAAAACAAATGAGACAGAACCCTCTCTGTTATCAGCCACACCCACTTGGAATTCTTTCTAATATGCCATTAATGAACAATATTATCCCGTGCAGAGCTAAGAGGACAAGTACATACAATGGACCATGTTGTGACAACAAAGGGATCAAGATGTGAATGAGCTAACGAATCTGTTCCATACCATGCGCACAAAGTTGGCTATCAAAGATTCAGAGAAATGTTTGGTGCTAAAGTATCGCGGTTGTCTGCACAGATATATTCAGGAGGAAATGGAGTTACTCGACATCTCCTCGCTTAGAACGACATACTGGTATGCTGCCAAGATTGAGCATAAATTCAAACAGAAGAAGTGAGACTTTGGATCTGTGAATCAAAAGAAAGGGAAAGGTTCCCCAAAATCACAGAACAAAGGACAAAGCCAAGGCATGGCGGCCCAAGACAGCCTGCCAAAGACACAAGCAAAGAAAAACATCGCGAAGCCAAAGAAGGACACGGGAAAGTGGTGTGAGTTTCATAAGAGCTCCACTCACAACACAAGTGAGTATCGGGCCAAGCAGTCGCTGGTGGCCGAGATGAGGGCTTCTGAATCAAATGCATGCTCCAACTCTGAATCAGAACCTGACAAGGTGAATGAAAAAGGGAAGCAGATTATTGATGCGGAGCCCAATTCCACTGTTGCCACTACGAAGGTCCAGAAGGAGGAACCAGAAGATCCAGGGGAGGTAGAGCGTCTCTTCCACTCCTAGATGTGGGTTAAGGGTTCCTCGCTATGGTTCATTGTCGACAATGGGAGCCAAAGGAACCTCATTTCAGCATATGTCGTGAAGTAGTTGGGCTTGCCAACCACAGCGCACCCACAACCATACACCATCGGGTGGCTTCACCAAGGACGGGATCTCCACGTCAGCCAGCAGTGCCGCCTTCCCTATAGCATCAAGCCCTTCATGGATGAGGTATTATGTGACATTGATCCTATTGATGTTTCTGATGTATTATTAGGCCAACCATACTTGTGGAAGAGACATGTTGTGTATGAGTCCCGGCCTCGCACTGTTATTGTTACTTTGGGAAATAAATTGTATAGGATACCAAAGGTTCCACTGCCTCCCACTATCTCTTTGGTTACTGCAAAACAATGTAGTAAGATCATTTCCCAAACCAGGAAATTTGTTTTCCTGATGATCCACCCCCAGGGAAAGAAGAAGACTGTGGCCACGACCTCCAGACATGGCTCTTCTGCATGACAACAACAAATGAACAAGGTTGTGGAGGAGTACAGGGACATCTTCACCTCACCCACAAGGGTGCCTCTACACTTTCAGGTCAAGCACCCCATTGACCTGACCCCAGGTGCGCTGCTACCCAATGGACCAATCTATAGGTGCTTTATTCTGGAGAACGATGAAATCAAGTGGCAGATTCAGGAGCTGCTGCAGAAAGGTCACATCCGGCCAAGTTCATCGCCCTGTGGGAGCCCGATTGTGTTGTTACAGAAGAAGGATGGGACTTGGAGACTCTGTATTGATTATCAGGCACTGAACAAGATCACTATCTGAAATAGGTAACCGATCCCACGGATTGATGACCTTTTGGACCAACTCAAAGGGGAAAAATATTTCAGCAAGATTGACTTGAAGTCTAGGTATCACCAGGTACCAATCGAACCCTCTGATGTGTGGAAGACTGCCTTCAAAGCTAAAGAGGGCCTTTTCAAATGGCTCGTCATGCCTTTCGGATTGAAAAATGCTCCTGCAACCTTCATGAGGTTGATGGACGACATTTTGTGTCCATTCACCAAGTCATTTGTAGTGGTATACTTGGATGACATTCTTATCTTTCGTCAAACTTGGGAAGAGCACCTCCACCACATCCGAGAAGTCCTCCAAACACTGCGGCAACACAATTTGTGTGCCAATTTGGAGAAATGCACTTTTGGCATGACCCAGGTTCAATATCTGGGATACATTATTGATGAAAGGGGGGTGCATGTGGATCCAACCAAGATCCAAGTCATTCGGGATTGGTCAGCCCCAACCACCCTAACAAAGCTTCACAACTTTCTGGGTCTTGCTAATTATAACTGCAGGTTCGTATTGGGATTCTCTCATATCACTTGGCCCTTGAGTCAAGTCACTAAGGGAGGAGCGAAAGAAAAATTATGTTGGTCAGAATCTCAACAAAAGGCGTTCATAGAATTGAAACATCGCCTCTGAATAGCCCCAGTTCTTACATTACCAGACTTGCAACAACCATTTTAGATTGAGACAGATGCCTCTGACTATGCTATTGGGGAAGTTCTTACTCAACAGGGGCATCCAGTGGCATATCACAGTGAGACGTTGTCCGACATAGTCCGAAAGTATCCCAATTATGACAAAGAAATGTATTCCATTGTGCAGGCTTGTCGAAAATGGAAGCATTACATTTTGGGGAAGGAGACAATCATCCACACAGACCACCGACCCTTGCAATTCATACAGACACAAGGGAAGTTGCAGAACGATATCCATCAGAAGTGGTCCACATATCTACAAAAATTTCATTTGAACATCAAGTACAAGAAGGGTAGCACAAATAATGTTGTAGATTGCCTTAGCCAACCACCGATCGTGGCCATAAGCACCGTTCTCAACTCTTGTGGGCATGAGACTTATGATTAGTCACTTCTCTACAAGGGTGATCTAGAATTCAGCTACACATACAGTGCACTCTTGGGGGGTATGCAAGTTCCAAATTTTCACCTCCAAGATGCACTATTATGTCACCTAGGACACCTTTGTGTTCCTTCAAGTGAGCGTACCAAGACGATATGGGAAGCGCACTATAGTCAAGTCGCTGGGAATTTTTGGGTCAAGAAAATAATGGCAGTATTGCAGAAGTATTTCTATTGGCCGAACCTTCGACAGGATGTCGGGAAGTACATCAGATCCTGCACTTCTTACGCCATTGCCAAACCAACCATCAAGAAGCAAGGGCTCTATACTCTGCTACCTACCCCTATTCAACCTTGGGAATCCATCTTCATGGATTACATGTCAGGCCTTCCTTCTACTAAGCATGGAAACGACTGTGTGTTCGTGGTCGTCGATAGATCCTCAAAGATGGCCATTATGGTGGCCTACAAGAAGAATATCACAACAAAAGCCACTGCTAAACTCTTCTTTGAACGAGTGTGGGTGCACTTTGGGATCCCATAGTTTATCATATCAGATCCCAATATTAGGTTCCTCAACACATTTTGGTCTAGCCTCTGGTCAATGTTGGACACCAAACTCACCAAGTCCACAGCTTTCCATCCCCAAACTGATGGCCAGATAGAGGTCGTCAACAAGATGATTGTACACATTCTATGCATTTACAATTCGAAGCATCCACACACATGGGATGAGAGCCTTCCCTATGTACAACACAATTATAACCGGGCTCTCCACAGCTCAACCAGCCACAACCCCTTTCAGGTGGGCTTGGGATTCCATTAACTATGTCCCATTGATGTAGCCATTCCATTTGCAGCTTCTCAGGCCGATTTGGCTCATGTCCAGTCTGAAGCTGACAAAGCAAAAAAATTCATCGAGCGCATTCAACACATCTGCCAACAGGTTCATGACATATTGGACAAAGCCAATGCTAAGTACAAGCAACGACATGATCAACATCGGGTGCCACACAACTTCTAGGAGGGCAAAAAAGTGTGGCTATATTTGTAGAAGGAGTGCCTCACTAGACCCCACCACAAGATTCACCCACTCTGATATGGGTCGTACACCATCACCAAGGCTATAGGGAACAATTCCTTCGAGCTCGATATTCCACCATTCCTTGGTCTGCACCTAGTATTCAATGTAGACCACCTTCATCCCTACTTCCCACCTCTATTGGACACCTCTGAAATTGCAGAAGAACTCACACCAAAAGAGTTAAACCCAGACTGCATGGAACAAGCCACCATAGACTGTATCATGGAAATGCAAATCAAGAACACTCACCGACAGAAGATCCAACTGTATTGGGTTTTCAAAGCTGGCCAACTCCTGCACCAAGGCAAGTGGTTCACCAAGGACCAAGTTCAACAGAAGTTTCCTCATCTCATGGAGGAACTCAACGCAATGGGGACCATTGCTTCCTAGGGGGGGAGGAATGATTCAGGTGGATATTGGTGGCCACCTGCCTATTCCACTTGGGGCCCCACCATTGCCTCTTTCAGTTTTTTTTCACAACTTACTATTTTTAGTGGTTTTTCGGGTCCTGAACTTTCGGAGCCGTTTTGAAGCCCCAAACGGAGATAGTATGCCGAAGTTACGTCCCTGCGAAGTTGAAACACCAATTTACCCAAAAGGGGCCCATATTTTTGGCACTTCCTCTCCTAGGGTTAGGTTTTTGGACATTTATAATTCTCCATTTTTTCTCCATAATAAATAGGCCCTTGAGCCTCATGGTAATACAGTTCAGAGGTCTGTAGTCACCACATCTCTTCTCAGAGATTCACTACCAGCACCATAGCTATTTTATTTCCATCATGTTTGTAAGCATATTTTTGTGATTTGATATTAATGAAATGAAGCCTTATTTCTGCTATATTCTATGTTTATGGTTATTTATGTATTCTGTTGCATTCCTGCATAAATCCGGATCAAATGTTTTATGAATTTTGAAAACACAGTAAACCAATTTTTCATGAGATTTTTTATGAATGTTGACATAGATACAGTGAGCCATTCTTTGAAATTTTCTTGCACACAATGAGTTTAGGACATTTTAGATTGAATGGATGATGATTTTGTCTCAAGAGAGGAGGAATTTTGTGTGAATTTGAAGAACAAAAAGGAAACTGTGGTATAAATTTTAAAAAAAAATTTACATAGTCAATAAAATATAGATAATTATACATCAGAGACATAGGAGTTTTTTGAATTTTTTTTTTGATGAAACGGAAGATAAGATAAGAAGAATATATTAATAAAAACATGTTTTCTTTGTTTTTATAATATTTTCTACATCAAAATTTTGTGTTTGTAGAAGCAGTGAGTTCATTTTTTTCAAGAGAACAGAGGTAGAAGAGGATTGGTTTCACTTCTTTGTTAAGGGAATCAAAAAGAGGTAAGCCTTACCACCATAATGCATATGTCAAAAAAGATCTATTGCATGAATTTTTATTTTTCAAAATGAGAATGATGACAGTGGAAGGATACATTAATTGGTTTTTAGGAAACATGGCAATAAGGATAGAACCTAAAGACTTCCAGATCGAGCATTGGGAGAAAGACACAATAGGAAAACTTTACCAAGCTGGTCTGATAGGTTTCCTTCAGAATTTTAATGGGAATAATGAGAACATTACAAGGGAATTAATAAATAATTACAAACAGGGGAAAAAAATGGTGGGAAACTTATTCATCCCATTAAATCTAGAGTCAATTTCTCAAGCCTTAGATTTTCTATTATCAGGAGAATAATATCACAAGGGTTTGCATTTTAAAGATAATGGATGGACCTTCTTTCTAGAGAAAAATAGAAAGGGATCATTTGAAAGAACTAAGGGGATGCCAAGATAATGGTTTAATGAGCCTTGGGCAGAGTTAGTGTTGATCATCCATAAATTATTCACATGTGATAGTAGGCACAGTATAGTGCACCTCTATCATATTAGATTGCTTCAGCACATCAACGGAGATATGGAAATCAATTTTCCATACTTTTTCTCTAATAATTTGATAAGGATGATAGAAAATGTGAAGAGTGAAACCAAACCCAAAGAGGCACAAATCCACCATCAAGGAATCATTAAAATTCTTGTTGACTATTAGTTGAGAACCAAGGGTGTGATTTGGAGAGAATTCCTAACTCAAAATCAATTTTTAGAACAAACCATAGAAGAAAAATTCAAACCATTTCAAGGAACAAAGAGTATAATGAATTCACCCCTTTATCCAAGAACAAAGTCCAAAAAGAAACAAGATAAAGTCATGATTGAAAGAGAGAAACCATTGTTGTCCATTCCCAGGAGACAAAGAAGAAAGAGTCCAACATCCATAAGCAGTAAGGAAAAATAACCCGAGGTGCAAATTGTTGAGACATCTCCCTTAAAAAAACAAGCTGATGAAATTCTTGAAATATTGCAGAAGGAGGTCTATTAAAACACATTAGAAAGAGACTCATATTTTGATAATGATGATATTGAAGCCACTTCATTTTCTAAAGACACCAAATAATAAGAAAAGGAGAAAAACCTTCGCAAAATCAAAGAATTAATTGTTAATTTGGAGGTAAGCAAGATATTGGAGAGGCATTTGAAGAGAGAAAATGAAACATACAAGAAAAACAATGAAAATTTGATCAATGAGAATGAGAAACTAAATGAGGAAGTGGGAAAATTGAAAAAAAGAACAATATTCTTTTGATGCAAGCATTTAGATGGCTCAAAGAGAAAAAATCATGGAAGATCAAGTATGAAAAATAGAAAGTAAAGGCTTCGATCTACAAAGAGGAAAAGTATAAAGGTACATATTCTCTTTTGAATGAAGAACAATAGGAAGCATCTGGGTCAGGTAAAGTATCAGCATTAGAACTCAGGAGATCTAAAAGGAGGAAGCAAGCATGAGGACATGCTTGTACATCAGCATGGGGGAGATGTTGGCCCTCGCCTTTTATCCAATTTTGTTTCAGTAAAAAAAATTTATTACCATTATATACATCCATATACCATCATATTCACTCTATTTTTTCCAATCAATGCATATCGAGGTACATAAATTAATTTTTGCAATTTTTAGAAGTTTTTATAAAAATTGAATTTTAAGTGCATTTTTGGACCAGACTAGAAATTCCCGTAATGGCTTCATGGATGTCATATTTTCAAGACACTTGGGCTCGATATGGATACATTTATATAAATCTTGGGAACTAATATTGGATATACACCTATTGGTTCAGTCAAACCGAGCTTAAACAGGCCTGGTCAAAGGAAGTCAAACATGACCCATTTTTATGGAAATCCCTAGGAAATAGGTCAAATTTAGCATTTTATGGGAATTTAAAGATTTTGAGAGATTAAATGGATGAGATCAACCTGAATAGATAAAATAAGGATATATGTGTATGTAGGATAAATTTTAGATGATTTTGTTTCATATTTTATCTATTTAAGCCTAAGACATTGAAGGCATGTGTAGAATTTGCATAACTTAACTTTGATATTTCTGAAACTTTGGGAGCTAATTGAAAGAAATGTTATATTTCCTTTGTTGTTATATATGGTGAATGTTTGAATGAATTTCAGTAGCTTAAATCACTCACAGTGTGCGAGGCAAGGGTGGAGGGCTCCCACACCGAGCTAAGCGCACTTTCAGGTTATTTAAGTTGCAATTTCCTGAACTAGTTTTGTTTTATGCTTAGTATGTTAATTAGATGTATGATGATGTGTTATGATTTCTATTGAATATAATTCTAATTTATATTCTACCTATGAAGGGACAATCCATTTTTTAAGTTAAACATTCCTTCTATCCAATCAAGAGCTACAACTAGAATTCATCTTTCCTGCTTTTAAATGATTTTCTGAAGTTCATGTTTTCCAACAATGGTATTAATGATGAATGAATCTGTAATTAAGGATAGTCAGGATCTCCTTATTTAGGAGCCTCATCAGTTATACTTTCATGCATATTGATCTTTTGTTCATTAGTGATTTTTGGTTTCTAATTCATGAAGTAGTTTTGTAAAAGGACAAACAAGTTCTCCTAAGTTAGGAGCTTCTTCTACTGCTTATTACATGATTGAATTAGAGATTATTTAGTTAATATTTATATTTTTAATATGCATTTCCTTTATTATTATTAATTCATCTTCTAAACTTGAATATATCTGAAACCCATATATCTTGGAGATGCTTCTAAGTTCTACAAGCCCAGATTGAAAATAAAACAGTTGTGTTAGTTTACCAATAAAAAACCCAACAATTATCTTTTTGTAGTTGTGGATAGGTTCAAAAAAATGTGTATTTTGATGCCATGTAAAAATAAAATTACAGCTGAAAAAACTACTCATTTATTCTTTCAGAATGTATGGGTGCATTTTGGATTGCCCATACCCATTGTTCGTGATCAATATTCTCACTTTGTTGGGAATTTTTTATCAAGCTTATAGGGATTCATGGACACCAAATTGAAAAAGAGTAAAAAATTTCATTGCCAAACAAATGGTCAAACAGAGGTGGTGAACATGACAATGATACATCTTCTTCGTGATTATTGCGACAAGCATCCTAATTTGTGGGATGAAAACTTGAACTATATTCAACATGCTTACAACTGGGCCAAGCACTATTCAACTCAAACATCGCCATTTGAGGCATGTTTGGGATACTTGCCTAAATCTCCTTTAGAATTAATTTTTGGAAATGATATTGCTATTGATGTTCATATTGACATAGACAAAGCTAAAAGGTTCATTAAAAAAATCCAATTGATAAATAAAAAAATTCAAGAACAACTGGAAAAGAGACAAGTCAAGTACAAAACAAGGCATGATAAACATCGTGTATATAAAAAATTCCAAGTCGATGATGAATTTTGGCTTCACATTAGAAAATATAGGCTTCAATGGGAAGGTAAAAAACTGAAACCAATTCTATATGGTTCATTTATAATTTTAGAAAAATATTGGTGATAATGCCTTCAGGTTGGGTTTTCCTTCATATATGCAAATTTATGTTTTTTTTAATGTTAATAATTTAAGGTTGTATGAGCCTCATTTGATTGAATATCAAGGAGAAAGTGTTTAGATTCCTTCCATTGAGTATTTTTCTCATGAATACCTTGATGAAATACAACAAGAGACCATTCTTGACAGAAGAACAAGGCCTTTAAAACGATCGAATGTGGATTACCTTCGTGTGAGGCTCAAAGGAACAAATCCAAGCAAAGCCAAATGGATTGAAATTGGAAAGGTGATGGAACTTTACCCTCATCTACTGAACAAATGGAAGTGATATTTTGGGGTCCAAAACTTTCGAGTGGGGAGGAATGATTAGGTGCTGAAAAATATACTCAAAATCGAAATTTCTTGGAATGGTGTGGAACCTGAACAACCACATATATCTCTTCATTATGTATCTATTGAGGCCTCAGAATTCCACTGCCAAAATGTGGGGGAAAACCACCCGATCCGGACTTCAAAGCGGCTCCTTTTCCATTTGGTGTAGTGGCTCCGACTGGGGATAATGGGACCAATTTCCCAATAAGGATGATTTTGAGGGTGTTTTGATTATACAACATGCAAATGGAGAATGATTTTAATCTATCATATGCATCTATATAAACTACTTATTCTACTATATACCCAGGGTGTTTCTTCCTTTATGTGATCTAAAGAGATATCCTTCAACTATTAGTAATATATATCATTTAACAGTTGAAAGAGATGAAAATTGTGTAAGATGATTCTTCTAACAAATTAGTTTGTCTAGAAGAATTGTGAAAAATATGTCGCATTCATATGCGTGATTATATATTCAATAAGAAATCACAAATAAATATTATAACGAAAGTGCATGTAACATTCATCTATAATATCATTTCAAATATATAATGCAATAAAAATATGATTGTCAATCTATAAATTAAGACTTAATACAAGTGAATAGAAGTACCATATGTATGAAGTTCTACTCATGTAAACTGACAGTAATTGATCTGCTCCTGTTCACTTTCAATCAATTTTAAGAGTATAGTAGTGCAACATCAGTTAAACAACTTTAATTGTAAAAAGATAGCATATTTTTTCCATTAATTCATCAAAGCATTCACAAACTTACAATAGTGCATTCTTTGCAAATGTTTTTGACAAATTTCTAGACCCTTCTCTAAATTCATGAGAGAGGTTTATATACTAAACTAACTATGTTCTAGAATAGAGTATTACAAAAATATAGAGGAGGTTTCAAACAACCATCCTTGTAAGACTAACTTAAACTACAATATAGGAAAATAAAGTAACAATATGATTTATGAATGCTACCCTTTCTTTTGGATTTGGTCATGAAGTTGACAAATATCTAACATGGACTTGAGCTGAGCTGGCTGCGAAATCTTTGATCTGATCTTTCGCTTGAATACTGCATTTGAGAGTACTGGCTATGATATTCTTGTTGAATATGTTAAAGACTGTAGGATCTGGTATTGATGATAAGGTTTGATCATAAAGTTCTAATAAATTTTTTTATGAAACTTATTTAAGTTTTTAATTATTTCTACTAGTGTTCATGCCTTTTGCTTCCAATGTGTTTCTATATGTTTGACTTCTGAGAACACTTTAGACATATACTCTTTGATAAGTTCTTCTTTCACTAGTTGTTCACATACAGATTCAGTAATTTCCTTTGATTATCTTGATGTTTTCACTGCTTCTTTCTCTGCCTGATTTATTTTTTCTTCCTAATATTTTAATAACATCTCCTTGTTGAACTTATCTACCTAGGGTAGATTAGCTTCCTTGCCTGAGTCTGATTCTTTTCATTGAATGTGTTCATTGATTTTCTTCTCGAGCTTCTCACATTCTAGTTTCTGGATAGATACTTGTTGGATAAGTATTTCATTTAAGTCACAATAAGAGTCAATAATTGAATCTTGTCGGAAAAATAATTCATGGTGTTTCTTTAACTTATCATTTACATCCAATGCTTCTTTTATGAATTTCTCTAATTGTGGATGGATTTGTAGCCTAGTCATTGCTACTTCCAGTTGTGCTTGCTTCTTAGTGATTTGTACCTGATGCTATAAATTAAGCTTTTCAAAATCGTTTTGAAATTGGGCCATATTCAATTTAATTTTTTCGCTGGAGTTAGATTTTTCCTGATCTAATAGTCTCTCTAGTTCTTATATTCTATCTTACTTCAGCTTTAGCAACATTTTAACCTCAATAGATTTATCAACAGTGGCAGTAGCATATGCACCTGCAAACTGTGATATTTTTGTTAAATGTTCAGTAGGATAAGCTAAGGGATCCTTCCACAAAATGTCAACATATTCATTTGTGAGTTTTGAGACTGTTTAATCAATTCTTCTCCTTTTATTTCTCTTGAATACATCCTTATGACTAGGACTGTAGAATATATCTAGCGAAGGAATTTCCTCAACTTGTCAAACTATTTGTTCTGTGGGGTAGGCCGGTATGATCTCTCGATCATGAGTTTCTGGAACTTCTTGTAGTGGATTAACAATTTCCACTATCTTCTGGGAATGTCCAGGTGTCTGAAAACTAGTAACTTGATCAGTATTAGGATTGTTTTTAAGAGTTTTTATTGCTTTAGAAAATTCATCCCATTCACTACTCAAATTATTTGGTTGGTACTTTTCTGACTGATCAAGTGTATCATGACTGTGCTGAACTTCTTGCGAAGTTGACTCTGTTCCATTACTTTCTCTTTTTTCCTACATCTCCATCTCTTGGATTACTTTATAAATTATATTTTATAGGCTATCCTTTCTGGATTCAGATTCATTTTTACAATGATCTGAATTGTGAGATTGATGCTCTGATTGTCCCGACTCATCCTCAGACATGTCTTTTGCTTCATTATCCAAGATAATACTTAGAGTAGGTCTGTTGACATCTTCAATAGTTAGCAATTTAAGAGGAATTCTCTCCAGTCCCTTATTTCTGTATGTTTGGAAGGCTTCCAAATCATCTTGGTTGAGTTGACTGGATGAAAACTTAATTATATCTGAAAATTTTTCCATGCCTTCGAAGAGATCATCAAATTCGTCTAGTTCCTTTACAAAAGGCTTCATTTTGAGCTATGTGATGTAGTTTTTAATTACATCATTTAGATCATACAGCCTCCTTGGAATTACTTCCAAATTCAATAGATTAATATTTGAAACCTTCTTTTAGGTATGGCCAATATCAAAAGGTGAAAAGGTACCGCAATGTAAAAGGAAATTAGGCCAAACGACCCTCTTAGCATCTTTCAGTTGTTTAGTAATACCATTAACAAGCTGGTAGGCTATCTCTCTTGCAAGTAACTTATCATGAACATAATATGGTAGGACGTGGGGAGAAGAATAACTCTCAAATAATCTAACATATGTAAAACTCTCCTCTGCAAACCATCTAGCTACAAAAATAATATTTGTACTAGCCTCTTTGGAAACCCTAGGGCTTTCTCATTGAATATAATTTGGTGTATATGAAACATGACCCCATGGAAATTTTTATAAAAATGCAGATCGAATTCTGAATCCCAAAGGGTTCTGCGGTAAATGTGGATTAGGGTAGGGTCTTGGGCAGTCCATTTCCATCCAATGGTAGGAAAACTAGAAGAAAATAAAATTGCATCCATGACATAGGCACTCATATAAAAGGGAGGCATTTCTCTAGATGAAACACTCCTTTTATTCCCATACTCTATGATGTGTTTGGCTAGATTATCAGATATGATATTTTCCCAATTCAGGATTAAAGAATTGACAATTGTGTCAATCAATTGTACCCAATCTACTGAAAAACCTAGTGGTATCAGGTTTCGAGAACAATCCACACAACATACCGGAAGCATAACATTAAGGGGAAGGAATTTGGGCAATTGGGTAGGTACCAAGTTCATCTCACATCATCTTTCCCTTGTCTTCCTTCAATTCCTTTATGACTTTCATGAGGTCTATATGTTCTACTCTAAATCTTTGCAGAAAAGCCTTGTCATATTTCTGTTGCGGGGAGGGTAGATGGTACATTGCTTGTAAATATTCTGCCCTGAATGGCCTAATATTCTCGCATTTTGAATCTTTGAATGTTTTGTCTTCTATGTTTAAGTGGTAAATTACCCACTTAACCATGTCTGTATAAGGGAGAATTTTTGGCCTTGCGACTACCTTGTGGACGAATGAACATGTAGCGTCGAAGTCGCGTCTGAAGTAACTAACGTGTCCGTTGTAGAAAATTTGGTTATTACCCTTCGATTTTTGTCCTAAAAAAACTTATACATTGCCTCCCATGATGAAATGTCGCAACCCTTATTGTAGGTGGTGTCTGAAAAAAAGGGAGAGATATCTGAGTCTTCGGTAGACAGCGTTTGTGCAATCTCTTTTCCTTTCTTGTTCATTTCAATCTTCTTCACTCCGTTAAGTGGTTTCCTGATTTCAAGTAAACAGAGAAAAAATTAAAAATATAGATAACAGAGAGAGAAATCCATCATTTATATTAACCATGCATGAATAGATATGAATCTATTAAAACCTTTATTTCTATTAAATGCTATTAATCATCGATAATCATTTCAAATCAAATCTCTTACACCTTTACACGAAATAGCTATCAATCAACTTAAGACGTTGGATCTTGGATTTCGGTTTGATATGACATAAGTCATTTCGCATTCTTGAGTAATTAAATGCCATTCATTCGCATATCGCAACTTATAACTTTTACCGTTTATGATTTTTACCCATAAATCCTGCGAAATGTGATCTGCGCAAATCACACATCGCAACTCTTATGTGGTCAATGAATTTGATTTTGGTTAAGTCATACGAAATTTGAAATGCGCATTCAAGAAGTCAAGCAGTTGTGCTTTATGGGACTTTAGAACTTTATGTTTATTTCTTTTTTGGCTATCCGGGTCCGCGTAATCGTGACTTATACCGAATTTATTTATAAGTTAGATCATTTAAATGAGGTGTGCTGCGATAAACAAAATATAATGGTGATTGAAGCGTTTGCAAGTTTTTAATATAACTTCAAAAAAAGTCTTAGTGCATTTTGCAGCTCACGTGACTTAATGTATTTCAAGTCTTTTGGGTTGTAAGTTATGCATTTTGCGATGCGCACTAAGGAATAAAGAAAAAAATCTCGAAGAAAACTTTAGTTCCTAAATTTTTTTGTTTTAAATATAAAAATAAATTTCCTATTTATTTATAAAGGGTCCCCATTTATTAAAATAAATGGGGGGTGTTGTATAGCACAACAATTGGCGATTCACTTGGGAGAGCCAGCTATCTCTGACTAACTTTTCGAAATTTCTAAAAAAAAATTGAAGTAAAAATAGTTGCACGAATTAATTTCAAATAAAGAATGTCTTACTAAGCAATGAAATTTCTCTTACTTAAAATTCATAAGAATCCCTCTTTTAAAGATATAAGTATGAGAATCTATATTAGTATTTACTCATTTTAAAAAGATAAATCAAGTGGCTCTTACAGATAAAATTTATAAATATTTACTCTTTTATCATAGGTAGAGCCTCTATTCCAATAAGCAATTTAAGCTTTTGGCAGGGTTACCTTTTACCCAACAATGATTCACTGTCCCATCCAGTGTTTCTTATGATTTCTAAAATTAAATTCTAACATTTTGAAACTTTTCTTTTTGTATCATATTTTTATTTACATAAAAGCCATTATCTTGGCTTGGTAACCAAATGATGACAATTCCATTCACTAGTTGTAACTAAACTGATCAAGTTTGCTCCTTATGAGACCCCTTGTCCTCTTGATATAATCTCAAGTCATTACCTTGTTTTGGTAGGCATTATTAGTAATGTCAGTTTAACTATTTCCCTATGAACATGGTAAACAAGCTTGCGATGAGACTTATTATCTTTCAAGTTTTTCTAGTTATAATATTTTTTGAATTTCTCTAAAAAATTAATAAGTTTTCTCGGATGGGGTGAATCATTGGTCCTTTTGAGGATTCTGGATGATAATATTGAGTTTTAGATTGATTTTTTGTAAAATATTATTTACTATGTTAAGGATTATTTTCTTGACTGATGACATAATAATCATGCTATATAAGGATGAGAGTTCATCAAAGAATAAATAACTTCAGTGAAATTTCATCTTTTAGTGAAAATAAAATCTATTTTTCTTTCAAATCTTTTGATTGTTTCCTTAACACTTCTTATTTTTATAAGCGATAAATAAAAAAGAATCATCTGAGATTTTGTTTTGAAAAGCCAAAAATTTATACTAAGCAAATTTTATTTTTCTAAGGAAAAGCAAAAGACACTAGTATATAAGGAATAGAAGGAGTTACCTCCTATGAAAAGTATTTTTTCAAAATTTGCCCATTAATAGGCAAAGAATCTCTTTTTCTTGATAGATCTTGCAATGAAAATGTTGATGGGCCCATTTCTTCAATTATTTGAAATGGACCTAGCCAAATTTTTTGAAACTTCGTGTGTTTACCTTTTTCCTCATGCACTTTGTCCCATTTCAATACCAGATCCCCAATTTGAAATTTTTTTGGAGTAACAGAAGTTGAATAAAATGAGGCTTTTACTATCTGTTGATGATGTGCATGAGTACGTTTAGATTTTTCTCTTTCTTCTTCTAATTTAATAATTTTACATTGTCTAAGTTGTAAAGAAGAAGAAGGAGATTAATCAATAAATTGTACTAAGGAAAGAGAGGGAATAACTACATTAATAGGAACCATAGACAATATTTAATGGAGAAGTGCGAATAGGAGCTTTCTGAGTTATTCAATCTTCCCAAAGAGCAAATATTAATGACTTGTATCAATTTCGTTGGTTTTGATCAATAGTTCTTTTTATTATTCTAATCAAGTTATTTTTTGTAGATTCTACTAAACCATTTCCTTGCGGGTAATAATCTGTAGAATACTTAAGTTTAAAACCTCTTTTGATTACAAATTTCATCATAGCAGTTCCTGAGAAGTAAGATGCATTGTCAAACATTAAAGTAGTAGGTAAGCCAAACCTAGTTATGATATATTGGTTGTTGAAATCAATGATATTCTCAGAGTTGAATACCTTTAATGGAATTACTTCCACCCATTTAGTAAAGTAATCTGTAGTTGTGAGAATATATCTATGTTGTTTGGAAGAGTTAGGAACAATCTCACCGATTATGTCTAGTCCCCATTTTTCAATTGGTTGTTCAATATTTTGTGGCTATAATGGGAATGCTGGTTTCCTTTGTCTTCCAGATGCACTTTGAAACACTTTTCATTTTCTTGCATATTCATGAGCATCTTTGAAAAGTGTAGGTCAATAGTAACCTGCATGTAGGATATTGTGTGTTGTTGTATTTCCTCCAAAATGTCCTCCAGTTGGTCCATCATGGAGTTCCTGCAAGACTTTCTCTACTTCAAATTTTTCTAAGCATCTTAGTAGTACATAATAAAAAAATTTCCTAAACAATACATCGTTGAGTAATTCATATTTCTTGGCCTTTAATCTGAAAGCATGTTTCATTTGGTAAATGAGTTGATTCGAAGCATATCCATTCTTCAAATAAAATATGAGATGAATGTATTGAGATTTTGCATTGTTGAGGTTTACCTCTGATATTTTCACATTGTTACCTGAATATTCTTTTTATGATAGATGGGATGCTCCTGTAAGCATTATGCAAAAAACTTAACCTCTAACAATTCTAGAGGGTCTAATTTCTCAATCATATTCTTGTAAAGAGGTAACCCAGTTGGCCCTTTTCTCACCTAATTCTCTTTGCATTAATAGTTGTATCACTGCAGAGAATGGAACTATGATTTTGGTGTGAGTTTTTAGGATAAATGGTCTGAAATTAGTTATAGCCTTAAAGACAGCAAATGATTTCTTTTAGACAGATGAATAATTTAGTTTTGCACCTTGCAAATTGGAACTGAAAAATGATATTGGTGCTTCAATTTGTTGGTCATTAAGCTGGGTTAAAATAAGCGTCTGATGTAAATGATGAAAAATTATATAAAGTAAAAGGATTAAGAAAATTGGGGGTAGTCAGGAATGGAGCATTGACAATGGATTGTTTAATTAAATCAAATGCTTCTCTTTCATTATGTCCCGATTTAAATACTGAATTTTTCTTAATCATGTTTTGTAATGGTAAAAATATTTGTGAGAAGTCAGGGACAAACCTTTTAACAAAATTAATTTTCCCAAGAAAAAACTACATAGCTTTCTTGTTATGAGGGAAAGGAATTCTTTTAATCTCTTCAATTATTTCAGGATCAATATAGATACCTCTTTTTGACATAATGAATCCTAAAAAATTTCCTTCATCTAATGCAAAAAATGATTTCTTTAGGTTTAAGGAAATGCCATACCTTTTACATCACTCAAAGACTTGTTTTAGGTCATTCACATGATTAGTTACTTGTTTAGAATAGACTGTAATGTCATATAAATAAATAACCACTAATTTATTTATGATCCTCCTAAAAGTTGTGTCCATAGCTCTCTGAGAAGTGGCACCTGCATTAATTAATCCAAATGGCATCTTTTGATAGGCGTAAGTTCCCCACTTAGTCCTGAACGTAGTTTTCAATATGTGATTTCCATGTACGAGAATTTGGTTATATCCTGAGAATCCATCTAGAAAGGACATAAGTTCAGAACCAACTATTGTCTGCAATACTTGTTCCCTGGTTGGTAATGGAAAGTTGTCCTTCTGACAAGCTTTGTTTAAATTCCTAAAATGAATGCAAATTCTAATATCACCATTCTTCTTCCTGACAGGTACCAAATTTGATAGCCATTTAGAATGCCTGACTGGAAAGATGATCTTTGCCTTGAGGATTTTGTTCAGTTCTATTTGGATTCGATTTTCCAGATTTGGATGAATCTTCCTCAATTTCTGTTGTATAGGTTTTTCTTCTGATATCATAGGAATTGTGTGTTTAATCACAGAAGTTTCATATGTTTTAAGATCATTGTAATCCCAAAAAAGACAGTTTTTTACATTCTAAATAATCTGGTGAATGATAATATTTCTTCAAAATATAGACCAAGATCTAGATTGAAATTTTGAAGTTTTTCATCAGTTCCTAGATTTACTAACTCAAATATTAAGGTAGAGCTTTGAATTTTTGAGTTAGTAACTATTTTAAACCATATTTCAAATCATATAGGTCTTCTAACTTGACAACAGATTTAGGAATAGGATTTTCATCTTGTTCTTTCTTAATCTGAATGTCATGTTCATTTTCATCCAAAATTTGACTATCATAAGATCCTTAAGATGTTACGAAATCTATGATATCTGGATCATTATTGAATACTCTCCAATTGGTAATATTATCAGGAATAGATGGCCTAAAATTAATTCAATAGAAAATCTATTGGGAATAAACTCTTGAGATGAAATTAACTTTGATGCTACGTTAGCCAGTATATCTGCACTAGCATTCTGCATCCTAGGTACAAAATAAATATTAAAGTCTAAGAAATGAATGGTTAATTCTTGGACTAATGATTGATAATGCTATAAATTTCCAGAATTACAATGAATAGTATCTCTTACCTATCTAACAATGATTTCTGAATCTCCTAGGACTTTCAGATATTTTATATTAAGATCAATGGATTTGTACAAACTTTGGACTAATGCTTTGTATTCAGCTATATTATTTGTACAATTTATTTTGAGTCTGTAGGCTATCATGGTTTTTTCTCCTTTTGACTTTATTAAAATACAACTTGCACCTGCACCATCTTCAGATTTAGAACCGTAAAAAATAAAGAGTCCAAAATAAAGAATTAACTATTGTTCTATCTACAAAATTTATACATTTGGAACTATCTGTCTGGGAAAAATTCTCAATCTGAGAAAAAAATGCATTATCAAATAAAGGTGATGGTTAAGCATTGAAATTTCTCAAAAACGACTTTGTTGAGTAGTTTCCAATAATGTTATTATTGAATGCTATTGTCTCATTTACTCCTTCAAGATCGGTAACTGTATGCTTCATGAAATTTTCAAAGTCTACTCGAATTTGATTTGGCTTTCCATTATATGGTAGCCACATATGTGAACAGTCTGTAGCAAAACATCCATGAAGTTTTTCAGACCAATATTAGCTTAATACTAAGCCATAAAACTCAGGAATATCAGCCACCAGCATATCAATTATTTGAGTAACCTTGGGATTTAATGACAATCTGATGGAAACAAGATTTATTTCCCCTACCACCTCTACTCTGGTTCTATCAACTTGTACTATATGAATAGGAGAACTCTGAGGAGTTATTTTCAACTTAGCGCAAACTAATTTTGGCATTATATTAGAGGAAGCCCCTGAGTCTATTAAACAATTATGAACGTTTTTATTATAGACCTCATAGGTTAAGAGAAATGAAGGAGTATGAGAGATGGATCGATCACCTATCATAATCAATTTTGTAGCATCTATTTTAGTTGAAGAAGAAGGTGGCTTACCCATTTCATTAGCAGCTTGTACTATTACTGGAGCAGGTAAGGTTGAAGCAGGAACCGCATTTAAGTCTCTAAGTAAGATTTTCTATTGCTTCTTTGATTTATTAATCTCGTGAATTGAAATGTTGGCCCTAGTTTTCTTCATATCTTCAAGTACATTGTACTCAATAGTGTCTGAGACTACCATTGTCTTAGATACAGGTGGAGTATCTGAAGTAACAAGACTTGTTTGTGTAGCCTTTGAAGTAGACTTTTTGCTTACTGATTTATCTTTAGTAGGATTTGATATATTTTGTTGTTGATTTGGTTGTGTTGCTTTAGTATTATTTTTTCTCCTTGTACTCATAGGTAAAGCTTCATGTTGTTCTTCATTTGGTAGGATGAAATCCCACATTCCATTTATTTCAACTTCTTATTCTTCTTCCTCTATTTTCTCTTCCTCTGTATCTGGATTAGATTCAACATTAGATATGATATTTTGAGGTTGAGTATTAGAGGATTGACCTTTCTTGAAGTTTCTGAAAGTCTTTTCTGAGCTAAAATTTTCAGTGATTGGTTTCTTGATATCTGTTATCTCGTTTGTCATAGTGTTAAAAAAAAATTGAAGACCTTCTACATCAAAAGGGAATTTTGGAATTTTCTTTTTAGAATCATCTTTGAAAGATACCTTTTTTATTTTCGATCTTCTTCAGAATTATTTTTCCCAAGAGTTATGCGTTTCTCTATAGATAGTGATTCCTTCATGTTTTCTGTAAGTGTTGGCAATTTTTTATTATCAAGAAAAATAGCTATAATGGATGGAAGAGATGAAATATACCACTCAATTTGAACTTCTACACTAGGAACTGTTGTAACACAAATTTTATTGAGTAATTTATTAAATCTTGAATTGAAATATTTTATCTTCTCACATGTTTTAGCTTTTTTATTTGAGAAATCATTGATGAGCGTAGTAGTGGTCCTATCATCCCCAAACTTAGCTAGAAATTTTTCTTCGAACATATTCCAGGTACTTGTAGAGAGGGTAGGCAGTGAAAAATACCAGGATCCTGCGGATTCTATTAGAGTATACAGAAATAATCTTACAATGCAATCCTATTCAACTACTCTATTTAGATTGACGAAAAACATAAAATTGTGAATGTGTTCTTCTACCGGAAGACCATCATCAGGATTAAATTTAGGTAACCATATTTCAGGTGATTTTGGTATAGCATGAAGAGGAGCGTGCATATTTACAGCCCCTGGATTTCTCCATGGATGTACATTTGGTGGAGGTACTTGGCCTGCCATTGGATTTTGAATAGGTTGGATGGGTGGAGTTTGAGTTGAAGAAGAGGTAGGCTGAGTGATAGGACTAGTTGAAGGGATAGTAGTTTGGGTACTGGAACTATTCAAAGTAACACTGATTGTTGGAATGGATGTTGTGGATTTGAGTGGAGGCAATGGAGGTGAATGGGATAAGATCTTACTGTCGATTGACTATGATTGGGTCCTCTTTAGTCTCTTTCAAGTACGATCGATGGGAAATTAAAAAGGAAGAATTCATGTCTTTTGACTTTCTAATCGAGTTAATATTCTTTGAGGTTGTAAAGAAGACGAAATACTAATATTTGATATTTGAGAAGATTCAGGATTTTCAACAGAAATAGATACTCTCTCTAACTTTTCTATCAAAGACTGAACTTCTCCATTAGGGGAATTTTGAGGTCTAAAATGGGCCTCCTAAGGAAATTATAAAATAATAGTGGAAATCATAAAAGAAGATTTGATTACATCATCAAATTTTGGAAGGAAAAAATAAAAAACTACTTTTTCAACTTGTATTTTCAACTTATTTCCCAAAGTTTTTACTCAAATTTCAAGAGGGAATACTCATTGGATGAAAAATTTAATTCCTCATCCAAGGAGTACTCATGCTACATACTTTCAATGGATCTCGCTACATGAAAAATTAAAAATACATGACAAATGTGATTGCAATCACATTTTTTCATGTATTTCTCATTTTTCATGTGACAAGGTCCATCAAAAGTATGCAAAATGGGTACTCCTTGGATGAGGAATTAAATTTTTCATCCAACGAGTACTCCCACTTGAAATTTGAGTAAAAAAGTTTGGGAGATAAGTTTAAAATACGAGTTGAAAAAGTAGTTTTATTATTTTATTATTTTTAATATTTTTACCATTTTACTTAAAAAATGGTGAATCATCCCCCATGGTCGACATCATCATCTTGAATCCTATTGGTCCTTATAAAATTTATTTTGGTTGTACATTTTTCTTAGGAGGCCCATTTTAGACCTCAAAATTCCCCTAATGCGGGGATATTGATGGGAATAAGGAGATAGTATGGGTTGAGTGTCACTAGGAGACTTAGGAGAAGTATGATCAACTTCATATTTTAAATATGAGAATATAGATAATTTTCTGGAAGTTGATGGGGATCTAGAGGGAGAGAGACTCTTAGATTGACCTTTAGATTGATTAGATATTTTTTCCATTCACAAGGCCCTCCTTCTAGCACCAGAATGTTGAGGCCTCGGAATTCTGCTGCCAAAACATGGGAGAAAACCACCCGGTCCGAACCTTAAATCATCTCCTTTTTCATTTGGTGTAGTGGCTCCGACTAGGGATAATGGGACCAATTTCCCAATAAGGATGATTTTGATGGTGTTTTGATTATACAACATGAAAATGGAGAATGATTTTAATCTATCATATGCATCTATCTAAACTACTTATTCTACTATATACTCAGGGTGTTTCTTCATTTATGTTATCTAAAGAGATATACTTCAACTATTAGGAATATAGATCATTTAACAATTGAAAGAGATGAAAATTATGTAAGATGATTCTTCTAACAAAGTAGTTTGACTAGAAGAATTGTGAAAAATATATCACATTCATATGTGTGATTGTATATTCAATAAGAAATCATAGATAAATATTAGAACAGAAGTGCATGTAACATTCATCTATAATAACATTTCAAATATATAATGTAATAACAATATGACTATCAATCTATAAAGTAAGACTTAATACAAGTGAATATAAGTATCATATGTACGAATTTATACTCATGTAAACTGGCAGTAATTGATTTTCCCCTCTTCACTTTCAAGAAATTTAAAGAGTACAATAGTGCAGCATCAGTTAAACATCTTTAATTGTCAAAAGATAACAAATGTGTTCCATTAATTCATCAAAGCATTCACAAACTTACAATAGTGCATTCTTTGCAAATGTTTTTGACAAATTTCTGGACCCTTCTCTAAATGCATGAGAGGGGTTTAAATACTCAACTAACTATGTTCTAAAATATATTATTACAAAAATATAGAGGAGGTTTCTAACAACCATCCTCCTAAGACTAACTTAAACTACAATCCAGGAAAATAAAGTAACAATATGATTTATGAATTCCGCCCTTTCTTTTGGATTTGGTCACGAAGTTGACAAATATCTAACATGGACTTGAGTTGAGTTGACTGTGAAATTTTTGATCTGATCTGTCCCTTGAATACTTCGTTTGAGAGTATTGGATGTGATCTTCTTCTTGAATCTATTAAAGATTGCAAGATTTGGTATTGATGATAAGGTTTGATCAGAAAAATCCAATAATTTTTTTGTTCAAACTTATTTACTTTTTTAATTGTTTCTACCAGCGTTTCTGCCTCTTTCTTCCACTATGTTTCTAGCTGTTTGACTTCTAAGAACACTTCAGACATGTACTCTTTGATAATTTATGCTTCCACTAGATGTTCACATATAGATTCAGTAATTTACTTTGATAATATTGATGTTTTCGCTACTACTTTCTCTGCCTACTTTATTTGTTCTTCCCAATATTTGAATAATATCTCCTTGTGGAACTTATCTACCTGGGGTAGATTATCTTCCTTTCTTGAGTCTAATTCTTGCCATTGAATTTATTCGTTGATTTCATTATCGAGCTTCTCACATTCAAGTTTCTGGATAGCTACTTGTTGGATCAGTATTTCATTTAAGTCACAATAAAAGTCAATAATAGAAGCTTGTTGGAAAAATACTTCATGTTGTTGCTTTAACTTAGCATTTAAATCTAATGCTTCTTTTATGAATTTCTGTAATTGTGGCTGGCTTTGTAACCTAGTCATTGCTGCTACCAGTTGTGCTTGCTTCTCAGTGATTTTCACCTAATGTTGTAAATTAAGCTTTTCAATATCCCTTTGAAATTGGGCCATATTCAATTTCATTTGTTCGTTGGAGTTATATTTTTCCTCATCTAACAATCTCTCTAGTTCTTGTATTCGGTTTTCCTTATGCTTTTACAAAATTTTAACCTCATAAGATTTATCAATAGTAGCAGTAGCATAAACACCTAAAAACTGTGATAGTTTGGTTAAATGTTCAGTAGAATCAGCTAAGGGATCCTTCCACAAAACGTCAATAGATTCATTTGTGAGGTTTGAGACTGTTTCATCAATTCTTCTCCTTTTATTTCTCTTGACTACAGCGTTATGACTAGGACTGTAGAAGATATCCTGCGAAGGAATTTCCTCAAATTTTAAAACTATTTGTTCTGTAGGGTAGGCCGGTATGATCTCTCGATCATGAGTTTCTGGAACCTTTTGTAGTGGATTAACAATTTCCACTATCTTCTGGGAATGTCCAGGTGTCTGAAAACTAGTAACTTGATCAGTATTAGGATTGTTTTGAAGAGTTTTTATTGCTTTAGAAAATTCATCCCATTCACTACTCAAATTATTTGGTTGGTACTTTTCTGACTGATCAAGTGTATCATGACTGTGCTGAACTTCTTGCGAAGTTGACTCTGTTCCATTACTTTCTCTTTTTTCCTACATCTCTATCTCTTGGATTACTTTATAAATTATCTTTTCTAGGCTATCCTTTCTGGATTCAGATTCATTTTCATAATGATCCAAATTGTGATATTGATGTTTTGATTGTCCCTACTCATCCTCATACATGTATTTTGCTTCATTATCCAAGCTAATACATGGAGTAGGTCTGTTGACATCTTCAATAGTTAGCAAGTCAAGAGAAATTCTCTCCACTGTCTTATTTATGTATGTTTGGAAGGCTTCCAAATCATCTTGGTTGAGTTGACTGGATGCAAACTTAATTATATCTAAAAAAATTTCCATGCCTTGGAATATATCATCAAATCCATCTATTTCCTTTACAAAAGGCTTCATTTTGAGCTCTGTGATGTAGTTTTTAATTACATCATTTGGATCATACAACCTCTTTGTAATTACTGCCAAATTCAATAAATTAATCTTTGAAACCTCCTTATAGGTATGGCCAATATCAAAAAGTGAAAAAGTACAACACTGTAAAGGGAAATTAGGCCAAACGGCCTTCTTAGAAACTTTTAGTTGTTTAGTAATACCATTAACAAGTTGGTAGCCTATCTCTCTTGCAATTAACTTATCAGGAACATAATATGGTAGGACGTGGGGAGAACCATAACTCCAAAATACTCTGACATATGTAAAACTCTCCTTTTCAAACCATCTAGCCATAGAAAGAATATATGTGCTAGCCTCTTTGGAAACCCTAGGGGATTTCTCATTGAATAGAAATTGATGCATAGGCAACATGACCCCATGGAAAATTTTATAAAAATGCACATGGAAGTCTGAATCCCAAAGGGCTCTGTGGTAAATGTTGGTTGGGGTGGGGTCTTGGGTAGTCCATTTCCATCCCATGGTAGGAAACTGGAAGAAAAGTAGATTACATCCATGACATAGGCACTCGTATAAAAGGAGGCATTTCTCTAAATGAAACACTCCTTTTATTCCTATACTCTATGATGTGTTTGGCTAAATTATCAGATAGGATATTTTCCCAATTTAGAATTAAATAATTGATGATTGCGTCAATCAATGAGACCCAATCTAATGAAAACCTAGTGGTATCAGGTTTCAAACAAAATCTACACAACATACCGATAGCAGAACAGTGAGGGGAAGGAATTTGGGCAATTGGGTACGTACAGAGTTTATCTCGCTTCTACTTTCCCTAGTCTTCTTTCCATTCCTTTATGAATTTCATGAGGTCTGAATGTTCTGCTCTAACGCTTTGTAGAAAAGCCTTGTCATATTTCTGCTGTGGGGAGGGTAGACGGTACATTCTTGTAAATCTTCTGCCCTGAATGACCCAATATTCTTGCCTTTTGAATCTTTGAATGTTCTGTCTTCTATGTTTAAGTGGTAAATTACCCACTTAACCATGTCTGTATAAGGGTGGAATTTTTGGCCTTGCGGCTACCTTGTGGACGAATGAACATGCAGCGTCGAGGTAAGTCACGTCTGAAGTAACTGATGTGTATGTTGTAGCGAATTTGGTTATTAGCCTTGGATTTTCATCCTCGAGAAGCTTATACATTTCCTCCCATGAAGAAATGTTGTAATACTTGTTGCAGGTGGTGTCTGAAAACAAGGGAGATATATCTGAGTCTTCGGTAGACAGTGTTTGAGCAATCTCTTTTCCTTTCTTGTTCATTTCAATCTTGTTCACTCCATTAAGTGGTTTCCTGATTTCAAGTAAACATAGAAAAAATTAAAATTATAGAGAACAAAGAGACAAATCCATAATTTATATTAACCATGCATGAATAGATATGAATCTATTAAAACATTTATTTTTATTAAATGCTATTAGTCATCGATAATCATTTCAAATCAAATCTCTTACACATTTACACGAAATAGCTATAAATCAACTTAAGGCGTTGGATATAAGATTTTGGTTTGATATGACATAAGTCATTTCTCATGCTTGAGTAATTAAATGCCAGTCATTCGCATATTGCAACTTATAACTTTTACCGTTTATGATGTTTACACATAAATTCTGTGAAATGTGATCTGCGCAAATCGCACATCGTAACTCTTATGTGGTAAATGAATTTTATTTTGGTTAAGTCCTGTGAAATGCGAAATCAGCATTCAAGATGTCAAGAGGCTGTGCTTTATGGGACTTTAGAGCTTTATGTTTATTGCTTTGTTGGCTCATCGGGTCTGCGTAATCACAACTTATACCGAATTTCTTTATAAGTTAGATCGTTTAAATGAGGTGTGATGCGATAAACAAAATATAACGACGATTGAAGTGTTTGCAAGATTTTAATATAACTTTGAAAAAATGCTTAGCGCATTTCGTAGCCTGCATGAATTAATGGATTTCAAGTCTTTTCAGTTGTAAGTTATGCATTTTGCGATGCACACTAAGAAATAAAGCAAAAAATCTCAAAGAAAACTTTATTTCCTAAAGTTTTTTAGATAAAAATAAATTTCCTATTTATTTCTAAAGGGTCCCAATTTGTTAAAATAAATGGGGGTTGTTGTATAGCACAACAATTGGCAGTTAACTTGGGAGAAACAACTATCTCTCACTAACTTTTTGAAATTTCTAGAACTTTTTTGAAATAAAAATAGTTGCAGGAATTAATTTCAAACAAATAATATCTTACTAAGCAATGAAGTTTCTCTTAATTACAATTCATAAGAATCCCTCTTTTAAAGATATAAGTATGAGAATATATATCAGTCTTTACTCATTTTAGAAAGATAGAGCAAGTGGCTCTTACGGATCAACTTTATAAATATTTACTCTTTTATCATAGATAGAGCCTCTGTTCAATAAGCAATTTAAGCTTTTGGCAGGGTTACCTTTTACCCAACAATGATTCACTATCCCATCCAGTGTTTCCCACGATTTCCAAAATTAAATTCTAAATTTTTGAAACTTTTATTTTTGTATCATATTATTATTTACTTAAAATCCATTGTCTTGGCTTGGTAACCAAATGATGAAAATGCCATTCACTTGTTGTAATTAAACTAATCAAGTCGGCTCTTGATGAGACCCCTTTTCCTCTTCATATAATCTCAAGTCATTACCCTATTTTGGCATGCATTATTGGTAATGTCAGTTTAACTATTTCCCTATGAACATGGTAAACGAGCTCGTGATCAGACTTATTATCTTTCAAGTTTTTCTAGTTATAATGTTTTTTGAATTTATTTCAAAAATTAATAAGTTTTCCCGAATGGGGTGAATCATTGGTCCTTTTGAGGATTATGGATGATAATATTGAGTTTTAGATTGCTTTTCTGTAAAAGAGTCTTTACTATGTTAAGGGTTCTTTTCTTGACTGATGACAGAATAATCATGCTATATAAGGATGAGAGTTCATCAAAGAATAAATAACTTAAGTGAAATTGAATTTTTTAGTGAAAATAAAATCTATTTTTCTCTCAAATATTTCAATTGTTTCCTTAACACTTCTTATTTTTATAAGAAATAAATCAAAAAGGATCATCTGAGATTTTATTTCGAAAAGCCAAAAATTTATACTAAGACACTTTTATTTTTCTAAGGAAAATAAAAACACACTAGTATACAAGGAATAGAAGCCATTACCTCCTATGAAAAGTATTTTTTCAAAATCTACCAATTAATAGGCAAAGAATCTCTTTTGCATGATATATCTTGCAATAAGAATATTGATCGGCCTATTTCTTCAATTATTTGAAATGGACCTAGCCAGAGTTTTTGAAACTTTGTGTGTTTACCTTTTTCCTCATGCGCTTTTAACCGTTTCAATATCAGATCACCAATTTGAATTTTTTTTGGAGTAACTGAAGTTGAATCAAATGAGGCTTTTACTATATGTTGATGATGTGCATGAGTATGTTTAAATTTTTCTCTTTCTTCTTCTAATTTAAGAATTTCGCATTGTCTAAGTTGTAAAGAAGAAGAAGGAGGTTCATCAATAAATTGTACTAAGGAAAGAGAGGGAATAACTACATTAGTAGGAAGTACAACTTCTTTTCCATAAACAAGATTGAATGGAGAAGTGCCAATATAAGCTTTCAGAGTTATTCGATATGCCCAAAGAGAAAATATTAATGACTTGTGCCAATTTTGTTGTTTTTGATCAACATTTCTTTTTATTATTTTAATCAAGTTCTTGTTTGTAGATTCTGCTAAACCATTTCCTTGCGGGTAATAATTCGCAGAATACTTAATTTTAAAACCTCTTTTGATTGTAAATTTCATCATAGAAATTATTGAAAAGTAAGATGCATTATCAAACATTAAAGAAGTAGGTAAGCCAAACCTAGTTATGATATATTGGTCGATGAAATCAATGATATTCTCAGAGTTAGCTGTGAGAATATATCTATGTTGTTTGGACGAGTTAGGAACAATCTCACCGATTATGTCTAATCCCCATTGTTCAAATGGTTTTTTGATATTGACTGGATTTAATGGGAATGCTAGCTTCCTTTGTCTTCTAGATGAACTTTGACACACTTTGCATTTTCTTGCATATTCATGAGCATCTTTGAAAAGTGTATGCCAATAGTAACCTGCATGCAGGATCTTGTGTGTTGTCGTATTTCCTCCAAAATGTCCTCCAGCTGGTCCATCATGGAGTTCCTGCAAGAGTTTCTTTGCTTCAATTTTTTCTAAGAATCTTAGTAGTACATAATCAAAATTTCTCCAAAAAAATACATCATTGATTAATTCATATTGCTTGGCCTTTAATCTCAAAGGTCGTTTCATTTTGTAACTGAGTTGATTCAGAGCATATTCATTGTTCAAATAAAATATGAGATCAACTATTACACATCATTTTGTCACTGTCCCTGCAATACCCATCTCGCCCATTGGAGGGTCATTTCCATGATCAATAAGCAGTTTAATGCCTTGCAAATACCATCATTGTATCCCTTTACATGAGAGAAATATTCCTTTTTTTGACAATTCCCTAAGCAGAGACTCAAATACCCTTGTTTTTTCCTTGGCACAAGTTGTCAGTTATGCCCTCATGCCGAAGAGGAATATTAACACTAGGCCTTGTGCTAGTTGATGCTCTGTGTTATTTATCCACCCGCGTCAAGCTATTTATGGAATGTTTTTTAAAAATAGAGGTGAAGATTCCACTCCAACAACTTTGAGGATGAGTCATTGGGAGTGGTTGAACTGAATAAACCATGGACTTCCTCCTTTAGTTTATGGTTTCCACCTCTTATGGGAACTCCCTAAAGGATAGGCCTCCCTCCCACCTTTGTAGGGATCCTAACCTCCTCCTTTTTCTCTATAAAAAGAAGCTATCTCTCTTTGCATAAGCTATCTGTACATGGAGAGCTCAATATACTATGGCTGAACTATTGAAGAGATAGAATAAGAAGGAACTACATTGAGAGAGCTTGAGTCCATGCCTTCATCCCGTCTAAATTCCCTAACAAGCATCTGAGACACGCTTTGGCTAAATCCCGCTAGAGGAGACTGCGACGTCAAAGCATTGGTTGTAACTCTTCCTTCTATCAATACATATACGTGACTATTGTTTGGTTCCCATTTTTTATTATTTTAGATGTTTAATGCAATATGCTTAGCCCTCTTTCACTGAATAGTAGTTATGAATGAGATTATTATGTCATATGATGTTCTTGTCTACTATTCTATGTGCAAGTATCCGAGCATGACTGCGGAAGGATTGTGACTTGCCAAGGCAGGAACGAGGGGCCACCATAGCCACAACGACAGCGTTGGATTCTAGGTAGGTCGATATACCATGTCCTCTTTTCATTCAGTAATTAGGAATCAACACTCTAGCATGTTTCTTTGTTTCTAGACCCACTCTAGGTCTAGAGATATCATCTCTTTCCGCAAAGAGGATTTACCTGCTTAAAAAATTGGCCACTCCACTGGGGATCAGTGGGAGTTTTTCATTTCATCTTGTTGGGTCAATTTCAATCATTGATTTTCTTATCTGTCTTTTTCTGTTTTTCTTTATTAGTTTATATCCTTTGTTCAGCTCTAGAGTGTCAAGATTGAACACTGCTCATTGAATTTTGTTTTTTCCCTTTTTTCCCATAGTTATCCAGCTTGGTGCTCTTTCATCTGAACAGTCATGTCAATTGGCATAGGTTGCTTTTGTTGCAGTCACGCCAACCCCTATTTGGCATGTATTACAACCTTACAGTCGGGTCAGATCTTGTAGGATTTGGTTTGAACTCCTTAAATTATGAGTCTTTTGGTAGTTGTGCTTGCTTCTGGGTTATTTTTTATGTGTAATTATGCCTTTGGAACTGTTTTTACTACTGTTGACTTGCTTTTCTGAATCATTTTTCCATCTTCTTATCGGTGTAAATTGAGGCCTTAGGGTTTCTAAGTGTCTTGGTGCACTGAGCCTTCTGTTTGGAAATCAATTCCCTTTTGATTATTGTCAGTCTCATTCTTGGGTCGACTGCACTTAGTTTTCTTGATCTTTTTGAGTGATTGCTTTGATTGAAGGATCATTTCGTTTTTCAATTGATTCTTCTCCTTGTTGTTCCAAGAATAAATTACATTTCTTTTTTTGGGTCATTTTGAAAACTTTCTTTTGATTTGGAAGATTGCAGCATCAGTTTGAGTGTTTTCTTGTGTTTGTTTTACGTTCGATTGAGTCATTCAATTTCGATTCTTACACAATACTCAAGCTAGTGTTTGTTTTCATTTTTCATGTAATTAATGCATCATGTACTTCTTTCAATTGAAAAAAAAAAAAAAAACATATTTTGCATTCTTTCTTTGCATCGAAATTGAAATATTCTTTTGCATAAATAGGATTTGATAGTCTAGGAAAGACTTTCATTTTCATTTGATTGTGTTAGATGCATTAGTGGATTTCTTCGCATACTGTCGTTGTTTTCTTTTGTTTGAAAGATCTCTATCCTTCTCGTAACTAGCATTCATTGAATCAGAAATGAAGTTCATTTTCATATAACTTGAATTTAGGAAATTTGAGATCCAAATTCGATAAGGCCTTAAAACTGAAACATAATCCAAGATCAAATTTAAAATTCATTTAATTAACCTAAGGAAACATTGAAACCTAACGAAACATTTTTAGTGGTCTAGGCTAGAGACATGTTCCAGCATCTTAAAACCTAGTAGTAGTCATTCGCCATCTGGATTTAGACAGTGCTAGTACGGACTTGTGCTCCCCGTACCATCGAGTATATAAAGGGAGACCCCTCTAGGTTGTAATCCTTTTATCCATAGGAAGCCGAGTCCACTGCCTTGTAATCGTGATACATCGAACACATAATTCGGGGAGACTACCTGCACGTATGTTAAGTCCTTGGTTATTTCTCTTTCATTTGATCACCAAGGTGTATATTGAAGTTCACGGAAACCTAGTATACCCTCTTTCTTAGAGTACCAGAGTAGTCATTTTGATCTTTTCATGAATCTTTAAAAAAGAGAAGAGATTTTCAAGCACTTTTCCTTTCACGCTCGTTTAAAATTGAAAGTGAGTAGAGTCATATTTTTCCTGTTTCTTAACTCTTAAAATATGAAACAACAAAATTTGGTTTCAGTGTCATGAATTAATCACCTACGATCACATGCCCATTAAAAGTTTTATTACTTGGCCTGTTGTTTTTCCTTAGTTTTGATCTTGGAGCCTTCGATTGGTTATATTTTTCCTTTCAATTTTGATATATAGTCACAGTGGTGGAACCACCAGTTTCTCCATCCTCACTACCTCCTAGTGGTAGTTCTTTCCCTGGCATTTCTTTTGAAACCCCTCAGTCCACTAGGTCTGTCGAGTTTTCGCAGCCTATTCTACCATCTGTCCTGCCTCTTGCTACTTGATCTCCTCTGAAGAGCTAGTTAAATTCAATTGGTCTCCTTCTGGTGCTTGGTTTGGTTTTGGGGAAGAAGGATATTTTCCTCCTCTTACGCCGGTCTCACCATTTTTTGTTGATGTTGTGCCTCCTAGTCCCTGTAGTCTTTTCGAAGATCTTATGGCAGAGTCAGACATGGATTCATCCAGTCCTGTTGGTAGTGAAGGAATGCCTATTTCTACAGGAGAATATCAACTTTTTCCAGAAGACGTCCCTCATGTTTCTACTCAATATTCTCCACCATTGGTGTCACTTCCGCTTGGATATAGATACTTGAGTCAGATTATGTCTATTGTTGCCTCCATAGTGCAATCCAGTACATTAAATCCTCCTTAGAGTTTGGTCCTCCCTTCGTTAGGACTATCACCTTCGACACCTGGTTCGTCAGTTAATGTTACATCTGTTCCAGTCCAACCAACTGTCTGTGTGGATTCATCCACACTAGTTTTTACCACTCAGTCATCAGGATCTTTTCACACTCGCAGATCTATTTTTCTCAATCCTACATGGCATGTTAACCTCGGTCCTAGTAGATAAAAATCTAGTGCCGTGGAGATCCCAACCTGTTTCTAGTACAGTTTCCACTACTTCTGTGATTCCTAGTAGCCTTACTTTTGAAGAGTATCTATTGGTTGTTTAGCAACAAAGATCTCAGGGTTCTCATCCGCACGAAGCTCCTCGTAATCCTCAATTCCATCAATATGATGTTGTTGGTAATCTCGTTTATTCATTCCCACATCATTATGATGTGTATGGTAATCTTGTCTATTTTCCTCCTATTGATCCTCATCAGGCTGTTTATGATCCTTATCAGACCGTTTCTCATCTTGGACCCACCTTACCTATGGAACCCTCTGGCTTGCAAGGACAACCCTCATTGGGACAACCTTTAGCTCAGTAGGGCCTTGCATCTGGTCCAAGGGGACAACCATACGGTCCACAAGGCCAACCTTCAAAAGGTCAACCTTTGGTCCAGCATGGTCAACCTTACGGTCCGTTTGGTTAGCCTCAGAGTCCACCAGGACCATCTTATGCTCTTGGAGGGGGGGGGGGGGGACTATCCGCTACATGGACAACCTTTGGCACCACAACTACTGCCACACATTTCGTCTGGCCAAAAATTTGTGCTAGAAGGACAACCCTACACTCCTCCTCTGGGTCAACTTGGTCCATCGTAACCATCGGGCCAACCTTTCCCACAAGGAAAACCAGGTGGTCCTATGTACTTGATTCATTCGGCTCAAAAACTTATTCAACCTGTTCTTCAGCTGCTTCCATCATGTCAGCAGCCATTTCTACCCATCTATAGTTAGTCAGGTTTACCCGCTCAGCAGCCTGCTTAACCTACTCATCCGAGTCCACCTCCTCAACCACAAGGTGCTTATTACCCTCAACATTCATATCAACCAGTATATAGTGCGCCCCAGGTTTCTTACCCTTAAAATCAACCCATATATCATCAACCTCAAAGCCATGCTTACATTCTGCAGCAGACTCCATATGCTACTCAGCAGGGACCTCAATGGTCTATCCCAACTCAGTATCTTGGTCCTCAACCCCAGTATAAACCAAATTATCCTACTTCTAACCCCTATGATCCAAATCCTCCGGGACAGAATGTATGGGGACAAAATCCCGCTTGGACTGGGTGGAATGTACACACGGGTCCTTATCAAAGACCTCCAATGAATTTCAACACTCAATTACCGTTTCTTGCTACGTTGGAATTACTTGATGTTTCAAAGTTAACGAATGATCCAATTCTTCATAACTCGTATTGGCCTCTGGTTTCGACCAAGATTCTTGGTGATTGTCCTAAATTTGAGGGAAAATCTGGAAAAGACCCCCAAGTGCATGTTATAACTTACCATTTGTGGTGTTCCTCTAACTCTTGGGTTGACGATTCTATTCGAATCCATCTTTTCTAGTAAACTCTTACTGGTGCCGCTGCAAAGTGGTACATTGAGCTATCTCATAGCGTCTTCTAATATTTCAATTCTTTATCCATGGAATTCCTTACACATTTTCAGTTACCAGTCCGCTATGAGACCAAGACGCACCTCCTCACTTCATTAAAACAAGACTGAGCTACTCATATTTATAATCATATTCATGAGTGGCGACGTCCTCATCACATGATCAAATTTTGACTCATTGGTTCACCACCTCCTTTGTCAATCAGATTTCCAAAGACATAGCTATGGGGGCATGTGTAACCGAGGAACAAGGCATTGCTTACACCCAGTACCTTGATCTTGTGTACTCTTAGTCTAGCGCATTATATGATATCTTGCCTGATACTCCCGGACCTGGAACTTCTAAACCACCAGTGACTCCATCCATCGATGTTATTATTGGTTCCATGTCTTAGACTTCTCAAAAGTCTTCTTCTTCAAACTCTAGGAACCCGAAGTTTGCTTCTTCCAATAATTTTGCTTCTCAGTCCACTTCGAATTATGGTAAACTCACAGATTTTAATGTCATTTAGGCTAATCCTACAGATAATGCTTCTAAAGGTTAAAAAAAAGGGTAAAGGTAATGCCAAAGCTGATACCCCAAAACAAGATTATGAGAAACCTCGTGTTGGCGATGGTTCTCAATGCAAGCCTAAGTACTCTTGTTTGATTTTTGATGATGAGCACTTCACCAAGGATTGTGTTAGACGATCCGAAGTAAGACAATTGCTCAAAGGCACCCAGGGAACTTCGGTCATTCTTAAAGAACCCTTCCCATCTCAACAGACTCAAATGGTAGAGCAACCTTAGTCCTCTACCCCATTTGGCTCTCAGGTGTTCATGATGAATGGTTCTACAGCCGTTTCTATTGCTACTTGGTCGAAAGATTATTCTGGATTGCATCAGGCCACGGGGAAGGAGATCGCTGATGGTCCTCCTCCTATGCCTGTTACTGGCCCTCTTGAAATTAAAAGGCCCAATGTTGAATTCGTTGTACGGTGACCATCCAAAGGTGTACTCTGCAAGTATTCTTATAATCCCAATGCCTGTGATGCTCACCATTACAATATTTTTGAGTATTTGGCTCAGGTTCCATCTGTGATGTCTGCGTTAGAAGTACTTCAGAGTTTTTCATCTCAACGAAGAGATTTATTATCTGCAATTGGCGGGATTGATCCTGTTGATACTAGCCTTCTTGCTTTCGATTTAGAGAATTCCACTCCATGACTTCCACATCAGATTTCGCTCATTATTCAAGTTGTTATTAATGGTCTCAACATCCATCGAGTAGTTTTGGACGAAGGTACATCAACCTGTGTCATGTCATCTTCTTGCTGGAAAGCTATTGGTTCTCCAGCCTTGAATTCATCACCCAATTCCCTTGAAGCATTTGATGGAAGAGAATCAAAACCTTTAGGTGTTCTTGCTAGTTTACCGATTAACCTAAAAGGGAAGACAGTCAATGTCGAGGTATAAGTTGTTGATGCTAAACTCAATTATAATCTTCTCCTCGGTCGCAGTTGGACTCGCGCCATGTTATGTGTTTCGTCCACTCTCTTTCATGTTTTGAAATTTCCACAAGAAGGAAATATTGTTACTGTTTATCAATTGTCATTCTTCACCTCTTCTTCCGAGAAAAATATTTTGTATGTGAATCAAATTCCTACTCCCTACGAGAGCATAGGGCTTGGTATTTTTAAGGATCCTGCCCTCATGGGTATTTTTCCTCTTCCTCCACCAAACATTATTCAGATCCATATGATCTCTCGATATGATGACCCATGGATTATTCCTTCACCTAAATAGATCGATTCCTTGGGAGATTCAATGCCTTTGAGTATGATTGAGATTGATTATTGTGAACTCATCGCTGCTTCGGAAGCTCCGTCCTCTGATCGTGCTCCTTTGAGCATGTCTCTTGAAATTTATTCTCAATCCCCCTGGCTTGGCAATTTGGATTCACCTGATCCTTTGAAAGAAGTGTTTCCCTCCAATGAAGCCATCGTGGAAACCATGTTTCTTGAGGATATGTCGTGGGACGATGGTCATGATCATTCCTCGTTCATGCTTGGCCCCAGGGCCATGTATACTTGTCTCAAGCATTTTTCATCTCAGGTTCCTTCTCCTCTACTTCAAATGACTGTTCTGACACATGACATCTTTACGGAAGGTAACTTGAGTAATATTACATAGAATATGCCTACTAACATTTCCATTAAACCGGGAATCGTTGAGAACATACATATCGGGGTCACTTGTTCCTCTGATGAAGTACAAGTTTATACTAGCCTTTTTTGTGAGTTTCGTGATGTCTTTGCATGGTCCTATGAAGAAATGCTTGACATTGATCTTAGTATAGTGGTGCATGAAATACCTACTTACCCTGGCTCGAAGCCTGTTCGCCATCGTCTTCGTCCTGTGCACCCTAGAAAAGCTAATGCCATTAAAGGTGAAGTTGGAAAGCTTCTCAGTGTTGGTTTCATTTATCCAATTCCTTTGACAGAATGGGTCTCTAATATTTTTCCTGTAGATAAGAAATAGGGAACTATTTGTGTCTACATTGATTATCATGATATTAAGCGAGCTTGTCCCAAGGATAATTATCCTACTCCCTTTATCGATCAAATCATTGATGACTGTGCTGGGAGAGAGATTTTTTCCCTCATGGATGGTTTTTCTGGTTATAATCATATTAACATTCTCCTGATTGATCAACATAATACTTCCTTTATCTATCCTTGGGGTACTTTCACATATAAGAATCTCCCTTTTGGCTTAAAGAATGTTGTGGCTACATTTCAGCGAACGATGTTGTATTCTTTTCACGATATTCGTCACATCGTTCAGCCTTATCTGGATTACCTTCTCACTCATTTACCTAAGCATATGGACCATCTTGACCATCTTTGTCAGATCTTTCTTCGCTGTCATCGTTACAATATTCAGCTTAATCTGCACAAGTGCATCTTCTGCGTTGATTCCAGTAGACTCTTAGTGTTTATCATGTCCAAAGATGGAATTCACCTTGATCCACTCAAGGTTGAGGATATTATCAATATCCCCTCTGCCTCCTCATTACATCAGTTATAGAGTTTGCAAGGTAAGGCTAATTTTCTACGTCGTTTTATACCTAACTATGCAGAAGTGGCTAAAGGGTACACACGATTTTTAAAGTAGGGCATCCCATTCTGTTTGGATGAGATTGCTCAGAAGTATTTTGAGGCAGTGAATACGTTGCTTTTTAATTCTCCTCTGTTGCGTCCTCCTAACTATCATTGTTATTTTTCCCTTTATTTAGCCGCCGCTTTCAGCATGATTCCCATGGTTCTAGTACAAGACGATGATGACGGTAATGAACATGTTATCTATTACTTGTCTCATAACCTTCTCGATCCTGAGACACGCTATGCACATGTTGAGAATTTAGCATTAGCTGCAGTTCAAGAAGTTTAGCGTTTTCGTCACTATACTCTTTTGCATACGATGACTGTGATTTCTGATTGCAACCCCATTACCTATATATTGTCTCGACAATTGCTGGGGGGAAAATACTCAAAGTGGATTGTCATCCTCCAAGAGTTCGATTTGGAATTTACTACTGCCAACTCGAAGAAATCATTAGTCTTTGCTAATTTGATCTGTTCCCTCCCTTTAGACTCTCCTCCGTCTCAATATGAGGAATACATTCCAGACAATACGCGTTTCTTGATTAGCACCCTCGATCCATGGTATGGTGATATCATCATTTATATCCAGATTTCTACTTTCAGATCTGAGTTGATGAGGGATGCCCACCAACGCATCTGTCATCAGTCGCAACCTTATCATATAGTCGGGGATACACTCTATCATGTTGGAGTGGATTCCATTCTCCGTCGATGTTAGAATCTCGAGGAAGCTGAGATAGCCCTAAATGATTGTCACAGTGGTGCTTGTGTTGGTTATTTGTGGCCTTCTATCTTCAAAGACAACATTGTCGCGGTTCGTAAATGTCATGATTGCTAGATTTATCAACGCAAGATGTGTGCGCCGCATGAACCTCTTCATCCTATCATTACCGTTGGTCCCTTTGTGGAGTGGGGCATAAATTTTATGACGTGTAACACTCACTCAACTGAGGGGCATGCTTATATTATCATAGCCGTGGACTACTTCACCAAATGGGCCAAAGAAATGCCTACACTTGCCACTGACAGTAAGACAGCTGCTCAATTCATATTCAATCACATCATTGCTAGGTCTGGTGTCCCTCAAGCGATCGTTACCAATCATGGTTCCCATTTTCGACATTACACGGTGGTGGAATTGCCTTCTAAGTTGGGTCTCCGTCATGACAGCTTAACGTTGTACTATCCTTAGGAAAATGGCCAGGTTGAAGTCGTGAACAAAGTTCTTGTTACCATGCTTCAACATACAATTGGGATCCATAAATCCGATTGGCATCTCATGTTATTTTCAGCTCTTTGGGCATACTGAACCTTAGTTAAGAGTGCAACTGGATTCACCCATTTTCAGTTGGTTTATGGTCTAGAAGCTACTCTTCCGATTGAGTGTGAAATACCTTTGCTCAAGTTGGTTGTTGAATCACTACCGAACACTTCACCAGAAGAAGAGCATCTCCTTTACTTAGAAAGGTTGGATGAAACCTGCCGCTTTGCTGCTCTAGTTATTGAAGCGAAGAAAAATTGAGTCAAAGCGCATTTTGACCAATCAGTTTCCCCTCGTTCTTTCGTTGAAGGAGATCTCGTCCTCCTATACGACCAAGGTCATGATAAGCTGGGGGTAGGAAAATTTCAACCCATGTGGCATGGGCCTTACATTATTAAATGTGTGTTGTAGAATGGGGCCTATGGGCTCATTTATTACGAAGGTCGTCCTCTAGAACAACCTAGAAATGGGTTGTATCTCAAAAAATATTATGCATGAGTCATTCATGCATGATTTGTGTACATAGGTATTTTTTTTTCATTTTTTTACATGTTTTCATTTGGTGTGCTTTGCAAGCATTTTCCTGCTTATTAGGTCTTGCTTATTTGTGCAGATGTCTATTACCCCTTATGTTGGTTTCACGGATGGTGCTTCTTGCAGTACCAGGAATTTTTCTTTAGCAGCCTGGGTAATCTATGATCCTACTGGTGAGTTGATAGAACTGCAAGGTATTTTTCTAGGACAGACTACAAAAAATGTCGTTGAATATAGTGTTGTCCTTGAACTATTAACCGAGGCAATCAACCTTGGCATACGCGCATTGCTTGTAAATCTAGATTCATAGCTTATTGTTATGCAACTCAATGGTCATTATTCGGTTAGAAACCCATACATTCTGAGATTGTATTTATGTATTTGTTTGCTGGAAATACAATTTTCTTTTATCACATATCAACGTATTCCTAGACAAATGAATGCATTAATTGATACAGTGGATAAAATTGTATTAGATAGACATTTGCATAATTTGTAGAATCATCATCATATGTAAAATATTCGTGTAGGAAAATAGATGTATATATATATATATATATATATATATATATATATATATATATATATATTGGGTGTTTGCATCAGTGTGCATCATAAATTGAAAAAATATGTGTGTTTCTGTTACATCCCGAGACACCATATCTCTCAAAATATACAGATATAAAGCCTAGGTGTCTAATCGATGTGATGCTCATGGTATCATGTCACTACCCATACGAGCCGCCTCAGTAAGTGGTGAATGCGACTTGGCACCCCTACGGTATCTCTCTGGTAGGCACGAGAAACATCATCAAATCATAGTCCGGGACTCCCTGTGTGATTACCTCTATGTTGCGCATGATCTCCTCCTCCTCGCCTCCCTCGCCATGAGGGTCAAAATCGCGAGGGATTCGCCTCGCTATTGAAGACATGCTTGTAGGTCTCTCTGGGCCAAAATATGCAAATGCATGGATTTAATGTCAGAACATAAATAATTTAAAAAAATCATAACACTCATGAAAATTAAAAATGAGTCTTACCCAAATTTTCATCCCAATCCTCTCCCTCTAGGAATTGGAGGTCTGGATCTCTAGTAAAATCTGTCCCAGAATAGGGCCAGTCCTCCATGATGATCAACTGTCGGTAGAGCCAGTAAAAAAACTCCAGTCTCCAGGACATCTGTTGACCGCCCCCTGTCCTTGGCATCAGAGCTTCCCATCGGGCCATCGTGGTTCCCTCGCTGGTGGTGTTGGGACTATGACCTCCTGACACTGAAAAATTGTTAGTTGTTCCAGGAAGAACGATACCAAGATATACCCATAACTGAATTGCTTCAATTTGGTCTTCTAAAATTTTTTTAGCTAGCATTTCATGTTTATTATCACGGCCTCTACCTAGTTGTAGATGGTCAGTGTCAAGCAGTCTACAGCAAGAAGCAAATGTGTCTTTATTGCTTCATGCAGTGCTTGCGATCTCGCAGCTCGTGTGATGGTATGTAGCACTACTTTTAGTGCCAAGTCTGGGATAGTCTAGATATCGACTTTCCCACTTCCTGTTCCCTTCCGTGCCCCTGGACATACCCTGTCAATCACCATGGACATGCTCTCCATGCAAGGCTGGGTGACAGTTACGATTGGTGTTGCTCCCCTCCACGATAATCCTATTATGAAGTAGACATTAGAAACATTAATCTCAATTTCCTGATCTCAAAGGATGAACTTTTCTTGATTCTCATCTCATATGCTGATCAGATACTGTAGCAGCTCCGGTTGAGCTCGGAGACATGGTGTCGAGAAAAACTTCTTCAATCCACAGTCTCTGAGAGCTTCTGTGCATCTCTCATTTTCCATGGCAAGCTCGTCCTCTTCGCTATGTTCCCATTCTTTCCATTCAATTACCATTTTTCCTCTTTCTACCTACAAACATGTTCATATGGATAGTATTAGCCATTTTTGAAGCTGGAATTTCTAAAATTGGGTATTTAACTTGCATTTTTTGCACAAAAATGGTCTGCGCATTTGGCGCACCCCAGTTTAGAAAAATGGGTGATTGGTGCGAGTCCATGCCCGAAACCCGTGCCAACTTCCATGCCCTAAAATTTCCATTTCCTCCCCCATAAATCAAAATTGGAGGTTGCGAGCAGTAAAAGATGACTTAAAATGAAGGGAGAGATATCAGCTCTTACCTGGAACTGACAAATTTGAGATTGGTCTGATGGATCATCTGCTATCGTCACCACAAGATCACACTATAAAATGGGTAATGGGTAACTATTGCTCCACAAGAGGTAAAAAGTGAAAAGTAATTATTTTTACCATTTTAGGAATTTTATAACTTTTCAAAACCCTAATTAGGTTTTAAGACATGTTTTTCGATTATTTTATTCTATTATTTTCGAGAAATGGGTTTTACATATGCCTCTTGTGCAGCGAAAAGTTTTCAGGCCATAGTGATGAAGTAACGAGTTAAATTTTATACTTTTTCAGACTCGGTAAAAACACGAAAAATTCACTACCGGAGTCATCTTTCAGCTCTTTTCTGACTCTCTAAAATTGAAAAGATTGTCGAGACTCTTGTCATTTCGAACTCGTTAAATGGCTGCGAAGTGATATCTAACTAGTATACATTTACCCCTTTTTCAGGCTGGGATAGATAATTTACGAAAAAGGAATACCTTAGCCTATCGCGACTAAGAGGTTCTTTCAAATCTTGTTTTCTACCTTTTCAGATCTGAGATACTATTTACGAAAAGGGCCATGATGGATTTTTCTTTTCTGCCTTCTTTTCAAACTCTCTAAACATGAAAATATGTCAAGTTCTCCCTTTGTTAGACTCGTTAAAACCTGATGACATCGGACTTCATCACCATGATGTTATTCAAGTTCCTCCTTCCTAGGGCTCGTAAAATGTACTAGGTTGGATTTGTCCAAAGGAAAAACTTACAACATAATCATATGTTATCCCCTTCAATATTTTTTTAAAAAATAATTGGGGTACTCGCTAGAAATGGTGGGGGAAAATGGAACCAAGTTTTAGTTATGTTGGTAGTATGTCTCTCTTGAACATGGCACTTGTTTGGATTCGTGTCGAGTTGGGGACATCTCATTTCGTCACTTTTTCCTCCATGGTTTTGGGTAATCTCTTTTGACCTCTCATTTTCTCTTTGCCACGTCATCATGACCTCATATCCTTTGATGTCAAATACTGCCAAATCTAGTGTCATGTCGCTGATATGTTCAATAGAAGTTTGCCTCTGCAGTTTTCAACCTCCCTCTGATTCTATGTTGGTCCTAATTCACTATCATCATGTTCCTCTGTCTCCTGTCGATGATGTGGGAAACATTATGGCCCACCTTCAATCAGGTCACTTCCTGTCGACTTCAGCTCATTATCCAGGAATTTTATTTAGAGACTCCCTTCTGGTACCTTGGAGCCTGCATACCTTAATGGCAGGTTTTTTGCATTCAACGCGTCCACATAATTGGCCTTCGATCGAGTGATTATGTGGATTTTCGATGCTAGATCACTATTCACATTCAGTGGATTGTACCGGTTATACCTTGAGAGCCATTGTCATTATTGGTGGTTTCTCTCGTGCTTGTTAACAACTTTCATCATTGGTTGGTAATCATGTGATTTTCTTACATGTTCGACTTCAGCTCATATATTCGCATGCTTGAGTTTGTACTTGTTTGGGTCGATATGGAGCGCAAGACCCTGGGTTTTTTCTGATAAAATCTAGGGTGTGGATTTTTGTGGATTATTATGACTTATTACATGACTCTTTTGATAGGATGGATGCGACCATACTTGAGACTATTTTTTGATCCTTACTAGTGTACGGCTGTGTCCATACCTCGGTTCTTAGTTTTTATGTACTCTATTATGGATGGCTGCACCCATAGCACATGTTCATGTATCATAGATATCAGTTGTATTTGTAATTGCAGGTTTTCCGACAGCGTTGTTTGGTTCAAACGCGTTCTCATAAATCATTTCGCCCCTCCCTCTCCCTCGAACCTCATGCTTTAGGGGGCATCTGTTACACAACATTTTTTCACCATCCTTGCAATCCCCATCTAGCCCATTGGAGGGTCATTTCCATGATCAATAAGCAGTGTCATGCCTTGCAAATACCATCATTGTATCCCTTTACATGAGAGTAATATTTCTTCTGTTGACAATTCCCTAAGCAGAGACTCAAAAACCCTTGTTTTTGCCTTGGTGCAAGTTGTCAGTTATGCCCTCGTACCAAAGAGGAAGATTAACACTGGGCCCTACGCTAACTGGTGCTCTGTCTTAGTTAGCCACCTGCACCAAGCTATTTATGTAATGTTTTTTAAAAATAGAGGTGGAAATTCCACTCCAAAAACTTTGAGGATGAGTCATTGGGAGTGGTTGAACTGAATAAACCATGGACTCCCTCCTTTAGTTTATGGTTTCCAACTATTATGGTAACTCCCTAAAGGATAGGCCTCCCTCCAACCTTTGTAGGGCTCCTAACCTCCTACTTTTCCTCTATAAAAAGAAGCTATCTCTCTTTGCATAAGCTAGATGAACATGGAGAATTGAATATACTATAGATGAACTATTGAAGAGATAGAATAAGAAGGAATTACATTGAGAGAGCTTGATTCCATGCCTTTATCCTGTCCTAATTCCCTAACAAGCGTCAGACGCACTTCGGCTAAACCCCGCTGGAGGAGACTGCGATGTCAAAGCATTGGTTGTAACTCTTCCTTCTATCAATACATATATGTGAATATTTTTTGGTTCCCATTTTGTATTATGTTAGATGTTTAATGCAATATTCTTAGCCCTCTTTGACTAGATAGCAGTTATGAATGATATTATTATGTCGTATGTTGTTCTTGTCTACTATTTTATGTGCAGGTATCCAAGCACGACTGTGGAAGGATTGTGACTTGCCAAGGCAGGAGCGAGAGGCCACCACCACTACAGCCACAACGATAGCATTGGATTCCAGGTAGGTTGATCTACCATGTCCTCTTTTCATTCAGTAATTAGGAATCAACACTCTAGCATGTCTCTTTGTTTCTAGACCCACTCTAGGGCTAGAGGGATCGTCTCTATCCAAAGAGAGGATTTACCTGCTTAACATCAACATATTGAGATTATGCATCGTTGAGTTTTACCTCTAATATTTTCACATTGTTACCTAAATATTATTCTAATGATATATGGGATGCTCCTGTAAGCATTCTTCAAAAACATTGACCTCTAACAATTTTAGAGGGCCTAATTTCTACATCATATTCTTGTAAAGCGATAACCCAGTTGGCCCTTTTCTCTCCTAATTCTATTTGCATTAATAGTTGTCTCATTGTAGAGAATGGAACTATGTTTTTGCAGTGATATTTTAGGATAAATGACCTGAAATGATTTATAGCCTTAAAGACAACAAATGCTTTCTTTTTGACAAATGAATAATTTAGTTCAACACCTTGCAAATTGGAACTAAAAAATGATATTGGTGCTTCAATTTTTTGGTCATTAAGTTGTGTTAAAACAACAGCGTATGATGTGTATGATGAAAAAGTATATAAAGTAAAAGGATTAAGAAAATTGGGGGTAGTTAGGAATGGAGCATTGACAATGGAATGTTTAATCAAATCAAATGCTTCTCTTTTATTATGTCCCCCATAAATACTAATTTTTTCTTAATCATGTTCTATAATGGTAAAACTGTTTCTGAGAAGTTGGGGACAAAAATTTTAACAAAATTAATTTGCCCAAGAAACGACTACATAGCTTTCTTATTATGAGGGAAAGGAATTATTTTAATCTCTTCAATTATTTCAGGATCAATATAGATACCTCTTTTTGACACAATGAATCCTAAAAATTTTCCTTCATCTAATGCAAAAAATGATTTCTTTGGGTTTAATGAGATGCCATACCTTTTACATCACTCAAAGACTTGTTTTAGGTCATTCACATGATTGGTTACTTTTTTAGAAAAGACTAGAATTTCATCTAAATAAATAACCACTAATTCATTTATGAGCCCCCTAAAAGTTGTGTCCATAGCTCTCTGAAAAGTGGCACCTATATTAATTAATCCAAATGGCATATTTTGGTAGGCATAAGTTCCCCACTTAGTCCTAAACGTAATTTTAAATCTGTCATTTGGATGCACGAGAATTTGGTTATATCCCTAGAATCCATATAGAAAGGACATAAGTTTAGAACTAGCTACTGTCTGCAGTACTTGTTCCATGGTTGGTCATGGAAAGTTTTCCTTCTGAAAAGCTTTGTTTAAATTCCTAAAATCAATGAAAATTCTAATATTGCCATTATTCTTCCTGATAGGTACCAAATTTTATACCCATTTAGAATGCCTCACTGGAAATATGATCTTTTCCTTGAGGAGTTTGATCAATTCTATTTTGATTTGATTTACTAGATTTGGATGAATCTTCCTCAATTTCTGCTGTATAGGTTTTTCTTCTAAGATCATAGGAATTGTGTGTTGAATCACAAAAGTGTCATATGTTTTAAGATTAGTGTGATCCCAAGAAAATACACTTTTTTACATTTTAAATAATCTAATGAATGATAATATTTCTTCAGAAGATACACCAAGACCTAGATTGACATTTTGAGGTTTTTTTTCAGTTCCTAGATTTACTAACTCAAATATTAAGGTAGAGCTTTGAATTTTTGAGTTAGTAACTCTTTTAAACCTATCCTTCAAATCATATAGGTATTCTAACTTGACAACATATTTAGGAATAGGATTTCTGTCTTGTTATTTCTTAATCTAAATGTCATGTTCATTTTGATCCAAAATTTGACTATCATAAGATCCTTCAGATGTTAAGAAATCTATGATATCTGAATCATTATTGAATACTCTCCAATTGGTAATATTATCAGGAATAGATGGTCTAAAAATTGATTCAATAGAAAATATATCGGGACTAAACTCTTGAGATGGAATTAACTTTGATGCTACGTTAGCCAGTAGATATGCACTAGCGTTCTACATCCTAGGTACAGAAGAAATATTAAAGGCTAAGAAATGAATGGTTAATTCTTTGAATAATGAATGATAATTCTTTAAATGTCCAGAATTACAATGAATAGTATCTCTTACCTATCTAAAAATGATTTCTAAATCTCCTAGGACTTTCAGATATTTGATATTAAGAACAATTTCTTTGTACAAACCTTGGACTAATGCTTCGTATTGAGCGATATTATTTGTACAATTGAATTCTAGTTTGCAGGCTAACATGGTTTTTTCTCCTTCTTGGTTTATTAAAATACAACCTGCACTTGCACCATATTTAGATTTATAACTATCAAAATAAAGAGTCCAAAATAAATAATTAATTACTATTCTATCTACCAAATTTATACATTTGGAACTATCTATCTGGGAAAAATTCTCAATCTGAGAAACAACTGCGTTATCAAATAAAGGTGATGTATGAGAATTGAAATTTCCCAAAAATGACTCTGCTGAGTAGTTTCCAATAATGTTATTATTGAATTCTATTGGCTCATTTACTCCTTCAAGATCGATGACTGTATGCTTCATGAAATTTTCATGGTCTACTTGAATTTGATTTGGCTTTCCATTATATGGTAGCCACATGTGCGACTAGTCTGTAGCAAAATATCCATGAAGTTTTTCAGGCCAATATCGGCTTAAAACTAAGCTGTAAAACTCAGGAATATCAGTCATCAGTATATCAATTATTTGAGTAACATTTGGATTTATTTAAAATCTGATGGAAATAGAATTTATTTCTCCTACCACCTCTACTCTAGTTCTATCAAGTTGTACTATATGAAAAAGAGAACTCTAATGAGTTATGTTCAACTTAACACAGATTGATTTTGGCATTATATTAGAGGAAGCCCCTGAGTCTATTAAACAATTATGAATGTTTCTATTATAGACCTCATAGGTTAAGAGAAATGGAGGATTATGAGAGATGGATCGATCACCTATCATAATCAAGTTTGTAGTATCTATTTTAGTTGAAGGAGAAGGTGGCTTACCCATTTCATTAGCATCTTGTACTATTACTGGAGCAGGTAAGGTTGAAGCAAGAACCGCATTTAAGTGTCTAAGTAAGATTTTATGTTGCTGCTTTAATTTAGTAATCTCATGAATTGAAATGTTGGCCCTGGTTTTCTTCATATCTTCAACCACATTATACTCAATAGTGTCTGAGACTACAATTGTCTTAGATGCAGGTGGTGTATCTGAAGTAACGAGAATTTTTTGTCTAGCCTTTGAAGTAGACTTTTCTCTTACTGGTTTATCTTTATCAGTAGTTGATATCTTTTGCTATTGATTTGGTTGCGTTGCTTCTGTAGTCCTTTTGCTCCTTGTACTCACAGGTAAAGCTTCATGTTGTTCTTCATTTGGTAGGATAAAAGCCCACATTCCATTTAGTTCAACTTCTTCTTCATCATCTTCTTCTTCCTCTCTTTACTCTTCCTCTATATCTTGGTGAGATTCATCATTGGATATGATAGTTTTAGGTTGAGTATTAGAGGACTAACCTTTCTTGTAGTTTCTGAAAGTCTTTTTTGAGGTAGAATTTTCAGCGACTTGTTTCTTGATATCTGCAATCTTGTTTGTCATAGTCTTCAAAAGTTTGTGAATACTTTCTACATCAAAAGGGTATTTTGGCATTTTATTTTTAGAATCATCTTTGAAAGATACCTCTTTTGATTTTAGATCTTCTTGATAATTCTTCTTCTCAAGAGCTGTTATGCATTTCTCTACAGATAGAGATTCCTTCATGTTTTCTGCAAGTGTTGGAAATTTTTCTCTATAAAAAAAAATATCTATATTGGATGGAAGAGATGAAATATACCACTCAATTTGAACTTGTACACTAGGAACTATTGTAGCAGGAATTTTATTGAGTAATTTATTAAATCTTGAATTGAAATCTTTTATATTCTCACCTATTTTAGCTTTTAGATTTGACAAATCATTGATGAGCGTAGCAGTGGTCTTGTCATCCCCAAACTTATCTAGAAATTGTTCTTCAAACATATTCGAGGTAGTTATAGAGCAGGCAGGGAGTGAAAAATACCAGGATCCTGCGGATCCTATTAGAGTATACAAAAATAATATTACAACGCAATCCTCTTCAACTACTCCATTTAGATTGACGACTAACATAAAATTGTGAATGTGTTCTTCTGTCAGAAGACCATCATCAGGATTGAATTTAGGTAACCATATTTCAAGTGATTTTGGTAGAGCATGAAGAGGAGAAGGCACATTTACAGCCCCTAGATTGCTCCATGGACGTACATTTGGTGGAGGTACATGGCTTACCATTGGATTTTTAATAGGTTGGATGGGTGGAGTTTGAGTTGAAGAACAGGCAGGCTGAGTGCTAGGACTAGTTGAAGGGATAGTATTTTGAGTACTGGAACTAGTCAAAGTAACACTAATTGTTGGAATGGAAGTTGTGGAAGTGAGCGGAGGTAATGGAGTTTAATGTGATAATATCTCACTGGCGATTGACTCTGATTGAGTCCTCTTTAGTCTCTTTCGAGTACTATCGATGGGAAATTCAAAAGGAATAATTCATGTCTTTTGACTTTCTGATCAAGTTAATATTCTTAGAGGTTATAAAGAAGATGAAATACTAATATCCAATATTCGAGAAGATTTAGGATTTTCAGCAGAAATATATACTCTTTCTAAATTTTCTATCAAAGACTAAACTTCTAGGGAAGCTTGACGGGAATCAAGAGATAGTATGGGTTGAGTTTCACTATGAGACTTAGGAGAAGGATGATTAAATTCATATTTTAAAGATGAGGATCTAGATAATTTTCTGGAAGTTGATGTGGATCTAGAGGGAGAGAGACTCTTAGATTGACCTTTATATTGATCAGATATTTTTGTCATTCACAAGGGCCTCCTTCTAGCCCTAGAATTTTGAGGCCTCATAATTCCGTTGCCAAAACATGGAGGAAAACTACCCGGTCTGAACCTTAAAGAAGCTCCTTTTCCATTTGGTGTAGTGGCTCTGATTAGGGATAATGGGACCAATTTCCCAATAAGGATGATTTTGAGGGTGTTTTGATTATACAACATGCAAATGGAGAATTATTTTAATATATCATATGCATCTATCTAAACTAATTATTCTACTATATATCCGGGGTGTTTCTTCCTTTATGCAATCTAAAGAGATATCCTTCAACTATTAGTAATATAAATCATTTAACAGTTGAAAGAGATGAAAATTATGTAAGATGATTCTTCCAACAAAGTAGTTTGACTAGAAGAATTGTGAAAAATATATCGCATTCATATGTGTGATTATATATTCAATAAGAAATCACAGATAAATATTAGAACACAATTTCATGTAACATTCATCTATAATAACGTTTCAAATATATAATGCAATAAAAATATGATTGTCAATCTATAAAGTAATAATTAATACAAGTGAATAGAAGTACCATATGTATGAAGTACTCATGTAAACTGACAATAATTGATCTAATCCTCTTCACTTTCAAGAAATTTAAAGAGTACAGTAGTGCAACATCAGTTAAACAGATTTAATTGTCAAAATATAACAAATGTGTTCCATTAATTCATCAAAGCATTCACAAACTTACAATAGTGCATTCTTTGCAAAAAAATTTGACAAATTTCTAGACCCTTCTCTAAATGCATGAGAGGGGTTTAAATACTAAACTAACTATGTTCTAAAATATAATAGTACAAAAATATAGAGGTTTCAAACAAACATCCCTGTAAGACTAACTTAAACTACAATCTAGGAAAATAAAATAATAATATGATTTATGAATTCCGCTCTTTATTTTGGATTTGGTCACGAAGTTGACAAATATCTAACATGGACTTGAGCTGAGCTGGTTGCGAAATATTCAATCTGATCTATCCCTTGAATATTTCGTTTGAGAGTAATGGCTATGATCTTCTTGTTGAATCTGTTAAAGACTGCAAGATCTGGTATTGATGATAAGGTTTGATTAGAAAATTCCAATAGTTTTTTTGATCAAACTTATTTACTTTTTAAATTGTTTCTACCTGCATTTCTGCCTTTTGCTTCAACTATGTTTCTAACTATTTGACTTCTGAGAACACTTCAGACGTGTACTCTTTGACAAGTTCTACATTCACCAACTGTTCACATACAGATTTAGTAATTTCCTTTGATAATCTTGATGTTTTCATTGTTGCTTTCTCTGCCTACTTTATTTGTTCTTCCCAATATTTGAATAAGATCTCCTTGTGGAACTTATCTACCTGGGGTAGATTAGCTTCCTTACCTAAGTCTGATGCTTGCCATTGAATGTGTTCATTGATTTTCTTCTAGAGCTTCTCAATTTCAAGTTTCTGGATAGCTACTTCTTGGAACAATATTTCATTTGAGTCACAATCAGATTCAATAATAGAAGCTTGTTGGAAAAATACTTCATGTTGTTGCTTAAACTTAGCATTTACATCCAATGCTTCTTTTATGAATTGCTCTAATTTTGGCTGTATTTGTAACCTGGTCATTGCTGCTTCTAGTTGTGATTGCTTCTCAGTGATTTTTACTTGATGGTGTAAATTAAGATTTTCAAATTCCTTTTGAAATTGGGCCATATTTGATTTCATTTGTTCATTGGAGTTATATTTTTCCTGGTCTAAAAATATCTCTAGTTCTTGTATTCTATCTTCATTCTACTTTAGCAACATTTTAACCTCAGTAGCTTTATCAATAGTGGCAGTAGCATATGCACCTGCAAACTGTGATAGTTTGGTTAAATGTCCAGTAGTATCAACTAAGGGATCCTTCCACAAAATGTCAACAAATTCATTTGTGAGGTTTGAGACTCTTTCATCAATTCTTCTCCTTTTATTTCACTTGACTACAGCCTTATGAATAGGATTGTAGAAGATATCCAGCGAAGGAATTTCCTCAACTTGTAAAACTATTTGTTCTGTAGGGTAGGCTGGTATGATCTCTCAATCATGAGTTTCTGGAACTTATTGTAGTGGATTAGCAGTTTCCACTATCTTTTAGGAATGTTCAGGTGTCTGAGAACTAGTAACTTGATTAGTATTGGGATTGTTTTTAAGAGTTTTTATTGCTTCAGAAAATTCATTCCATTCGCTACTCAAATTCTTTGGTTGGTACTTTTCTGACTGATCAAGTGTATCATGATTGTGTTGAACTTCTTGAGAAGTTGACTATGTTCCATTACTTTGTCTTTTTTCCTGCATATTTATCTCTTCGATTACTTGATCAATTATCTTTTCTGGGCTATCCTTTCTGGATTCAGATTCATTTTCAAAATGATCTGAATTGTGATATTGATGATCTTATTGTCCCGACTCATCCTCAGACATGTCTTTTGCTTCATTATCCAAGCTAATACTTGGAGTAGGTTTGTTGACATATTCAATAGTTAGTAAGTCAAGAGGAATTCTCTCCAAAATCTTATTTTCATATATTTGGAAGGCTTCCAAATCATCTTGGTTAAGTTAACTGGATGCAAACTTTATTACATCTGAAAAAATTTCCACGCCTTGGAAGAGATCATCACATCCATCTATTTCCTTTACAAAATGCTTCATTTTGAGCTTTGTGATGTAGTTTTTAATTACATCATTTGGATCATATAGCCTCTTTAGCATTACTGCCAAATTCAATAGATTAATATTTGAAACCTCCTTGTAGGTATGGCCAATATCAAAAAGTGAAAAAGTACCGCACTGTAAAGGGAAATTAGGCCAAATGGCTTTCTTAGCATCTTTTAGTTGTTTAGTAATACCATTAACAAGCTGGTAGGCTATGTCTCGTGCAAGTAACTTATCATGAACATAACATGGTAGGATGTGGGGAGAAGCATAACTCCAAAATAATCTGACATATGTAAAACTCTCCTCTGCAAACTATCTAGCCACAGAAAGAATATTTGTACTAGCCTCTTTGGAAACCCTAGGGGCTTTCTCATTGAATATCATTTGGTGCATAGGAAACATGACCCCATAGAAAATTTTATAAAAATGCAGATGGAAGTATTGATCCCAAAGGGCTCTATAGTAAATGTGGATTGGGGTAGGGCCTTGGGTAGTCCATTTCCATCCCATGGTAGGAAAATTAGAAGAAAATAAGATTTCATCCATGACATAGGCACTCATATAAAAGGGAGGCATTTCTCTAGATGAAACACTCCTTTTATGCCTAGACTCTATGATGTGTTTGGCTAAATTATCTGATAGAATATTTTCCTAATTCAGAATTAAATAATTTACGATTGTGTCAATCAATGGGATCCAATCTACTGAAAACCTAGTGGTATCAAGTTTCGAAAACAATCTACACAACATACCGACAACATAACAGTAAGGGGAAGGAATTTGGGAAATTGTGTACTTACCGAGTTTATCTCGCTTCATCTTTCCATGGTCTTCGTTCCATTTCTTTATGACTTTCATGAGGTCTGGATGTTCTTCTCTAAAGCTTTGCAGAAAAGCCTTGTCATATTTCTGTTGCAGGGAGGGTAGATGGTACATTGCTTGTAAATCTTCTGCCCTGAATGACCCAATATTCTCACCTTTTGAATCTTTGAATGTTCTGTCTTCTATGCTTAAGTGATCAATTACCCACTTAACCATGTCTGTATAAGGGAGAATTTTTAGCCGTGAGGCTACCTTGTGGACGAATGAATATGCAGCGTCGAAGTAAGTTGTGTCTGAAGTAACTAACGTGTCTGTTGTAGAGACTTTGGCTACTACCCTTGGATTTTCGTCCTCGAAAAGCTTATACATTGCCTCCCATGATGAAATTCCACACTCCTTGTTGCAGGTGGTGTCTGAAAACAAGGGAGACATATATGAGTCTTTAGTAGATGCCATTTGAGCAATCTCTTTGCCTTTCTTGTTCATTTCAACCTTCTTCACTCCATTAAGTGGTTTCCTGATTTGAAGTAAATAGAGAAAAAATTAAAAGTATAGAGAACAGAGAGACAAGTTCATCGTTTATATTAAACATGCATGAATAGATATGAATCTATTAAAACCTTTATTTCTATTAAATGATATTAATCATCGATAATCATTTCAAATCAACTCTCTTACACCTTTACATGAAATAACTATCAATAAACTTAAGATGTTGGATCTCAGGTTTCAGTTTGATATGACGTAAGTAATTTTGCATGCTTGACTAATTAAATTCCATTCATTCGCATATCGCAACTTATAAATTTTACCATTTATGATGTTTACCCATAAATACTGTGAAATGTGGTTTGCGCAAATCGCACATTGCAACTCTTATGTGGTAAATGAATTTGATTTTCGTTAAGTCCGGTGAAATGTGAAATGTGCATTCAAGAATTCAAGCAGCTATGCTTTATGTGACTTTAGATCTTTATGTTTATTGATTTGTTGGCTCGTCGGGTCTGCGTAATTGCAACTTATACCGAATTTCTTTATAAGTTAGATCATTTAAATGAGGTGTGATGCGATAAAAAAAATATAACGGTGATTGAAGCATTTGCAAGTTCTTAATATAACTTCGAAAAAAGGCTTAGCGCATTTCGCATCCCACGTGACTTAATGGATTTCAATTCTTTTGGGTTGTCAGTTATGCATTTTGTGATGCACACTAAGGAATAAAGCGGAAAAGCTTAAAGAAAACTTTATTTCCTAAAGTTTTTTTTTTAAAGATAAAAATAATTTTCCTATTTATTTCTAAAGGGTCCCCATTTATTAAAATAAATGGGTGGTGTTGTATAGCACAACAGAATCTAACGCAACTTGTTTCGTGGAAAATCAACACTGCATGCTCCCGAAAACGATTCCTATTTTTTTTCCCAAACATGCAAAATTTTCGCAAAAATTGTGCAGGAAGCCCAATCAGCAATCCTTACATATGAATGTGGCTGTTGACTAGGCATGGTTGACTGGGCATGGTTGACTGGGCTCGATGGACCAATCAGGTTGCACCACTTGTCTGAATTCTATGGGTGCTAGTTGGAAATTTTTCATTGGTTTGTTGGTGGGCAGCTACATGTTTCCACGTGGCCCAACCGGAGGCTACCACATGGCAGCACGAGGGCCACCAAATTTTTTTTAGGGTCCGAAGTCACCTCTACAGGAATCGATACTAGAACCTCTAATCAAACAATGCCAAGTCTTAACCAGTTGGGCTACATTGTTCGTTTTTTAAACCTACAACCTAAATCTCATTTAAACTATATGTGCAGTGGAGTTGGGGTAAGGATCCAGGGCTTAGCCTCGATCCCCCCATTATACACCATGCGACCATGGCCCGAGAACTAGAGGCGTGACAGAGGCCCGCCAAGATTTTTAATTAAAATAAAAATTAATTAACCATGTTTAATATGGTTTAAAATTTAAATTTATGGTGTTATTGGGCATTTTACCTGTCAGAAAATTTCACCTGGAATTTCGTGAAAATGGCGCTCAGTTAGCTGAAATCAGGGAAAATTTGTATGACGGTTCCAGATATTTGGGATTTTTTGGTGCGATTAACAGCAAAGCGAGGTAGGCTCATAAATTCTTCAGATTTTGACCAATTTTGGAGTAGAAAGAGGCTAGACAAGCATTTTTGACAGTTATGGAGCTGATGGAATAGGTTTTGAAGCCATTTGAGCACTATAAATGTATGTAATCACAATTTTTATCATAATGATATAGGGCCAAGCCATTGGAAGTTGGACCATAGAGATGTAGCTCAGGAGGGGTGAACTCCTTCATCAATTGTTGTGTTGTGGTTATTTTTATGGTGCATTTATCTGTTGTTTATACTATTTCAGAGATTTAAATTCATGCTTTATGTGTTTAAGAATTTAATATAAAGGCTCATAAACTCAGTTTTTAACACTTGAAATTTATAAACCCTCAAGTACATTTTCATTAAGATCTCATACATATCATAGTCATAGTCATGAGGTCATGTTATGTTCATATTAGATCATTTATGAGGTTTATTTTATCACTACTAAAACCATGTATTGATCAATGTATATGTCACTTGAGTCATGGTCATGTGGAGTCTCAGTCCATATGGTGTTTCTATTTGTTAAAGGAAGGATTGTTTGAAATGAAAGCGGTCATTTCAGCTCAATAGTTGGTATCTCTATAGCTTGGAGATGGGATGTGTTCAAGGGGAGCATTATTTGTTCGTATTTACTTCAACCATGAATTTTTGGAATTTTGATCCACTTGCAGGTGTTCATGCTATGCCTCATACTATGATATGACAGTGGGGTTCTTGGCCTCATGTGATGAGATGTTATCGTAGTTTTTGCAATGTATTCATGTGGGAGATTGTGTGTGTGGTTGCCTCATATGATGTTGCTATGTGGAGGTGATGGATGATGTTAATATGCATACTTGATGCCGCTCATAGTTTATATTATGATGATGTTTCATATGATGCTTATGGTTTCCTTATTATGGAATATTGTTGCTTGCTTGCTAGTGGTGTTGGTTGGTTTTTTCTCTAAATGGTGATTGAATATTATGCTTCTTGTTGTTATGATGATTGGTGTCATAGATGATCCTTGATGATTTATATTTTAACCATGAGATGTATGCTCTAGTAAGTACTTCAGTTCTTGCTACCTATTTATATGGAGTTGACCCTTTTCTATTGATGTCAAATGGGGAGAGATTTCAGAGAGATCTTGGATGGATATAGTTCAACCTCACATGTTTATGAGGTTGAAATCAATGCCAAAGGGGGAGTTTTTTGGCATTGTTTTTTTGGCATTGATGTGAACAAGGTCATGGTCATGATACTATGTGATGGAGGTCCTATAGGTTGGCATTGATGTATTAAAAATGATATGGATGTGTTGTAATTGATGTCAATTCTTGAGGTCATACACTTATGTAAACCTCATGTTTTATATTGATGGACCATAGTGTGTGTTAGTTGTGCATGTGTATAGGTGGTTGTAGGTGGCTTTCATAAATGATGTATTGCATCCACTTTGACATATCTACTAGCATTGAGATGTGTATATGGACATGTGATTTTTTTGTGTTGCATACAAAGTGTGAGCAAAGGATTTCATGGTCCTCATGATCATGTTGTTGCATAACATTGGATGTGGTGAGGTGTTTGACTATACATTGGTTATGCACATGATTGTTTGGTTATACATTGTTACCAAGGATGGTTCCCATGGTATTTAGTATACCAGTTAAATGATTTACCTTGGTATTTGATTGAGAATGAGTAGAGTATTACAATCGTACATGTATTATTGGAATTGGAATTACCATGGTATTGGTATGTTTGTGGATCAAGTTGGAATGTGATATTACCTTGGTGCAGATAGTCTTGGCATTGACATAACCAAGGTATTTTCTCATGGTATTGGTTTGAAGATTACCATGGAACATTTGTCCTTCGTATTGACATAACCAAGGTATTTACCCATGGTATTGAGTTGGATACTACCATGGTACACATGTCCATGGTATTGGGATAACTATGGTATTTCCCCTAGGGGTTGATTATTTAGAATAATTTGAATTAAACATTACAGAAAATTAAATAATAGAGGAAGAGAAGAAAAGTTATGTTGGTTATCTTGTGTAGGGAAATTTTCAAACCAGTGCCAACTTAGAAATTCACTGGATAAATAAGTAAAAAAATTTCAAATGATTTTATGGGAAATGAGGATAGATCTCAAAATTATGAGACACGGGTTTTGTGCAGAACAGACCAAACTAGTTTTTTTGTGAGTAGGTTTTCAAAATTCTCTTTAGATTGAGAGAAATGAAAGGTTATTCGAAGGAAATTTTCGCAGATTTTTTGTTGTGGTCGTTTTCCAAATTTCCCCAATTGCAATTGCATATTTGATTTTCTTCCAGAAAGTGGTTAACATTGAAAATATCAAAAGGCATGTGGTTATAGTGTATTGATTTAGTCAATGAGATGAATCTAGATCCAATCAAACATATGAACAGAGTTGTGATTCCTAGTAGTTCTGTGTAATTATTGAGTTGATCACTTGAGTTCATCTTTATATTGGAGATATCTCATTGTGAGATGGATGATTGTGAGTTGAGTGAGTTGGAGTATGTGAGTGATAAGTTTGCAGAGAATTAGTGTATGTTTCAGATCTATTGGAGCTCCTAGATGCTTCAGTCTATGACTAAACAATGAGAATATCTGAGGCATGATTTCGAATCGTTCAGATTTAGAGTTGTTGGTTTAGTGTTTGAGTTGGGAGAATTTGGTATGCTACTGGAGTATATGTTGGTGATACTCTCACACTTGTTTCTTAGGATTTTTTTTATGCATTTAGCACATATCAATGTGTCTTGTGATATTATTTGTATTATGCAACATTTTATTGTTGTGAGGGTCTGATATTCAGTTTTGTGTCGACGCGGTTTCTATTGGAGAGCACATATTTTGTGCATTTGTCTTTATATTGATTGATGATGATATATTGATGATGATAGCATGTATGGAGATATTATTTCTGGTTGAGAATAGTATCTTGGGATCCAATTTGAAAATACATGAAAGGAGGTCTGCATGGTGGTGAGGAGAAATGACTTCATGGAGGTGGAGCAGTGATAGAAAAGCTTCAACAAAAGGAAGAAGTTTCTCAATCCAATGGTTGTTGGATATTCGAATAGTAGTTGGGCAAGGAGTGACTGATCGTGGTGGCTTTCAGCAGATGGTAGTCCGTAGAGATCCATAGAGAACATAGTATTCCAAGATGATTAAGTAGTATTGAGTCTCCTAACCAATGGTGGTTGGCATGTTGTATATGAGGTCAAATATCCATTCTGATGGGAGTCATCACACCATGTAAAAGATCGATTGCTTGAAATAGTATAATTCTGAGCAGAGCAACAACGACAAGGGTGGTTTTTCTCCCAGAAGGGTTTCCACCAGAAATCTTGTGTCTCATGTGTGATTGATGTGATGTGCATTGTCTATTGTCTATGTTGTTCACATGGTTTATGATTTAGCTTCTTATATGGTTTTATGCATGGATAAACTAATGTGTTTCTAGTGAATAATTGTGTGATTTAGTAAGAAATTGATAAAAGGAAAAAATCGTATATAGGTCAAACTACTAATTCACCACCCTCCCCCTCTTAGTAGTGCTCAAAGGTTTCCAACACCCTCAGATTTGGATTCATCCTTCTTTGAGTTTGTCTCGCTTGTTTTGAATTTAATTGAATATAAATATGATTCATACTTGTACTTAGATATATACCCTTCATATAAATATATTCCCATGAAAATGCAAAGGAATGTTTTTGTAGCATCTTTATCAATCACTTATTTTGAAATTATTCCAAGTTATTATTGATTTTTAGTGTTTTTCCTCGATAAATTTCTACTAAAGAATTACCAAAAAAATTCATGGAGTTCAATAATATTTTGGATTGTCTAGATGAAAAATTTTCAATTCTACAATCTTCTTGAAAAATTTGATCTAGCATGTGTACACAATAATTTTTTTCACAGTATGAAGAAAAGTCATGTTTGGTCATTAAATTTATTAATTGATCTTCTTCATTATTTTGTGAAATAATGAATACTGGTTGAATGTTTTTAAAATATTCATCATCATCATATTCAATCTAAACTTAAGTTTGTACTTTCGTTATTGTTTTTGCAGATGGGTATAATTTGAATTTATTAATAGAATTTCCATAAAAAAATGAACATGTCTCCAGATATAAAACTTATGAATGCATCATCTATAGCTAGACATGGTCTACCAAGGATCAATGGGTGGCCTCCTATATTATTTTTGGGAGTTAAAAATCATAAAGTGAACATGGTACTCCCATGAATCCAAGGATACTGATACATATTCTAATATACCTTCCAGTTTAATAATAGATATCTGCTAATTGTAGTAAAGTTGGGGTATATTGAAGATTAGTGAACCCTAATTTATCCATAGTATTCTTACTCATTATATTAGTAGCTACACCTAAATCAATTAAATTGTTTGGAATTCCAATACCATTGATGTGGATTTTCACAATGGGGCTTCATGTATCTAAATAATTTCAAATATTGTTTTCCCCATCATAATATTTGAAAATTTTCAAACCAATTGAACCTTTTTAATGTCTTTTCTATTTCTTCCTAGTTTCTTGATACACAACTCCTTTATTGTTTTTTCAAAAATGGGTATGTCCTTTATGGATTGAAGGAAATTAAATTTGATGCAAATATTCTTCAATTCATCTAGCCTGTTATAATCAGGTAATATTATTTTCCATTCTATTCCTTTGTTAATATAAGTCTCTCCGGAAAGGGAGGATTTTGTAAGGAAATAGAAGTTTTTTCAACTATACAAATTGTAGGAGATGATTTTATTTGGTTGTCATATAATTATGTGGGAATATATTCCTTTGGAATAATATTTTCTTGATCACGAGATGTCTCCTTTTGTGGAATTTTATCCTCCTTGTATTACTGGATGACAAATGGTGGTGTTTTCTCTTGCAAAAATTGACTATATCTAAATTGGACATCATTCATATCTAGAGGAGCTATCATACAAGCTTGAAAGTTTTGACCCTCAACATTATAAATTTCTTGTTGAGGTGTTTTGCTATTTGGATTGGGGGGTGGTTGTTTAGGAAGTTGGTTAGATTTATAAGGAAATGAAGTGGATGGTAATGGAAGGGATTGAATTGATGTCAATTGAGGTTGGAATTATGGTTGACTGGGTTATGGTGGGGGAGGAGAATAATAATGAGGTTAGTATTGAGGATATGGCTATTGGAAAGTTTGAGGATACTAGGCATTCCTACCATAAGAACCTTGCCAAATATGTGACCAAGATAGGTTTTGTAGTTGAGGAGGCCAAGTTCTCCATGGTAAAGGTGTATTCCAATTACTTTGTGGTTGTGCATAAGATTTATATTGTACATAGGGATCTTTCCATACCTTTTTTCTTAGGCTTATAAGGCCTTTTGGGTGAAACATAATAAAGTGGTTCAATTTGACTTGTTCCAACTTCTTCTTGGAAAACAAATTTATGTCCAGGTATTGAAGGAAACTCCTTTGAAGGATGATTTTATGAAAATATAAAACATATTTCAACACTATCAAAAGGACATTCCAGCAATGCATGCTTTTTCCTTCATCTAGGATAGAAAACAAACAATGAAACATTTTCAACATTTTGCTTGTTTTGTATCCTTAGCATATCTAGTTGTTCACTAACATTTCCAAGAATATTAGTTTTGAAGTTTTCAAGAAATTTTCCTAATTCTGATCTACTTACAATTCCAGATGCATATTTTCTTACCCTTGACATGATTGGATCTCTTGTATTCTTTCCAAAGTTTTGATTTTACTTTTGAGATGTGTTTGCATAACTAACATATTTCTTGAAATGACAATTGAGAAACATCTCCTTTACCCATCAGGTTGAGAAGATCAATGCACTCATCCCTTAATAATTTTAGCAAGAGAGTGTAACGTGTCTTCTTCTAACTTATGAAATTTAGCTCTTTTGAAATTGTATACAAATCTCTCCACTAAATATTTAAGGCTTTCATCCTCTTTTTGGGCCATTTTAAAAAACTCATCCTTAAGATCATTGTATATGTAGTAATATTTGTATTTTTGAAGAATATTCTTTTCATATCACCCCATGTCCTAATAGAAAGTGTTCCTATACCTATGAACCATCAAAGAGCCCCATATTTTAAAGTAGTAGGGAATAATTTCACTTTTTGAGTATCGAGTAAATAATCATATGATCTAGATAATACATCAAACTCAAAAAGAAAATTTTCTAGATCCCCAGTTCTTAAAAATTGGAAGTTAGAGAGGAATTTCATGGTAGAAGTGGTATATGTATCTAAAATAGGGAATCCAAAAGGATCCTCTTCATGAAAATCTCCATCATCTTTCCTTCTAACTCTACAACCTTCCCCTATTTTACCTCTTCCACCACCAATTCTTGGTATGATCTCTCCATTATTTACTTCCCCTTCTCCTTATCCTCTTTTTCCTCTAGTTCCTCTACCAATGGTAATTTTAAATATTTTCCTCTTTTATTTCCTCCTCCTCACTAGGTACTCCTAAATCTTGTACTATGAGTTGTTGACTTGTTGAGGAAATAAATGTGTCTCCTTCAGTTGGGGATGTATGTTCTTCAACTAAATCTTCTATAGATGAGGTTGGTGAGCCCCTAGGTTGAATCTTACACCTATGCACTTCAGGGATCATTTTTCTAACTAAAATTGATGGAATGTGTGTATCAAAAGGCGATGTGGCATTGCGTGGTCTAGCGAGGGTGGTTGGTGATGTTGGTATTGAACTACATCCTCTACTTAAAAATATTCCCCTAGAATCTCGTTCTCTGTAATATTCCCAATTTTTGCAGCTAATGGGAATATTGCATTTTAATTTCAGTTTGCTTAAATCATGAATAAAAGTGTAAAGGAGGAACTCTAAAACTCGTAATCAGAAAAATAAATCAATGCCAAATGTGAACATGGACAAATCTGGTCCATTTCATAAAAATACACTTAAGTGTGAAAATGAATGAAGAAGGTGGACTATGTCAAGAGGACCAAATCACAGCAGTGTCTAGATGCGTTGAACCTCCTTATTGATCAGCGCAGTTTTAGATGGAGAACCTTCATGTGAAAAGGGTTAAATCATTGGAGGTGATTTAGGGTTTTCTAAGCCCTAATATTATAAAATGAAGAGGAAGGCCACAAGAAAAGGATGTTGAAGATAATTCGATTTTGAGATTGCTTAAGCAACTCAAACTCTCTTGGATGCTTAGCTAGAGAGAGAGGAATTTCTTGTTTAGGAATTCCTCCTCCTTCATTGAGGAGCTCTTGAAGGAGTATGTTCTGAAATGCCTCACATCTAGGCTTGAGGCCAAGCTTCCTCCTCCAAAATCATAGAATTATTGCTGAAGCATCATAATTCTGTGTTGTAGGGTGTTGCAGTGAGGGGTTTTCAACACCACTTCCAGATCTAGTTTTGCAGAAAAAGGGAGCATTCCTTTCTCTGGAAGATTAGTGAGGAAGCCTTGAGCTTGATATTTATATATTGGCATCAGGCCAAAGGACCTTCCAATGTAATCTGTGTAGTATACTTCAGAAACTGTGTCATTTTTCCAATGCATTGCTGCAACACAGTTTCTACCCTAGTTTGGTGCTTATTTCCTTGAGGAAGGGCCATCCTTTCTTCTGGAAAGTTTGTATTACATCCCTCTTCTATAATTTTGTAAATTTCAGCTCATATATTCAGAGTTTCATTGATTCTGTGTCTTTCATATCCATATTCTGTAGATCTGATACTTGTATTTGTTCTTTCATGAAATCCCCTTGCCGAGTGACCTATTTGATGTATAAAAGGAGCTGAATCTCTATTTTTCTTCATTCTATGTTATAATAAACTTCAAATCTGATGTTTTAGACATATTTTGTCTAATTTATTTAGAAATTATGCTCTGTATGCTTCATCCATTTTCTACATACTCAAAGTCATGGGAAATCAACATTTTTAAGCATATCCGGGGATGGAGGAACTGTTTAACATATCTATAATGATTTTTTTGAGTTGAAATTTGGAGCATAGGTCCCTAATGACCTAATATAAAATAATCTCCCGTCATTTCCCTTAATTTTACGCAAATCTCTGAATACATCCATTTTGGGCCATAAATCCTCACTTTTCCCAACTATTGGATGAAGGGATTGAACATATTCCTTGCTGATGTGTTTCTAATTGATGTATGAGTGTATATCAGAATATTTTATGTATTGAAAACTCTCTTCACTTTCAGCAGGCCGTTTTCCCTTGCTGCAGCCCTCATTGGGCATTTTCTTGAAGATAACTAGGTGTGGGAGATCTATCTAACCCACCTAGCCTTATTTGTTTCAGCTTAGATCTTGGATTTAAATTGTATATTGTCGTATATAAATTATCCAAGAGTTATTTTCCTACTCCAAAGCATATTTTTCTGAAAATGCATATTTTAGTATATGATTCATGAGTTGTTCCCAATCTGGAACATTACATTCTCTATACATGCATCCTAAATTATTTTAATATGAATTATTTATGCATCTAAAAAATGAATGTAAATATCATTAAATGTGATTGTGACAACTCTAATTTAGAGAGAACCCCAAAATTGTGATGCACATGTTCTTACCTCTTGTCTTACTGCTCCCTCTTAATAGAGTTCTTTAAATTAAAGACATTCTAAATGAAAAATAGAAACCTATGTCCACTTCCCTGACAACAACACCAAAAAATTTGGGTAATTTAATTTTTGGTTAAATTAATTCATTAAATTATTAACCGGGGTTTGTGATATTGTGAAGTATACACAAAAAATATATGCTAGGAAGTTTATTTTCAATTTAAAAATACTAAAGTAACTATAAATGGAAAATAAACCTATTTGTGACTATATCTTATTCAGCATACACACATGTTCTATCTAAAATGCCATTATGAACTTAAATGTAAATAAAATTTAAAGAAAACTATGTTATTTCTCAAGGAATTAAAAACCACCGTATTGAACAAAAAATGAAATATATTCTATTTAAAAAATGAAAGGAAATATAATCTAATTTACTTGAAAAGGAAATTTACTCTAGAAAGCTTTTGAAATTGATTCTATCCTAAGTATAATCTATGAAACTTGAAATAATTATATTCTAAAGGACTGGCAAAGATATATGTATATATATTTGAAAGCATAGCTATTCCACAAAACTTGGAAATGAAACTATTCTAAAATGTAGTGATTGAAAATAAATCAACTGTTGACAAGATTTCAAATACAAAAGGCTTCAAATATTACTAATGTGTGCACTCATAAGTGTAACTGATCATAGCATCTAAATATAAATCTAAGAGCGAGCATAAAGGAAATAGTAAGATTCAAATTGAAAACAAAGCATTTAAAGCATCAAACTAGTTAAGGAACTGAATTAAAGGAAATGTTAATCTAGCTATAGAGCGCAAGGAATGCAATAAAAATTATGAAAATAATAACTATATTGTTTCTGACAAATCCACAGGGGGCCTCTTAATTAGTGCAAGATGCTTAGAAACTCAAATCATAAGACTGTAAAGAATCAACATGATTACAAATATTCCATGAAATAGAGTGCTTGTATTACTTAAAATAGAGTCTTCTCCAGAGAATGATAACAATAATTTGAACTTAATAATGAACATCTTTCGCTTCCAAAACAAATCATTTTATAATGTCTTTTGAATTAAAAACTTAAGAAACCGATGCCAAGAAACAAGTTCTAAATTCGACATTTAAGTTTTTAAATCAAAATATGAAATTCACTCTCATGTTTCACTGCTAAAAGAGTGAATCATGAAAGAGTTTTATTGACACATCATCATCTAGGATTGTGGACTTTAAAATCTCACTCTCCTGATATTGTCCATGCTATTTTGATGGTAGAATCGATTCCTTGACATTTTGCAAAAAACCAATAATCCATAGCGACTTTGAATTTTAATTTGACCAATGAGATTCACTCATCTTGTTGGTTTCCTGTTGTGACCAGTAGGTGGATTTTCATGTAGATTACATTTGGAAATTATTCATGTGCCTTGGCTGTCTTATAACACATGTGAACCTGTAAAACTCAGGATTTGGCTGCAGAAATTCTAGTTAGTTGTAGAATGTGTATCTTTCGGTATCTATAGTACAATTTAAATCAATTTTCACAAAGAAAACATATACTTTGAGATATTGGTGGGGATTACCTTTTTGTTTGACATTTACATGACCTAAATGACCTTTTAGATGAAATTAAGTGAATTTTTTTTAATAAAATGGATGAAAAAGGAAATGTTTTGTCAAAAGGAGGACATTTCAGAGGTTCAACGATCATGATGGACTCTATATTCCTGCTTAGCAGGTGGAGATGATACATAGTCTAAGACTTATTTTGGTGTTTTCATACGTGGAGAACCTGAAGGTGGATTCTGGATTCCTGTGGAACCTAAAATATGGATGCATGGTGTGCTCTAGATTCATGTTGGATTGAAGGTGGAGGCACTTTGGGCTCTGGATATCTGTAGTGAAAATTGTGTGGAGACATTGTGGGCTTTGGATTATTGTAGTGATTTATGAGTAGAGTATTGTGTTTTATGGATTCCATGAAGTGTTTGAATGGGTGGTGGACTTGTATGATCTGGAATCTTGAGTATAAGATGAAGGCACAATGTGCACTAGATTCACACATGATCTGGTTGACTTGTATTGGTGTAAATTACCTTGAGCACTTGACTCCTAGGTCTCTAAATCCGTCTCGGGGGTGAAAAACTGTAAGGAATATTGTAGTGTATCTTTCTTATGGTTTAGTGGAGAGTTGAAGTCCCTCCCTTAGTTTACATTCATCTAAGTTAATCATATAATTATATTCACACATACATATGTTCCAATTTGAATGGTAAATGATAATTTTATGCCTTATGGGAATGCACTAACAACATTGTTTATGGAGGAATGTGATATTCTTGGTTGACTCCAATGAGATGTTAATTATAGGTTCTCATCGTTATAAGGGGTTGGGAGGAATTTGTGCTCATTGTTATGTTACTCAGTTATAGAGTTGTTTACATGGTTTGAATAAATGTCTGATACACATAGATAATTGTTACAATGTGTGGAATTCCATTCTTTGGCATGGTCATGAGTATTCAATTATTTAGTCTATATAATGTATTTATGCTCTAATATATGTTTTAATATTATATCTAATGGAGTTTTTTTTGGGATCCATTGTGTGGTTAATATGATGCCATTGTGCTTGAAGTTACATAGTAGTGTTACCCATGGTATGGCTCGTTTTTGTGCCTAATGGTAGGCATGATGAATACTACATTAATGTTTCATGTCTATGCATAAATTCTCAAATGCTAGCGTGAAATAAGGGATTTTTTCCTATATAGTTCATTGTTCTAAGTGGAATTTTACTTTAGGGAAGGGTTGGAAAAGTCCCTCTTATCCCATGGAATTTATAAGTCCAAGAGTAGAAGCAATTAGGATTGTATCAAATATTTTCATTAGTGCTAATAATTATGATAACATTAATGGTGATTTTATCACCAATCCAACAGATTTGTTCATAATCTCGTGTCGTGTCTCATTTCCAAGTGATAACCCTTATGGGTGTGGAGATAGAGAAAGTGACGCCAAGGATTAGCATTAGATGACAAGAAAATTCACATTGCACCATCTGTTAACACTAGGATTAGTTGAACATTTTTTTGGACCCAGATGCAGTTGAGAGAGAGCACAAAAAAAGTCCCCTCTATCTATAAATAGGAAATCATGAGTTTTAATCATGATTATTCTTCGAAATTAATAACATTATCAAATATTTTGGTTGACTTCTCGAACCAAATATTATGGTTCATCCTTAGGACAAAGATAAAAAAATATTATCCATCTAAAGGTTTAACCTGTGGATGGATTATATTTTTTCATATTTTTCTTGAGGATGAACGACAATAGTTGGTTTGAAACATTGACAAAAAAATATGATAATGTGATTAATCTGGAAGAACAATCTCAATCAAATAAGATGGATCAAAAAATATAGAAATTAGAAAGCATGAGGTTTCTCGAAGGGATTGGCCCTGTGGGACTCAAAAATAGTTGAGCTGGTAGACACAACGAGGGTTGGGAAAGTCTACATGGATGCCACATAGGTGGAATGACGTGGCCAAGTGGTTGGTTTTTGGATGAAATGTGCAACCAATTGAGGATGCCACATGCTAAGGTGAGGTTAGTATAATGCTGGGAAGAAACTATGAATATAGGGTGACATGGAGTAGATGACATGGAATCTAAGCGAACACATGGATACTAGGTGATGCCACGTGACATGTTATGTCATCTTGTGCCATGCCTATCATAAGATTCATGATGTTCTCCCTTGTTTCTTGGCATGGATAACAGAGAGTGTAATGTCAAAATTGATGTTTTAGGATGAGAAAGTTTTAATACACACCTTACATCTAGTGCTAGGTATGGTTGGCCTTTCCTAGTTGTGTGCATGGTCAAAAAAATTTCCGATGGAAGGATTGTCCATTCACTAATGTGAAAGGTGCCAACAGTGTATCTTTTTAAATGATGGGGAGATAGGGGTCCCACTATTAACTTAGACTAAAGGTTTAAACCATGAGGTATTTAATACGTAGACCAAAGTAGGTGCCAAGTGGTGCTACCTAATTGATCAATCTTCAACATGGCATAACCTTCAATCTAAGAGTCATGTTGAGTCAAATTTATATGACTAAAAATCTCTTGATAAGCTAGATGATATGGTGTTATCAAAAGTTAATTTTTCTAACATTGGGAAGGAAGGAAATTTTGTAACCCCATTTCAATAATGAGACCTTGGAAGTTGGGTTAATTAAAAGTAACACTTCCCATCAACTTGGGAAGTTTAATGGGGTAGGAGGGAGAACTATAGGGTGGTATCAAAGCCCCCACGTTCATCACTTAGGTTGAATGTTCCTAGGAGGAAAAAAATTATTTCTATTATAGTGTGGAATACCACACTCTATGGTATTTAAAGGTTGATTGTTTGTTGTGTGAAAATGTGTGTTCATTGTAGATTATGTTTTTCATTCCTACATGTGTTGATAACACAATTTTGACATAATGGATGAATAGTGATGTAGATTGTTGACCAATAATTTTGTTTTCTAACGAGCATACTAACTTGAGATTTGGTATTTCAAATAGCCTCACATCAATATGCTTGCTGCAGATAATTATAGGTAATGCATAAATTTGTTAATTATAGTTTGGTTTGGATAATAGTTATGAGTGTGTAAAAACACATAAAAATACACGAAAGGAATTTCGAGAAGTGAAAGGAATGAATAATGGGATGGTGTAGTAGAACATCGATAGATATTAGCATGGTTATGAGGAAGAATTAGTGGGAAATAAGATAGAGGAAGACTCCCATGAATGGATGGACACACTGTATGAGTTTTATGTAAAAACTAAGAAGTTGTTAGAATATAAATGAGAAGATTATCATAGCTCAGGAGAAGTAGGAATAGGTAGTTTCAATTATATTGCATAACCTGTCATATTTGCAAATAAAAAAGAATCAAAATCTATGTGAGAGTTACCTGGGAAGGCAAAAGTATAGGTAACTTCCAAAAGGACCTAGAAAACATTGATTAAGGAATGATGGTGCATAAGGAAACAAATATAAGAATAAATATAGGTAGACAAGTGAAGATACAATGAGAGGTTAGGTTCCATTAAGTAATCCAGAGAGGATGACAGATAGCTAGAAGTAATAATATAGTGTTGCAACTAGGAGACACTACCAGGAGAAAAGGAAATCGAAGGATCTAATTCTAGAAGAATTCAAGAAGAAAAAGCCTATGGTATTTTATGGAGAGGTGAAGAAGGTCGAGGAAGCAGAAGCATGCTTACTAGGAATGAATAAGTATTTCAAGGTGCATGATTACTCTAAGAATACGAAAGCAAGAGTAACCATTTTTAGCTTGAAAGGTAAACATGATATATGGTGGGAGGACCTGATAAATTTCAAGAACATTAGAGAGAAAGAGTTTTCTTGGAGAAGGTTTGAGGGGTATTTTTTGGATAAGTACCTATCTGAAAGGTAATATGACAACAATATGAAATAATTATATGAGAATAAATTAGGAAAATTTTCAACTAATGTATACACCAATAGATTCTTGGAGCTGCTAAGATATGTCTCGTACATTAAGGATGAGAAGGTGAAAATAAAAAGGTATCTCAATGGATTTCCACATGAATTTAGCGATATAAAAGAGTTTTATGAGCCAAAACCATGGAGGATACCATTTAGAAAATGAGGTAATGCTATGAAAATATAAGCATAAGACAAACATCTGATATGATTGGAAGGAAAAGGGAAAGATAATTTTTAAAGGAAAAGGAAGAGAGCCATAAGACCTCAATTAGGAGGAGGGAATGTGAAGTTTACCACTTCTAACAAGAGATAATCCAAAAATAAACCCATTACTGTTGACAGATAACTTATAAAATGTTGGACATGTGGAGAAAATCATAGGTAGAGAGACAATATACAATGACAACATAGTGACCCAAGGCTATATAATGTGCAAGAGGAAGAGATAGTCAATGATGTGGCTCAGGATGTACCATGAATTTATGTTGTGCTAGACAATAGGAAGGACGATCACCAAACATAAATGATTAAGATGGAAGGTATAGTTAATAACTAGTCTATTTCAATTCTAATTTACCCCATCTCTAATTTCAGTTATGTTATTTCATGACTTGCAGAGATGTGTGCATTTCATAAGATAACACATGAAAGGTTGTGGTTAATTTATCTAGCCACAAGAACTAAGAGGAAAATTGAAGACATGGTGGAATCATGCCTAATAGTTTTAAACACCATACCCACTTGCCCAAAGTTGAACGTATTTCCATTGGGTTCATATGACGTGGTAGTCAACATGGATTTTCTCACTAGTCAAAAAATGAAAATGGATTGTTACAACAAATTGATGGAATGTCTCAACAATGAAGGGGAAAGAGTGACACTGCAAGGGATAAAGAAACCCATGATTGTCAAGAAAAAATTAGTGTCGCAGATAAAGTGCTGTGACTATTAAGGGTGTGAATTATATGCTTTCTAGGTCACTGATTAATAAAAGGTTAATAGAGATATGTTAGAAGAGTTCCTGATTTTAAAATAGTTCAATGATGTGTTTCCTAATGAAATTCCATGATTTTCACCAAAAAGAGAGATTGATTTTTCAATTGAATTATTGCTAGGAATGAAACCAGTGTCAAAGGCTTCATATCACATGATCATGATGGATTTGGTGTTGGGAAAAATACCGAGAGGGGGTGAATCAAGATTACCGCACATTGAAAAACTTTTACTTTTTCTTGCTTCTAAAACCCATACGCTACTTTCCTGAAACAGACTCGCGTATATACGCGGATACCCTTTATGAAACTCGCGTATACACAGATATCTAATTATGTTATTAGATCTTCACTTAAATAATTCCATCATTCATTCATCAGATGTTTAATAAACAGGAAACATGAACAGTAAGAGCAGAGTAAACCATCACACAAAGCATCACACATGAACACCAGGATTTTTAGGTGGAAACCCAAGTCGGGAGAAAACCACCGCTGCCGTTGCTCAGCCTTCAATCTTTTATTATAGAGAAAACATCTTACAACATATGTGCTGGTGCAGACTTCTACCAGCATGCAGGCACCCACCTGCGCTCGTTTACCAGCCTCTCCTAGAAGGGAGCTCCAACCCCCCTGAATCGTTTACCAGCCTCTCCTGAAAGGGAGCTACGACCCCCTGATCTCGTTTACCAGCCTCACTTGGAAGGGAGATACCACACCCTGACTGAAGGCTACAACCCTCAGCACCAATATGGACCACGTTTCATCAATTTTCACACTGGATCCAAAGCTTCCACTAGGACACCACTTGCAGGCCACGTTTCATCATATTTTCAGACTGGACCCATTGCATACTTTTAAGCTCAAACATACATCACCAACAGATACTTACCAATTCAGACAACACAGATCAGATAACAGTAATACAGCAGAACAGATCAGATGTTTCATACCCCATGCTTCAGCAAACCCTAGTTTGCATACGCGCTTTCACTTCACTGATGCCGCGTATATACGCGCTTCCGTTTACAAAAACCCGTGTATACTTCAGTACAAATTACAGAGCCAATTTATTGCGCATACATGCTTTCTCTTCAGCGAAGCCGCGTATATACGCGCTTCCTCTGCGGTGAACTAGCGTATAGATATTCAACTATTATAGAGCAGCATACTTCTTCAGATCAGATATTCAGTTCAGATTTACCCTTTTTGCCTCTGATAGATGTTCGCCTCATCTCATATCTAAGCCTTCCATGAACAGATCTAGCAAATACAAGTACAATACAAATCTAGATTCCCTTCTTCATCACTCCTTCATCGGTGCATCATACATTCCGATCTTTCATTCAACTGTAACCCTTTCCATTCAGATATACTTCAGAGAGAAGTATTCATTCAAGTTCAGACATCTTGCACCCACACTCATGCTTTGCACAATGAAATTCTTCTCCTTATATAGGTTTACCCAATTTCAATACCATGAGCCAAAACCACATTACTTCCGATGGTATTCCTGGACGGGGTCATTTAGACGAATCATTACCCAATACAATGGGTCAATACCATGGTGGTTACCCCTAGTTTTTCATTTTAAGAGCGCTTTTTCCCATACGCGACTTGGCACGTTGATTCCCGCGTGCATACGCGACTTCCCCTAGGAAAATCCGCGTATTCCTAGAGACATACACTTTTCATCAAGATTTAGCACATGCTGAAATCCTTTCTTCATTGCCTTCTGTACACACTGTAGATACATCAGATTTACTCCATCAAGAACATATTCTATCAACCACAACTTCATCAAGCAAGTTGCCATCATCTTCATCAAGAGGGTTGCCTTTCAAGAACAACACTCATCATCATATTGCTAACAAACGTCATTTACCAAGTCCATCATGTCAAGAATAACTTCATCAGGTGGATTTCCATCAAGGACAACATATGTCAACAGTCGTATGTCTTCATCTTCATTCAGTGGGTTGCCATCAAGGACAACACTCTGCATCATATTGCCAACAATCTCCCCCTTTGGACTTGATGGCAACCACGATGGTGTTTGGTTACCACAACAGATAGGTACATTAAGAATACAATGACACCATTCAAAACACCATGTCACTCTCCCCCTTTGACATCAAGGGAAAAGGGCTGATCAAAAACCAACATACTCTCTCCCTTTTCTCCTCATGTGGAAGAAGCAATACAGAAGTGACCAAGCTCCCCCTGAGTTCATGCTGAATCTTCAAACATATTTTCCACTGAAGTACATGACTCTATGAACTTCCTATCACCAAAGACTCATACTTACATCAAATATCCAACCAAGTGGATTTACATAAATTGACTTAGCTACCCTCTTCTCCAATATGGTAAAGGGACCATACCGGATTGGTCGCAATTTCTTACCTTCTCCCTTCATTCGATCCTTGCTGATGTGGAACCACACTTTGTCGCCAACTTGAAATTGATGGTCAACTCGGTGCTTATCATGTCAGGCCTTATATCGGGCCTGATTCTTCTCCAACTGCTCTTGCACTACTTGGTGAATCGTCTGAATCCGCTGAATGAACCACTGTGCTTTATCCCTGTCATCATGCCCACTGGCATCTTCATCCCTTCCATAGATCATATCGAAAAGGTCCTTTGGTAAATAACCAAAGCATGTCTCAAAAGGTGAACATTGCGTAGAGGAGTGCACTGCTCGGTTATAAGCGTGCTGCAGATATGGAAGGTGTTCATCCCACAACTTGGGATGTTTGCTGCAATAGCCCCGCAACAAGTGTACCACAGTACGATTAACGACCTCTGTCTGTCCGTCGATTTGTGGATGGAATGCCGTGCTTATCTTCAACTTGGTATCCATCATGCGCCACAAGCTGGTCCAAAAATATCCAAGGAAACGAGAGTCTCGATCTGACACAATCGACGTGGGCAACCCAAAGTGGACCCAAACATACTGAAAGAAAAGACAAGCAGTCTGCTCAGCAGTGACCTCCTTTTTACAAGGCATCAATATGCACATTTTGCTAAAGCAGTTGACGACAACATACAAATAGTCGTGACCCTTTCTTGACATAGGCAAACCTCCTACAAAATCCATCGACACACTTTCCCATGGACGACCCGGAATAGGGAGTAGTGTGTAGAGCCCGAGTTTTCTATTAGAGGGCTTTGAAACAGAACACATCACACATCCCTTTACAAAACGGGTTACAATGTTTTTCATATGGGGCAAAAAACAAAACCTTTGCAAATGACATAAGGTTTTTTCAACACCAAAGTGACCAGACACAAGAGAGGTATGCGCCTCTCGAATTACATGTACCCTTTCTGTTGTGGGTATGCACAATTTACCAAGGTGATACAACAGCTTCCCCTGCAAATGATAGTTGTCCACCTGTGAACCATGAGTTAGTTTTGCATAAACTTCTTTAAAGTCATCATCGTTAGTGTACTGTTCAACATAACTTTCAAAAGACAATGACGCATTATGCAAAATAATAGAAGCAACGATAGGAGGGCGAGAGAGCATGTCTGCTACTTTGTTACTAGTGCCCTTCTTATACTTTATTACCAGATGAAATTGCTGTAGGAACCCCATCCACCTGAAATGACGAGATTGTTGTAGCGTGGTTTGTGACTGAAGGTATTGCAAGGGCTGATGATCTGTATGGATGATGGTCTCCTTGCCGATCAGGTAGTGTTTCCACTTTTTCACACTTTGGACCAAGGCATAGAATTCCTTGTCGTAAGTGGGGTAATTTATTACAGCCTGGGAGAACTTCTCCGAATGGTAACAAATCGGCTTCTTCTGTTGCAAAAGTACAGCGCCCATGGCGTACCCACTGGCATCGATTTCGATCTCAAAAGGCTGCTGGAGATCGGGTAAAGCCAGGACTGGTGCGGTGCTGATTTTCTCTTTCAGTGCTTCGAAGGCCTTCTGCTGTTTTCCTCCCCACTGAAAGGCTTGTTTGATACTTGTCATAGTGTGTAAGGGTGATGCAATAATGGAGAAGTTGGCAATGAACCTCCTCCAGTACTGTACTTCACCTAAAAAACTACGGACCTCTGTTACATTGGTAGGCTTAGGCCAATTTACAATCACCTCGACTTTTGAGGGGTCTATTTTTAATTGACCATTACTGACAATATGACCAAGGTAAACCAAAGAGGTTTTCCCAAACTCACACTTTGACAACTTTACATACAATTGTTCTTTCTTTAAAACATCAAGCACTTTTATTACATGGCATACATGTTCCTCCCAAGTCCTACTAAATACAAGAATATCATCTAAATACACAAGGACAAAATCATCAATGAAAGGCCTAAAAAGATCATTCATGACCCTCATGAATGTGGCTGGAGCGTTGCAAAGTCCGAATGGCATCACCATCCATTCGAACAACCCCTATTTGGTCTTGAAGGTGGTTTTCCACACATCCTGCTCTGCAATTCTGACCTGGTGATAACCACTACGCAAATCCAATTTGGTGAAATAAACAGCATTTTTTAATTGATCTAATAAATCATCAATGCGAGGGAGAGGGTATTGATTTTTCACCGTGATTTTGTTTAGTGCCTGATAATCCATGCACATCCTCCATGTGCCATCTTTCTTGGTCACTAACACAATCGGCGAGCCACAAGGAGAAATACTTGGCCGAATGACCCCTTGGTTCAACAGTTCCTGTACCTGCTTTTTTATTTCCTCCATTTCGATGGATGACATCCTGTACATACCAATGTTTGGTAATGGAGCATCATGTTGCAAATGGATCTCATGTTGGATCCCTCGTTTTGGAGGCAAACCTTTGGGTTCCTGAAACAACTCACCATAGTTAGAAATAACATCACATAATTCCTGTTTATGAGCCGGATCACATCCCCGGAAAGCATCGGTTATTTCTTCATCCTTTGCTCTCACAACCATGAGCAAACACCCCTTGATAGAATTCACCAATCTCTTCATCTGTCCTGCACTTACAAGGCTGGCACTGACTTTGGTTTGATGAGCTCTTACAATGTATTCTACCCCATCTTTAGTGATTTGGTATTTATTTTCATGGCGAAAGAAAACTGCTTTCCTATCATAAAGATAGGGACTCCCCAACACAATGCCACAGATATCCAATGGTATTACATCCAATTCTACTTCATCTACCAGCTTAGAAGCAATAACAAATTTTACCTTACACTTCTTGGTTACATTTAGTTTTACTTTATCATGTATCCATCCAAGCGGATAAGGTTTTGGATGAGGCTTAACTTCTAAGCCTAACTTTTTAACCAAGGATTCTGAAATAAGGTTTGCTTGGGAGCCTGAATCAAATAGAGTTTCTACTTTTGCATGGTTTATAACAACTCTAATATGAAACAACTCAATTCTCTTACGTTCATTAGAAAGAGGCTCATTTGATGAACTAGTGCTTTCATGTGATTCGGAATCATGAAGAGAACAAGTACCTTTTGTCCCTGCTGCTGTGATCAATGCCTCATCGCCTGAGTCGGATCCAAGGTCCTGCTGTGCGGTTGCTACCGTCTTCTGCTTACCCTTTCCTCCATATCTCTTCGGCTTCTTTTCTGGATAAAGTTTCCAACAATGATCGTCGTCATGGCCTTCCTTTTTGCAGTGAGTGCAATAAGGCTTTTCTCCTTCATCCTTCTTTGTTGACGCCGTCTTCTTTTCCTTTCCCTTTCCTTTCGCTTTGAATTTTCCATTTCAAGGTTTGGAAAGCGGTTTCTTTGAATGATCGTCCTTATCATTTCTGCCCCTGTTTTCAAGATGAATGGCCTTCACACTGGCCGAGTCAATGGTAGTAGGTTCAAACATTAACAATGAATGTCTAATGTAACTATGCAATGAACCAATGTACTTAGTTACAACTTTAGGAGAATATAATGAGATGCCCAAACTTAATGCCTGTTTTTGAAATTCTTCAGTAAAGGTTTGCACATTTTTTCCTTTACCTTGCCTTAGGTACTGCCACTCCATTAAGGCTTTCTGCTTGTAACCTAAGGGATAGAATTGATTTTTAATTGCAGTAATAAAATCTGACCATGAAGAAAGAAGGTTACCCAAGTTACTGCTGGTTCGAAGTTTTCTCTCCCACCAGATGAGAGCCGTGCCACTCAATCGAAGAGAAGCCAATTGGATTTTCGCCTCATCCTCCATAATCTGCTGGATCCTGCAATAGAGTTCAAGCTGCCTAATCCAATTGTTAAGCTTCTCAGCATTACTTTCACCATTATATACTGGTAGATCAAACTTAACATCTAACTTAAAGAAAGGCTTGTTAGATGCATTTCCAGAATTTTTATTATGATGGTTAGAAGAGGAGGAAGGACTTTCATTTCCTGAAGGGGGTGGATTTCCTCCACCATCTCCATGCGTTGAACCTTGCCCTTCTAAAGAATGATCTCCTATTTTCTCTAACCTTTCAAGTCTAGAGAATAGTCTCTCTACTCGATCTGCCATGGTATAGAAAGTTTTGCGGAAATTGAGCTCCTCTTCATTCCGATCTTCGTCTCCCATGTTCCTTCTCTGACGTGCACGTCCTGCTTCGGGATCAAAAGGTTGTAGCGTCCCTTCGCCTCTTCTTAGCCTGCTTCTTGTTAGCATACAAACATGTAATTCACATCTACAAACACCCGCTCTGATACCACTTGATCCAAAATCTTTTGTTTGAGATGTATAAAATAATTAACATGTGAAAATTGTAGCTTTTAAACAAGAAACTTTAAAGGCATAAGCGGAAAAAGAGAGAAGCAATTAACATCATGCACAAAGACACAAGAGTTGATATCGGAGTTCGTCCAGGAGGGACTACGTCTCCGGGCCCTGCTCTAATAGTGGGGAGGCCCTGCTTTCATTAAATGGCAAAATGAAAGTACAAGTACAAAATGAGGAATTACACCCTTATAACTGCCCAATCTGGAAATGGCCGAAAATTGCAGACCTCTGGTAAACAAAAGCCAGGCCGCCATGGAATTTCCGTTTGTGGCGTCGAGTGATGCTGAATCTCTCGACTTGCCCCAATCGGACAAAAGTAATACGCCCCACAAATACGCTAAAATAATGGTTCCTTTATCACAGGGCTTGCTCAAAAAGGTTCCTGCCCTCGCTCGTACGCTCCTGTCCGTCCTTGGGCACACAAATGAATGAAGGTTTATATAATGTAGCGTGGGCGGATTCCTCAAAGCCACCCTTAGTCGATTTGGTTGGAGATCCACATTGTTTGGGCGGAGGTCGGGTGGTCAAATCCCGACCCCGCCATAAAAGGCCGACTGTTTGAACTGTATTTTCATTTTTTTAAAAGGCGTTTGAACCGATGTTATTTTTAAACCACGTTGAACCATATTTAAAACAGTTGACGCTGATGTGGGGGGCCAGACCCATATTGGGCGGCCCGCCCCGTATGAAAATGGGCCACGTATACATGTGGCAGCGGCGGTGGGGTTAACAACCCTCGCCCCGTTTTATGTGCGGCTGTAAGTACAGTGGAGACCGCGGGGTGGCGGGGCTGACCACCCGCCCCCCAAAAACATTCCTTTTTTTATATAACATGCAGATTTGTATGGGGTGGCAGGGTTGGTGGCCCGCCACCCATATATATATTTTTTTTGTTTTTATTGTTAATTAAAACAATATGTTGTTTTTTGAACGTTCGAATTTTTGACCGAAGGAGTGCATTTAACGGTCCCAAAAATTCGCCTGGAATCTGGCCAGGTTGGTCGGAATCCGATGGCCGGGTTTCAGCAAAATTGTTGCCTCCTTAGTCTGCCACATCACCAAGTCAACCTCTGAACTTTGACTTCTCCTAACTCCTTCATACGGACTCGGAATTGAGTGCCGTCTGCGCCGTTGGATTCAGAATTTCTAGATCTAAAACTTGAACTTGGTTCAAAGGTTTTTTCAAACACTTTGATTTTTGAGCCTTGTACTCAAGCCATTTGTACCTGTACCCGTTTAATCCACTTGGATCATTACCCCAAACTTCAAAGACAAATCCATCTTTGCACTTATTGAAGAGATCCCTCTTCGGATTTAGGAGGGCTAGATCCTAGAATCCTAAAGTTGGTTGAAACGATGTTTTTCCCTGAGATCGAACTTTTTCGATCTTGCTGATTACAGGGAGCTAACACCACCATTCTTTGGTGTGCGCCTAGTGTTCAATGTGGATCGCCTTCGGCCCTACTTCCCACCTCTACTGGACACCTTTGACATTGTAGAACAACTCACACCAACAGAGTTAAAGCTAGACTGCATGGAACATGCCACCATGGATCGTATCATGGACATGCAAATTAAGAAAACATTCCAGCAGAAGATCCTGTTAGCCACCTATAAAATTTGTCATATCAAATGGTGGCTAAAAAATTTTTTTGGAGCCTTCAAGGAACAAATTTTATTGCTAAAATGTGTTATCTCTTGAATACTCTTAAAGACGTCATCTCCTCTGTCCAAATCTTCATTGCTGTTTCCATTTTATACCCTGAAATTCTGCTGTTTCCATAAGATAAAATACTGCTCCAAAGGCCATCTTTCCTTTCCCTCCACCACAAGAGTAACCTCATTTTTTACCCCTTTCATTCTCATAAAATCCTTCTATTTTCATGATTCCCCTTCTTCCGTTCATGAAAATAATTTTTACATAGTTTAAAACTCATTTTTTAAACTATACCGAGACCCCCAAATACATCAAAAACTATGAAAAAATCATAAAAAAACACCCTTTTGTATTATAGACTTAAGCCCCCTTGGGCTAAGTCCTAACCACTTCCCCACTGTATTCCCATGGTGCTAAGACCAAGCGCTAAGTCCTTTTCGGCGCTTATCGCATCGCACGAATCCAAGCGCACAAGACTTTGTGCCATGCCGAATGGTTCTGATGCGATTAAGCCCTACGCTTATACCCTCCGATCACATTATTATCTCATAAACCCTTTTTTCCCGCACCCGACACTTAAAACTTTGAACTAATCTGTCTCCGGTGTGTTTTTCCTTTGCAAAATAAAAAAAACCCACTTACCTGAGTTTTTGGTCTAAACCCGCCAGAGCCATGTGTTATAATAAAAAAGGGTAAATAGAAAAGTCCCGAAGTGCAATCGCATCGGATAAATTCACAAATGGGTTGATTGAAAGACCGCATCAAAAGTTCTGATGCGATTGAGCCCCTTTACATGAATTCCACCCTCCACTTTATTCATATATACTCATGCCCAGGACCAAGAGTTAAGGTCCCAGTGCCAATCGCATCACATGTTTTAAAATGGGTAGATTGAAAGACCGGGCCCAACATTCCGATGCGATTAGCCCTTTATCATATAAAACCCCGGGTCTATTATCATTTCATATAGTCAAAGGCCCCGCAATCGGGCGCCATGACCATTCCATATATATATATCCTGCCCCCGAAGCGTAAAAACCTTTGTATTTTATTAAATATTAGGTTTTCATTTATTATAAATGTTTCCTCCAGTGTGTGTTTTAAACACGATCTCCGTCGTTGATCATTGAGCCGATCCAACAGCCCGCGCATTATTGCATTGCAATGTTTCATCGGGTGCGTTTTTTTGTTCCCCCCGATCGGCCATCCCTCCGATTCATTCCCCACCGTTGATCTAATCCTCAAATCAACGGTTAACGTGCAATCGCATCGCCCTCCCCGATCGTGCAATCGCATCGGCGAATTCCATCATACCCTTGTTCTCTCCCCTCTGATTGCATCTGGATCGTCCACATGTCCAGATCGGACGGTCCAGATTGCATTTTACGCCTTTGGTAAAATCATGCACCTCACGTTCTAATGTTTTAAAACCAAATCCCGACCATTGATCTCCGCAAATCAACGTCCCTTATTAACCCGTCCTCCGCCATTGTATTATTTCCATTAACCCTTGGATTTAATCCTAGCCGCTCATCTTTTCAATCCAATGGCCATACTTCTCCCCGCACCCTCTGAAGCAGTAAACCAAATAAACACAGGATTTCTTAACCTTTTTGTGTATTATGCAAGTTCAAATGAATTTCAAAATGTTTAAAAAAGAAAAGATAAAGTCGAGGGTGACGATCCTCATAGCTTTGTTTATTTAAAAGGGAAAGACCATTCACAGGGTTCAAACGCCACGTCTCGTCAATGCTTCATGAGGCATTGATGCCATACGAGCCCTGCGCGGCCTGCACATCAACAAGACACTGTGATTTTAAATCACAATTAAAAGAGTATCAGTGTTGAAGACAGAACACAACAGAACAGAAGATTGAAGACAAATTTGGGGATTACGGCTAAGATTGATTATCAAAAGCCTAATCCCCCAAATTAAAACACAGTTAAAAGAAAATCATAAATGTTCAATAGACAGAAAGGCCTCCACCGCCACATCTAAGGCAAATTGATTCCTCCCATCTACCACAGTGCCACCTGTACTTCAAAGCATTCAAACAGAGGCTGAAGTTATTGAGAAAAATCAGATATTCGCCTCAACGCAGTCGGAGAGTTACTTCTGCAAGGAACTTAATGCAAAAAAATATCTGTAGAGTTACTCCAACATGACACAGAGCCTCAAAAGTCAACAAAAGCTCCCACCGAGCTTAATCTTAAATGTAAAACAGTTAATACAGACAAAACGTTTGTAAACTTCTTCATCGAGCCCCTCAAAGGCCGAGAAGTCATTACTCTGTATTAATTTCCTTGGGAGATATTTTATCAGATCTCACCTCCTCTTTCTTCTATAAATACTTCTGTAGAAGAAGAGAGGTTGTTGGTTGATCACTAGTTGTAATATTGGAACTCTCTGAAATAATACATAGTCTATTGAAGTTGGAGAAGAAACTGAAGTCTTGGAAGTCCTGATGATGTTGTTGCATGCTTGTTACTAAGAAGGCTCTATCATTGGATCCATGAGCTTGGCTGTTGGTGAAGTATTTTGAACCGTTTAAATGTTTTCTCCTATTTTCATTCTGTTCCATAATTTCTTACTACAGTAGGTTGAAAGTTTTAGGCTAAGAAATGACTCCTGGAAGCACCTTAGACCTATTCATCCTTCACTGTTTCATGTTTTCTTCTGCTGAAGTATTTTAGAGTCTTTAACCTCTCTCTTTATTCTTCATGCTTGTTTATTTCCTTAATAGTTCAAATAGCTGGTTTCAGCATGATTTATGGTTTTCCCTGCTTGTCTGCTGCCACTTAAAAACTGTTATTGAAGTCTCCCTTTGAAGTTTTTTGTTTACAGTGAGTCAAGGAGGTCTGTTCTGATCTTGCCCTTTGTCCTTGCTTGAACAGTTGGCTTAAAGGTCGTTATAATTGTGATCATGGATGTATTTAGGTGTTCCCTCTTTTATGTCTACAATTATCAGTAAATCTTTTATGTTTTCTAAATAATTCGAAATAAAATATTTGAGGAAATAAGGTGTTCCCCGAATCTTAGATTTCATTTTAAAAGTTGTTTTGAAATCATTGTTTGCTTAAAGGTGTGATTTGTAGAATTCATGGTTAGCCCTATCTATCAAATGGCTCTTTATTGTTCAAATTGTGTTTTCAAATTCCCTTTGTTGAGAATGTAAATTCTCTTTCCAAATCATTGATGTCCATCTCATTCCAAAAACCAAAGGATCCTGTGGCCAAGTTAGATTTGCCCTATGATATCCCATATCCATTGATAAGTTTGTCATGACCTCTTTTTGACTCCATTTCCCAAATGAATCTACTAATTCCTCTTTCTACCTATATTTCCTAGACCTTTCATATCCTACTGTATCAATTCAACCAAACAAATAAACAAAAACCTGCACTTAATAACTAGTCTAAAATCCATACTCTAAGCGCACAAGATAAACCTTTGAAAACAAACATTCGAGAGATCCCTCTATGAGAACAGGAGGACTAGATCCTGGGACTCTAAAGATTGGTTCTGATGTTCCCTTGTCTTTTGATTTTCCAAACTATCAAAACACGGGATACCAACATAATGGCGATCATGGTGGGACACTGAGTTCATAGTTGCCTAGCAAGCTCTTATAAACTCATTAGTCTTTCAAAAAACCATATAAACTCAGAAAAACCCAAAATATTTCAGTTTGGCTTCACAATAAGCATGGTGGTGGAACCATCCAATATCTTACCTTCATAAAAGCTAAAAAGTTTCCACCTAGCGACTCCACTAGCCCAGTAGGCCTATTACTCATCTAGGGTCCCAGATCTCTTCAGGACTGTGTTAACCAACCTTGAAGAAATTTAGAAGCCTAGTCCCTTGCTAGATAAGACATCGTGAGAGGTAAAATTCCCAAAAACAGTCCCTAAATCCTCCTTTAATCGTTTACAATCCTGAGAGAATTCTGTGGCATATTTCTAACTCTGGAAAATTAGCTGCTAATAAGAGCCTCTTAAGAACAAATTCCGTCCCTGAAAACCTTGTTGTCTTAGAGGATTCACACTTTGATTTACATCATACACAGAACATCTTTAGAACTAGATCTCAAGGTGATTTAAACAAGACTGACCTTAACTTTGCAGATTTGCAAAAGAGCTTTAGTAGAGAAGCCTCACCTTCCACTCCTCCTGATTCCTAGCTTCTTCACCACTTTAGCCTTTTCCATAACAAATCTGCTCAAAATCAGTTTGTTGTCCCAAGTGTTTCTTCCACTCCAATTCATACTACCAATGTTCAAAACACTCCATTTCAGCCATTTTTTGTAAACCCACCTCTTGTAAATCCACCCTTATTTCCAGCCATGGCAACATGGTATGCCCCATTAGTGTTACCACAACCTCTACTTCCCTTACCAAATGATTACCAATCCAAAATCCCTCACTTCACTGGAAAGAGTCGACAACAGCCCAACATCATGTAGATAGGATGGAAGATGCATTTGATTACATGGAGATAGAAGAAGAAACTGTGAAGATGAGGATTTTCGCCCAAAGTCTAGGAGGAGATGTAAAGAAATGGTTTAAAAATTTACCTCCTAATAGCATAAATGATCTCCCTTCCTTGCATCAAACATTTATCAACAGATGGGAACTCAAAAGGAACCCTCTCCAAATACTAGCAGAGTATAGCAGCCTCAAGAGAAATAAAGGGGAGAGTGTCCATGATTACTCCACTAGGTTCAATAGCATTTACAATGCTCTCCCACCTCACATGAAACCTCCCCAAGGCATGGCCTTGGTAAGGTATCCCGAAGGCCTTGATGCTGAAATGACTTATGAATTAAGGGGGAGAGATTACTTAACCTTGGAAGACATGCAGAAAGGAGCTTTGAGTGTAGAAGAAAATATAATTGAGAAAAGAAATAGGTTGAGATTAGAGAAGAGGGTAACTTATAATGATGACCTGCTACCCTCAACCTTAGTTTCTGACACAAAAATTGACAACCTAGTCAAGGTGATGGAGAGGATGCTTGAAAAGATCAATTTAAATGAGAGACTGCCACCAAGAGAACCTCAAAACAATCAAAACAGAAACAAAAATTAGAATTATAGAAGAGAAAACAATCAAGACAAGCAAAAGGAAAGCGACCAACAGATTAGACCTCCCTTCCAACAGAACTATGTAGATCAATATGAGGAAGATAGGGAGTTGGAAAGGTTGGAAGAATCTCATGTAAACTTGATTGGATCAGACAGTGGGGATGATGTTTTCCTCACTGAGGAAGAACAAGGTTTCTTCTCTTATGATCAAAATACAAACAACTATGAAGATTTTGATGATTATAGATTGGGTTTTGAAAATGAAATCATGGAGGTACACAAACAGTATGATCTTAGGAGCAAGGGAAGCACAAATAATTCAAAGGATAAGAAAACTAGCACTATTTTCAAGAAAAATGTAGACAACCAGCCCAAAAAGACAGCAGAGAAAACCAACATTTTGGCCAAGAAACCAGACTTAAACAAAGACAAAGGTGTCTAGCCAAATGTTGAACAAAGTACCCCTAGCACTTCGGCTAGTAGTCCTAACAAAACTGTCCCAATTATCGGTCCAAACAAGGTTCAACAAATCAAAGTTGCTGAAAAGAATTCAATTGAAAAGGTAGATGTAAATATCAACAAGTCAATTATTCCTTTCAGCCTTGAGGGAGAAATTGCTAAGATAAAAATTTCCATTCCCCTAGCTGAACTAGTAACCCAAGAGCTGTACAAAAACCAAGTTTTGAAAGCTTTGAACCTAGGAAGTGATACTGACACCTTGAACTTGACAGATGACAAACCTGAGTTGTTGTTTGGTCCAGAAGTTGAAGGAAAATACCAAGAAGGGGTTGTCCCTCCCTTCTATGTTAGCTTGAACATACACGAGAAATTTACATAATGCCATGTTAGATTCGGGAGCTTCACACAATCTAATGCCCAAGGTGGTAATGGAAAGTTTAGGCTTAGAGATTACTAAACCATACAAAGATTTATATTCCTTTGACTCAAGCAGAGTCAAATGTTTGGGTTTAATCAAAGATTTATGTGTTAATTTAGCTCAAATCCCTGCTAAGAGTATAGTAATGGATATAGTTGTAGCTGACATTCCCCCTAAGTATGGCATGCTCTTATCAAGATCTTGGGGAGCCAAACTTCAGGGAAGCCTTCAAATGGACATGTCTTATGCCACCATCCCTGTTTTTAACAAAAATAGAAGATTATACAGGGAATATCACATGAAGTACATGGTGAGCAACATAGACAAACCAAACAACTCTCCAATCTATTCAATTCAATTGAGTTTAGATTCCTTTATCTTATGTAACGAAGATGAAATCACCCAACAAGATAAGGAAAGTATAGACCCAATCAGTTCACCAGAACAATCAAATTTTCCCTCGAATCAAATTCAAAACATTGACAATCGATAGCTACAAGAAAATGAAAATGAGGCAAATATACTTTGGACAATAAATTTCGATGGATCCTGTATTAAAACAAGCACAGGGGTAGGTGTTTGGATTCAAAATATGAATCAAAGTTTTTCATACAAATTGGATTTCCCATGCAGTAACAATATCGCTGAGTATGAAGCCCTTCTCCTAGGTTTACAATTTCTTAAACAATTAGAAGCCCAAAAGATATCGATCTTAGGAGATTCTGAACTTATCATAAAACAAATCAAAGGAGAATACTCAGCTATAAATCCAAGGCTTAGGGAATATCAGAATGTTGCCCTTGATCTATTGAAAACCTTTGAAGTCCTGATGATGTTGTTGCATGCTTGTTACTGATAAGGCTCTATCATTGGATCCATGAGCTTGGTTTTTGGTGAAGTATTCTGAACTGTTTAAATGTTTTCTCCTGTTTTCATTCCGTTCCATAATTTCTTACTACAGTAGGTTGAAATTTTTAGGCTAAGAAATGACTCCTGGAAGCACCTTAGACCCGTTCATCCTTCACTATTTCATGTTTTCTTCTGCTGAAGTATTTTAGAGTCTTTAACTTCTCTCTTTAGTCTTCATGCTTGTTTATTTCCTTAATAGTTAGAATAGTTGGTTTCAGCATGATTTATGGTTTTCCCTGCTTGTCTGCTGCCACTTAAAAACTGTTATTGAAGTCTCCCTTTGAGGTTTTTTGTTTACAGTGAGTCAAGGAGGTCTGTTCTGATCTTGCCCTTTGTCCTTGCTTAAACAGTTGGCTTAAAGGTCGTTATAATTGTGATCATAGATGTATTTAGGTGTTCCCTCTTCTATGACTGCAATTATCAGTAAATCTTTTATGTTTTCTAAATCATTTGAAATAAAATCTTTGAGGAAATAGGGTGTTCCCTGAATCTTAGATTTAATTTTAAAAGTTGTTTTGAAATCATTGTTTGCTTAAAGGTGTGATTTGTAGAATTCATGGTTAGCCCTGTCTATCAAATGGCTCTTTATTGTTCAAATTGTGTTTTCAAATTCCCTTTGTTAAGAATGTAAATTCTCTTTCCAAATCATTGATGTCCATCTCATTCCAAAAACCAAAGGATCCTGTGGCCAATTTAGATTTGCCCTCTGATATCCCATATCCATTGATAAGTTTGTCATGACCTCTTTTTGACTCCATTGCCCAAATGAAGCTACTACTTCCTCTTTCTACCTATCTTTCCTAGACCTTTCATATCCTGCTGTATCAATTCAACCAAACAAATAAACAAACACCTGCACTTAATAACTAGTCTAAAATCCATACTCTAAGCACACAAGATAAACCTTTGCAAACAAACATTCGAGAGATCCCTCTCTGAGAACAGGAGGACTAGATCCTGGGACTCTAAAGATTGGTTCTGATGTTGCCTTGTCTTTTGATTTGCCAAACTATCAAAACATGGGACACCAACAGATCCAACTTTATTGGGTTGTCAAAGCTGGCCAACTCCTACATCAAGGCAAATGGTTGACCAGGGACCAACTTCAGCAGAAGTTTCCTCGTCTCATGGAGGAACTCAACGCAATGGGGACCATTGCTTCCTAAGGGGGGAGGAATGATCCAGGTGGATATTGGTGGCCACCCGCCTATTCCACTAGAGTCCCCACCATTTTTTCTTTCAATTTTTTAGTTTCCTTAATTGTAATGCAGTTTACTATTTTTAGCAGTTTTTCGGGTCCTGAGCATCCGGTGCCATTTTGAGGCCCTAAATGATTTTTTTGTAAAAATCAGGAAAAAAATAGAATATTCTTCGATGTTTCTCACATCAAAAGTTTTATTCCTCGAATAGATCTTTCTAACGAGGTATTTTCCACATCAAACAAAGATCATATGCCAAAGTGACGTCCCTGGGAAGATTGATGTATCGATTTACCCAAACGGGGCCCATAGTTTTGGCGCTTCATCTCCTAGAGTTAGGTTTTTATATGTTTATGGTTTTCCATTATTTATCAAAAATAAATAGGCCCTCGATCCTCATTGTAACACAGAGTTCAGAGGCTTTTAGCCACCACATATCTTCTCAAAGGTAAGCTACCAGTGCCCTAGCTAGTTTATTTCAATTCTGTTTGTAAGCATATTTCATATTAATGAAATGAAGCTTTATTTCTACTGCATCTCTGTTTTTATGTGTATTTTTATGTTTCATTTTTTTCCTACATAAATCTGGATCAAAATATTTCATGGAAACAATCCAAAAGCTACATGGAATGCCAAAAATATTATCGTCAGTGACAAATATCCAATTTTTACTGGAATTTTTTCCACTAATTTTTTTTCTTATTTGGGTATTCAATTGGATCACTATGATCTAACCATCCTCAATCTAACGTGACATCTAATATTGTGAATAAATGTTTACAAGGATATATGTGTTTCTTTGCATCTGATAAACAAATACAAAGGTAAAATGACTTCCCTTGGAAAAATGGTGGAATGACACATCCTTCCATACCTCATAAAAAATGTCACCATTTATGGAACCTTATAGATATCATCCTCTATCATTCATATCACCCTTCCATGGGACTATAAATGCTTTAATCAATGAATACCACATACCGCACCGACATGAAGTTATCAAACTATTGAAGTACAACTTGATTATGGCAAAAAATAGGATGAAACAACAAGAAAAAACATCATAGTGAAAGGGAATTTGAAGTGCGCGATTGGGTATTTGTGAGACTAAAACCATATAAATAGATGCCCTCCCAAGAAAAAAAAGGATAATAAATTATTTATAGAGTATTATGGCCCCTAATAGATATTGTAGAGGATTGGAAGTATGGATTACAAATTGGAGTTACCTTCGTCTTCACGTGTACATCTAGATTTCCATGTTTCTTGCTTAAAGAAGGTAATAGGTGAGAAGATCACTATTAGCCACCTATAAAATTTGTTATAGCAAAAGGTGGCTAAGACTTTTTGAGCCTTCAAGGAACAAATTTTGTTGCTAAAAAGTGTTGGCTCTTGAAGACTCTTGAAGGCCTCATGCCTCTCCTCTGTCCAAATCTTCACTGTTGTTCCCTTTTTATACTCAGAATTTCTGCTTTTTCCATAAGTGAAAATACTACTGCAAAATCATCATTTTTTCCCCTCCCTCCACTCAAAACTAACCTTCATTTGCTCCCCTTTTTCTCCATAAAACTCCTCTATTTTTCATGATTCCTCTTCTTCCATTCATGAAAATAATTTCTACAAGGTTAAGGACTCACTCTTTAACCTTACCGAAACCCTCAAATTCCTTTGAAAACATTGAAAATCCATAAAAATCCATGTTTTATGTTTTAGGCTTTAGCCCCCTTCGGCTAAGCCCCCTAACCACTTCCCCCACGTTCCCACGCCCTACAAACCAGGCACTAACCCCTCACAGTGCTTATCGCATCACAAAAGTCCAAGTGCACAAGTCTTGTTGCCATGTTTAAAAGGTTCCGATACGATTAAGCCCATGTACATACCCCCCGATTGTATTATCATTTCATGTGACCCGTAGGCCCGCCATCGGGCGCTAAATCATTATAAAAATTCATTCCCGATGGTCTTTTTCCTTTGTAAAGTCAAAAAACCCACTTATCCAAAGTTTTGGTCACACGCCCATTTAACGATTTTTAAAATGAAAATGGTTAGATTAAAAAGACCCAAAGTGAAATCGCATCGGAGAAATCAACAATGGGTTGATTGAAAGACCTGCATCAAACTTTTCGATGCGATTGGGTCCCATATATATAAACCCCGCCCTCGCCGCTTTCCGTTTATATAACCTACACTCGGTACCAAGAGTTTAAGTCCCGAGGCGCCTATCGCATCGGAAAATTCTATGAAGGCTCTTCCGATTATGCCCATTTGAAACCTTCTATTGCGATGGCCTGATCGCACCATCACATCGGCCTTCCCCGATCATGCAATCGCATCACCCCACCTCTGATTACCGATCCCCGATTGGTTGACTGCTGTTGATCTCCTCTCCGCTTTCTCAAATTCAACAGCCCACAATTTCCCAATCACAAGTTTTACCTCCGCTTCATAACCCTCCAAATTGTTCCCCACCGTTGATCTGATCCTCAAATCAACAGTCATCGCTCATTGCATCGCAAGTTTTTTCTCGGCGCTTTAAACATTGTTTCTCCGCCAATTTCAATCCTCCGATTGGATCTGGACCGTCCACGTGTCCAGATCGGATGGTCCTAGATCATTCCGTCTTACTCTTCCCTCCACTCTCCTTTTTTACCTTCTCTTGGCTAAATTTCCACCGTTGGATGCTGCCATCCAACGGCTACGCTCCTCCCCATGCCCTCTGAAGCAGTTTTTCCCCAAATACGTAGGATTTTATAATATTTTCTGTATTTTTCAGGTGTTTGATGGGTTTTCCATTATATAAAGGCCGAAGGCTGGGAATGACGATTTCCATGCCTTCAATTCATAAAAGAGAACCATTCACGGGGCTCTACTCCACGTTTCATCAATGCTTCATGAGGCATTGATGCCATATGAGCCTTGCATGGCCTACACATCAACAAGACACTGTTTCAAATCACAATTAAAGAGTATCAGTGTCGAAAGACAGAATTCAGCAGAACAGAACATTGAAGACATATTTGCGGGGATCACGGCTAATATTGATTATCAAAAGCCTAATCCCCCAAATTAAAACACAATTAAAGGAAAATCATAAGTGTTTTATCAGACAGAAAGGTCTCCACCACCACATCTGAGGCAAATTGATTCCTCTCAGCTACCACAGTGCCACCTGTAGCCACAAGCATTCAAACAGAGGCCAAAGTTATTGAGCGAAATAAGATACTTGCCTCAACACAGCCAAAGAGTTACTTCTGAAAGGAACTTAATGAAAAAAATATCTGCAGAGTTACTCCAACATGACACAGAGCCTCAAAAGTCAACAAAAGCTCCCACTAAGCTTAATCTTAAAGTGTAAAACATTTAATACAGACATAACATCTATAAAATTCTTCATCGAGCCCCTCAAAGGCCGAGAAGTCATTAATCTGTATTAATTGTCCTGAGAGATCTTTTATCAGATCTCACCTCCTCATTCTTCTATAAATACTTCTGTAGAAGATGAGAAATTGTTGGTTGCAGAACTTTGAAATACATATGAGCTTAAACTTCTGATTGTAAATAGTGTTCACTGGCCCTTGGAGCTCTTCTTGTGATAGATAAGTTAGGCTGAGATGAGTAGATGATTGTTAAACTAAAGCATTGGACTTAAAGCTGTAACTGGTTTGGAGCATCAATACAAGCTGATTTATGGGATCCTGGTCTAAGTTGACGGTGATGTTTTTCTCATTGTAACTTGTCATTTTGTTTCTGTTTTCACTGTGTTTCATCTTCTCTTATAAAGAACAACATGCATAGAGTTAGGACCTACTGTATATCAGTAACCTTCTCTGACTGAAAATATTTATCTGAATGTTTTCTTCTAATCTGTGTTATTTGGGAATGATTCAATTCAGTTTAAGCATAGGAATGTTGGCATTCCCTTGTCTTATTTCCTTAGCTGAATATTATTATTGAATGTTATGTTCAGTATTAGTTAAGTAGAGATGAAATATGGAAGATATGGTGTGCCCTGGTCCTAGTTTTATCCCCAAAGGCTGTCTGAATGTTTCCCTTGGAATGTGTTAAAAGCTGGCTAGTTTAGAAGTACTTACCAGATCTTAGGCCATTCTGTGTCATCTTTGTGTTTGTCTTGAAAGTAACCAAGTAAAGTAGAGCTAGGAGAGGATTTGTGGTGAGCCCGGCCCGCTAGTTTCTACTCCAACAGTGGCCTTCAAGTTTCCCTTTGTTTTAAATTTTTTTCTGTTGAAAGTGTATCGAAGGCCGGCTAGTTTAAAAGTACTTACCAGATCCTAGTTTGCTTTTATGTTCTTCTTAAGTGTTTGTCAAAGGCTGGTTAGTTTAAAACTAGTTACCAGTTCCTGGGCTGCTTTTTGTTCTGCATCTGTTTAATTTTCCTTCTTGTTGTATCATTTCATTCCATAAATCAATCTTCAAAGAGATCCTTAGACATAGATGAATTGCCCCATGGACCACTCTTGCCTCTTGCTGTTCCAATTAAAACCTATTATGAATCCATAGCCCAATGGACTAAAACCTGCAATTACCTATCTTTCCTGGCCAAAGCTCGTTCTAATTGCTTGCAACTTCTCACCTTTGAAACTCTTTGCATTTAGGACTTTCCACCTCAAACAGTAATCATGCTCAACCATCCAAAAACAAAACAAACCCTTGGCCTTCATAACTAGCCTAATATTATTACCCCAAACTTCAAAGACAAATCCATCTTTGCACTTATTGGAGAGATCCCTCTCCGGATTTAGGAGGGCTAGATCCTAGAATCCCAAAGTGGTTGAAATAATGTTGTTTCTGCAATTGGACTTTGCCAATCTTGCTAATTACATATTCCTAACAATCACAGTTCAAATGTATTGTTTAGTATTTTCACAAATTATAGTCTAGTATCATCATCTACTTGGTAGGGTAGAGTCACAATTAAATAATAACTTAATATTATTTATAACAATTTATTATTATTTTGAATAAAAATGGCATAAAACCTATGGAAGCTTGCAATGGGGTGATATTATCTAATTATAGAATAACTCATGCATTGCATAATAGATGCAATTTATTACTCATACTATCATGCAAAACTACTAGTTCCTAGTTCCAAATATCCTAATTCATCTTTTTTTTGCTTATACTCATTTCAATGATTCATTTAATTATTTAGTATGAAACTTATCTTCCCTCCTATATGGGTGGAGAGGAAAGAGTGCTCAATCATTTAAAAAAAATAACGACCATCATCTTACTTCATATGTCTACCTATGATACATAATGCCCAAAATACTATAACAAAGACACATAAAAAGTGTTAACCAAAATATAGGTGTATATTCTAATGCAACATTTTATCATATCGAATATAAATAATTAATCCCCCATGACTAAATAGTTCCAAATTTGATTTACAAGAACATAATTCATAGCCAGTTCTTATTTATTTCAGTGATCTCCATCATGAATTCATTCATTTTAGAGTCTCCATTAGGTGATTAGGGTTTCAAGGTCACCAAAACTTCCATTTCATGCATAAAATCCGGCAATTGCAAGAGTGATAATAAATACAAGTTTCGTCACTAAATTTTTATTTTTAAATGTAATTTTATGTTTCTATATGTAATAAATACTCCAAAGTTCTTAAGTTGCAATTCAATGTTTCAAGGAAGATTCAAAAAGTTCAGATTACAAACGTCCAAGGTTGTGAAGTCAAAAAGAGAATGAAAGTCATGCTACAAAAAATCATGTGGGGCCCATTATCACTCAAAGAAAGCTATTCCATGCTTATAAAAGGGCCAAAAAAGTGACAAAGACATTTCATTTTCACTCCTCTTGCCCCTCATTATCGATCTCCTCTTTTAGTTGGTGAGAAAAAACGCATTTTCATCTCAAAGTGAAGAAAAATTGGAGGTGTTGTGCATCTGTGAACCGCTTTGCGTATCTGGAGGAGGTGTTGCACATCCATGAACCACATTTCGCATCTGTGAATTGTGCTATGCACGAGGAAAAGTTTCCCAATCTTGCTCAGAAATCACCCAAATAAAAAATTTCAGTTTCCACTCAGGGTTTTTCATCCTCTAAGCATTACAACAAGTAAGTACACCCATTTTCATGCCCTCTCTTCCATGGAAAACCAAGAAATGATAACTAGCTAGGTTCCAGAGGGTTTTATAAGAATTTAATGCTTTTGGTTTTCAAATGATCAATTGATGTTGTGAAACCCTAGTACCACTGTCCCTACACCTTTGTTGGTTAGTTATACATCATTCCCATATCTCACAAAACATTTTCCATCATTTTTGCATCATCACCCTACAAATCCTAGCCCTATTTTACCAAATTGGGCCATTTTCCTAGTTGGGGATGTGTTTAAATTTCCTAGTTCACTCCCCTCCCTCATTTACCTTAATTTCACTCCCTAAACCTTCCTCAGATCCCTACCCCTCTCCCTAATTTTTTTTACCCTCATCTCCCTTCCCTAACTCCCTAATTTCATTCCCTACACTCTCTTTTCCCTGTTTTTCCCCTCCCCATCATTTATTGTTTTCAACTATGGAAGGAGATTCCTCACCATAAGATAATATAAGAAAACACAAAGGGGGGAATATACTGAGGGATGAGCCCTCAAATTTCATTGAAATAATTTCCTCACCCTTCATCAGAAAATTCCTTGAAGATGTCAATTGCCTAGGGTTTTGTCAAAGGGTGGAGGAGGTAGGTTACCATGAGGAGCTTACATATTTGTTTGCCACTAACTTGAAGGGAGAAAAATATACCATTGCAGGGATTGATTTCACATTTTTAGTTGATTCCATCTCTCTTTCCATAAGGATACCTAATCATGTGGAATATTGGTTCAAAGGCATGAACCTTGACCTTGAGCATTACGAATCCTTCATAAAATCACAGTACAAAGAGACTCATACCCACATTCTTCCATTCAGATACTTACTAGAGAGATATGCACCATTAATGAAGGTTGTGATGAAATTATTGACATGTGATGTCAGGTTTTCCAGATTGTACCAATATCATATTAGATTACTCATGCACTTTACTGCAGTGAAGTCCCTAAACTTATGCAATTTCTTGTATAGAAGTGTGAGCAAGATGGAAAAAAAGGTGCAAGTAATGAACACATGTCATGACTTTCACCACATATTGGTGAAAGTCATAGTTATCCATCAGTTGGCAGATAAGAACATGACATGGGATACCTTCATTGAGACTACTTTGTAGATGTAGACAACCACTACACCACCTCAACAACAAAACATATCACCTGCCATGTCAGCACAACCCATGGAGGTGGGATAATCAAGAAATATTGTGGAGGTTTATAAGAGGCCTAGACATAAAGTTAATATCACCTATTAGAGAGGCATGAGGCTTGTGTTTTCTTCTCGGAAAGAGGAAGGGGCCAATCATATTTCACTACAGGGATCACCATCAGCACAACATGAGACATCCATGCATGATGAGGAGGAAAATTACTTTGACTTGGTTGATTTGGAGGACCCTGATGAGCAAGAAAAATTGTAGAGGGGAATCAAAGACAAAGATGCTCATATCAAATAGCTACAAGATAACTTACCAAGGACCCAATTCATCATTTCATTTATTGAGCAGGAGAATAGTCAACTCAAGACAAATCAGTTAGTTTTGGAGAAGAGTCTATTTGAGGAAAACAAACATGATAAGAAGGGAAAACCAATGGTTGAACATGATAAACATGATGAGTATGATGAGAATCAACACCAGGTGAAGAAGAAGAGGCCAAGAATGATGTGTCTTAAGAAGGCACCACAGAAAGAGAAAGAGAAAAACCCTATAGATGAGGAGCTTATTTTTGAAGAAAGGATTGCAAAAGAGATCAATGAGGACAAGGATTTTTGGCTTGAAAAGGTCAATACTCACTTGGCAAAGCACTTAGATAATGCAAACAAGGATAAAAAGGTCCACAAATGCATGGTTTCCTGCTACCAAACAAGAAATCAAATTGCACACATCAAGATCAAGCAATTGCAAAACAAGCTTAAGAAAACTCTAATCAACCAAAAGGAGAAGGGAAAACTTGATTTTTTTGTTGATGCCTCTATGATTTCATAGTACACCTCATACAGTAACTCTGGACCAATTTTGGGAACATTTGGAGCAAATTTTGTTTTTTTGGTCAAATTTGGTGCAAATTTAGAAAAACAAGAAATTTCACTAAGGTTGGATGCACGACGCCTTGGCGATGTGATTTTTTGTCAGGGATCCAAATGATAAGTGACTTAAATTTTTGGAAAGCATATTCCATCCTCTCAAAACCCATTTCCTCATATTTTCCAGAAATGACATGGATTTTGAGAAAAATGAGAAAAAAGGGGTAAAAAAGCAACATTCTGGCCCTCTTTTTGATAGGCGCTGCGCATCTGGAGACACCTTGGGAGAATGATTTTTTGAAGGCCTTCCCATGGGTCATTTAAAAAAATTAAAAGTTTTCTAGAAATTAGAGAGGTAGGGCTAGTTTAAAATTCTTTCATATTTCCAAGCTAACCATTTTGAGCTGTGCGCTGACGAACGCGTTGCTGCCTGCGCATCTTGATCCGGGCCGCGTTCTTGCTAGGGCTTGCGCCCATGGAGGGGCTGGGCTCTCCCCAGGGGCCTCGTCCCCCTCCCCCGCCCTCTTCTGCTGAGGCTTTCGATCGCTTATTGGCAGGGCTTCCTAAGAAGAAGAATGTTGAAGCTGCGAAATTTGTTAAGAAAATTGATGAAATACCTGAGATCTCTCTTCCAGCAGAGACTCCGATTCAGGTTGCTTTATCACTGGGTGAACGAGCCCTCATAGGCCAGTTTACAGGGCTTTGGCCATCCCCCAAAACCACTGAGAGCTGGGTCAACAGAAACTGGGCGCCTCTGATCAAAGAAAGCGTTACTTCTTATTTTTTGGGGAGAGGTTACTTTCTCTTCGAGTTCACTTCAAAAGATGACAAAGATTTGATCTTCCAGAACGGCCCCTACTTCATGGGCCCCCAGGGTTTGTATCTAAATAAGTGGACTCCGGACTTCGATCCTGCTGTGGATGTGCCCAAAGCAGTCCCGGTGTGGGTTAGACTCCCAAATCTGCCAGTTCACTGCTGGAATTGGGATTCTCTGATGCATATTGGAAATTCCCTTGGGAAGTTCATCGATCAAGCAAACAACAAGGACCAGTATGACTGCGCCAGGATCTGCGTGGAAGTAGATCTGGAGGTTGGGCTACCAGAGGCCATCAAAATCAAAGTCGGAAGCTGGATGCATGTGCAGAAACTGGACTATGAGCAGCTGCCCTTCAAATGCCAGAAATGCCATGTCTATGGCCACTTCGCCAGAGGCTGTCCATCCAACAATGAGGTTGTGCAAGGGAAGGAGGACGAATGGAATCAATTCAAGCGCTCTAAAACCTCCCATAAGGCTCAAAAGCCGGGAGGCCCTAGTGGCAAAGGTCCCCAACAGGCCTCTTCTCAACAGATCCCGTCTAAGTCCGCTTCTGAAAACAAGTTCAAACTCTTAAGCTCGCACCAAGAGGACACCCAGGAGGTGGATGTTCAAAAGACAACATCCCCGGTCAAAGGGACTCCCTCTATGTCTTCCAAAGACGCAAGTGCTGCAAAAAGCTCAAAAGGAATACCTGTTGAAGACGAGGAAGAGGTCCAGGAGTCGGAAGATTCAGAGGAGGAAGGAGAAATAGGCGACTCTCAGGCCTCTGTTAGGAGATCCACAAGAGGTCGCAAAACAGATCGGGAGAAAAGAGAGCAGGAAACGTACAAGGACAAATTACAGGGCAGCCAACCAACTCTAGAAAAGTTGCTTGCCTCAAAGTCAAGGATGTTGAAAAATCAGACCCATGGCTCCAAGGGGGCCCACCAGAAACATAAATAATGAAGGTCATCTCCTGGAATTGTAGAGGTATGGGGAGTAAAGTCAAGGAAGAAGCCATGAGAAGCTTAATAAGAACAGAAACTCCAGACATACTTCTCATCCAGGAGACTAAGTTGGAAGACGTAGTCTTCCTGCAAGCATGCAAGAAACTTTGGTTCAAAAGTGAAGCAAGAGCAATCTCTGCCCGGGGCGCTTCGGGAGGGATTGGCACTCTATGGAACCCTAACAAATTTGTAGTCACCTTTGAGGCTAGAAATACTCACTGGTTGCTGCTGAAAATGCAAAATCTGGATACCAAGGAAATCCTTTGCCTCTTCAATGTATATTCTCCAGTCAATGTTGGGGAAAAAAATGAATGTTGGGATACTATAAGGCAACAAGCAGACCTGACAAATCTGGAAAATATAATTATTGTTGGAGATCTTAATCTCATACTCCACTCGTTTGAAAAAAGAGGTGGCAGCGCTGTTCGTGATCCGGCAAGGGAATGGGCAGAAGATCTTCTGCAGGACTGGGACTTGCTAGATATCAAACCCTCTTCCGGTAAGTTCTCTTGGTCTAACAAAAGAGTGGGCCCTGGTCATATCGCTGCCAGATTAGATAGATTTTTCATTCAAAGCTCTTTTCTGTTACTAGGTTTAGAACCCAAAATGCATATCCTTGCTAACAGCGTCTCGGACCATAAGCCTATAAGGCTCGAACTCCTGGCCCATCTAGACCTGGGTCCTATTCCATTCCGTTTTAGTCCTCTCTGGGTCAAGGAATCTAACTTCATGCAAATAGTCAAAGATTGTTGGAGTCAGCCTGTCAATGGTTCTCCCTTCTATATCTGGGAGGAAAAACTCAGAAGGGTAAAGGGTGATCTAAAACGATGGGCAAAAACCCTGTCCAACCCGGCTACAGAAAGAAAAGACATCAAAGTCTCTCTCGCCTCTCATCAATCTCATATGGAGCATGTTATTGTCACAGAGGAGATTTTAGATCAAGAGGCTCATTTGCAACAACGCTATCATAAGGCCTGTCTAGCCGAAGAAGAATACTGGAGATTAAAATCTCGAAATCTATGGCTCAAAGCAGGGGACAGGAACTCTGCCTTTTTCCACAAACAAACCCAAGTCAGGAAAAGCTTCAACACTATTTCTGAGATTAAGGAGGATAACGTCACCTTCAAGGATTTTGAAGACATTAAAAAATCAGCCTTCTCTCACTTTCAAAACTTGTATAGTGAGGATAAGGACTCGGACCAATACTCAAATCTGCTTGACATCATTCCTTCTGCAATTTCTCCTCGTATGAATGAGATCCTTGAGGCCAAAGTCACCAAAGACGAAGTTAAAAAGGCCCTCTTTGATATGGATCCGGATAAGGCCCCCGGGCCGGATGGCTTCTCTGCCAGGTTCCTTCAAGTCTGTTGGCCGATTGTTGAAAAGGATCTGCTCAAAATGATTCAGAAGTCTCAAAATGCTCAGAAAATAGGAGGTAGCACAAACTCCGCTTTTCTAGCCCTAATACCAAAGGAAAAAGGTGCCAACCATTTCAGCAGATTCCGCCCGATTTCCTTATGCAATACTGGGTACAAGATTATCACTAAAGTTATTGCAAATAGACTGAAGCTCATTCTTCCCAAAATAATTCCGGATAATCAAGGAGGCTTCATTCAAGGAAGGCAAATCGTGGACAATTTCACCCTTGTTCAAGAAGCAATCCACTCAAGTCTTCTTCTAAAAGAACAAGGTATGGTGATTAAACTTGATTTAGCAAATGCTTTTGATCGTGTAAATCATAGTTTTCTTTTAAAAGTAATGAGCAAATTTGGCTTTGGAGCAAATTTCATCAAATGGATCCGGGCATGCATCTCGGAGCCATGGATCGCTCCTCTTGTAAATGGAAGAGCCACTGATTTCTTCAAAGCTTCACGAGGGCTAAGGCAGGGGTGTCCTCTTTCCCCTCTTCTTTTTGTCATCCAAGCCTCTGTCCTCAGCTACCTGTTAGACAAAAAGATGCAAGATCAAGATATCAACGGACTGTGTATTGCTAGAGGGGTAAAAAATATAAACCACGCCCTATTTGCGGACGACACTCTGTTTTTGGGAGCTGCCTCTCTCTCCTCTGCCTCTAAATTTAAAGTAGTTTTGGATGATTTCAGTGAAGTCTCTGGCAGCGTTGTAAATAAGAACAAATGTCATATCTACAGCTGGAACACCTCGCCCAGATTGCTCTCCGCTATTTCTAGATGTTTGGGTTTTGTTGCCTCCTCCAATTGGATCTCCTTTAAATATTTAGGCCTTCCTGTTTTTCATAAGAAATCTACAAGCAAAGACTGGCTCCCTCAGCTGGAAAAATTCAAGTCTAGGATCCAAGCCTGGGGCTTCTCCTGGCTCAACACTGCTGGTAAATCTGTCCTTATTAAATCTGTGCTCTCCAGTCTTCCCCTATTTCAATTAGCTGTGCTTCTCACTCCGGCAGGTATATTAAAAAAAATGGAAGAATTCATGCGGAGGTTTTTTTGGAAGGGAGGTAAACAGAATGAAAACAAGATTCCCCTTATCAGTTGGGAAACCATCTCCAAGCCTCTAAGGGAGGGTGGTTTGAATTTCAAAAATCTCTGTCAGCAAAACGTGGCTATGGCAGCTAAGATTATTTGGAGGATCATTGCGCCCAAGCCTGGCTGGGCCCAATTGGCTCTCTGGAAAAAGTATTTCAGGGGTCCTCGTTCCTCCTGTTTAGACAATGTAATCCATTTGCCTTATTCGTCTTTTCTCAAACTGTACGTTAAAGCTGCTCCCTTAATCAATGCGCACTCCTATTGGATTCCAGGAAATGGAAAAAAGATCAATATCTGGGCTGATAAAATTAGGAATAAGGACCCAATTGAAGACAGAGCCTCCATTAGAGTGCTGCGTTGCTGGATGGATAGAGAGGGGCTGTGTTCGTTGTGGGATATTTCTCTTTGGAAAGACTCTGCCTGGGCAGGGTGGAAACGAATTGAGGTGCCGGCTCACCTGACACTCGAATGGTCCACGCTGCTGGACCTCCTCCATGGCTTAGCACCCACGCGCATGAGGAAAAAAGATGTGAAAGGCTGGGGGCCGAATGCCAAAGGTTACACTGTCTCCATGGGATATGACAAGCTGAAAGAGAGGCCTTACGTCCCCCCTGACCCTGCACCTTGGCAGGGGGTCTGGCGTTTCCCTTCTTGGCCCAAAGTCGACTTCTTTGCTTGGCTCCTCTGCCACGGCAAGATCCTTACGTATGACATCTTGCAGAGAAAAGGGTTCTATGGTCCCTCCATCTGCTCGCTGTGCAATGAAAATGCAAAGACTGCTGCCCATCTAGTCCTCGAATGCAAGTTCTCTAAGCAGATCTGGTCCTCCTTCATTCACAATTTTGATCCCAAATTTTTGCTACCTCGTTCCACTGCTGATCTTTTTTCCAATTGGGCAATCAGATATCCTGGCCCCCCTTCTAAAAATCAGCTTATTAAATCTGCATGGGCTATCCTTCCAAAGGTTATTTGTTGGCAGATCTGGCTAGAACGAAACAGAAGAATCTTCAGAAATATTAAACAGAATCACAAGGTCTTAGAAATCAAGATTAAATGTCATCTAAAGGAGTGCTTGACTGATATAAAAGATGATTCCAATCTCAGCCAACAGGACATTGCTTGGGGATCTTCTCTTGACTTGCAATTTCAACCAGCAGTTAGAAACGTCCCTTCTCTCAAAGACTGGCAAATAAGGAAATCCAAAACTAACCTTCAAGACTGGCTCAATTCACATTCAAGGCACTCTCTCTTTTTTGATGGGGCAGCAAAGGGCAATCCGGGCAAAGCTGGTGCTGGAGGTGTTGTTGTAAGTCCAATTGGGGAAAAAATTCATACCTTTGCTTGGGGGCTTGGATTCTCATCCAGCGTTCAAGCTGAAGCTTTGGCCCTCTACCAAGGCCTCAAGATCCTCAAAGATTTAAATATAAGTGAAGCAAATGTCATAGGGGATTCCTAGATCATTATAAACGCAATGGTTTCCAACTCCCCAGCCTCGGATCTCAAGCTAGCAAGGCTGATATCCATAATTAAGGGTATGGAAAACGCTTTTCAGAAGTTGAATTACTACCATGTGCTGAGAACTCATAATAAACGGGCGGACATTGAAGCCAATAAAGCTACCCTCCTCTTTGCCGGGGTCAAGATGAAAGACGAAGAAGAATCTTGGGAACCTATCCCATAAGCTGTCCGTTGTCATGTTTTACTGTTGGCTCTTAAATAAATTTGTTTGTATCTTTAAGTTAGGGAAAATCTCTGAAATAGAATTTTTAGATAGTCTGTCATGGAAGAAATTTGCAAGCTTCGGCTACATTTTCAATATTAGCAGTGAGATGCATCAGGATTTAGACATCCTCAATGTAATCAGATTTCTGGCATTCAGGCCAAGATGAATATTAATACCACATAACCGTTTCTGTCAAAAAAAATAAAATTCTTTCATATTTCCATTTTAACTTCAGGAAGGTGTCCAAAAGTGGCCTCCAAGTTGGCGTTGCACATCAGAAAATTTATGAGTTTTTTATAAAAATTTCATTGTGTAATTTTTGGCAATTCCTAGATAGAATTTTGTAGAAGTGAAAAGGTGAATGTGGATGAATTTAAAGGTAAAATTTAAGTTTAAATGGTAAAAGTGGAGGTAAATAGGTGTCTTATCCTCCATTTATTTCTTTGAGGATATGTCTCTTAGTGGTTAGATTAAGGAGGATTTTTTTGTGTAACCTCCCTAGTGTGTAGCTGACTTCACATAGGTACATGAATTTGAATTTCTTTCTGGAAAATTCAACCTGCAAGGGAGGATTTCGACCTCAGTAGCTATATGAGGCCTTTTGTAATCATTTCCAAGGGTTGGAACATTGGACATTGAACTACTGTATTTCTGTTTGACAAAGTAATACAGTGAATACAGAGAAATTTTGTAGCCTAAATTTAGGGATTCAAGTGGTGAGCTTGTATGGATATGTTTCTCTTTGTAAGTCACTCCATTGAATTATTTCTCTTTCCATTACATATCTACTGCTTTCACTCATTGTATTTACATTTTTTAAGCAGGATTCATGAGAAATACATGCCCTGTTTCGATGAGTTGATGAAGTTGTGTTTATTTTCTTCTTAATGAATGAATTCATACTTATATGCTTGTTCCTAATCTCTCTTTTAATCCTACACCATAACCATAAATCCTAAAGGGTCACTCAAGATTTCCTACCTTGCCCCTTTATTCCCCTGCAATTTTTGCTCTTGTAATGCTACCAAAGTTTTCAAGCCTAGCTCTAAAGGTCCATTTTCATCCAACAAAAAAATCCAAATCAACCAAACCCTAATTTGAATATCTAGCCTAAAATCTACATGATCCAGTCAAATTGTCTGTGAATCTCATTAAGAGAGCCCTCTTATCCTAGTAGGGCTAGCTACTAGGTCATAGTGGTATGTGGTTACCTTTTCTAGTCTCCTTCTCAACCTTCAGAGATCTAGTGGAGTGCTAACATAATGCACCATGCATATGCATCTTGCTACAAAAAAATTTCTGCAACTTGATCTTTCCCACAACCTTTACATACTACTCTCTGTATGTTAAATCCATAAGATAATAATTGATATTTTACATTTTTTTCCATACCTCGTAATTTGCAGCAGTGAGGACAACCATTACAAAAAAAAAAAATCAATTTTCGCCAAAAAACCCCAGATCTACTCTCCAATGATCAAGCTTCAACCAAGAGCCCTGCTCTGATACCAATTTTTAGAAACCTTTGAGAACTACTGATATGGGGGGTGAATCAGTACTGTGATATATATCAATTTTTACCAGTTTAAAATTCACTTGATAAATCATGCATATAACCAACAACATATTATATTATCTCATAAACATAAACCATGTATGAAGCTATAACAAGATAACCATATGAGTAACAATAATCAACACATAAAAACATCCACAAAATCCATCAAAAAAAAGACACAAGATATCTTGTGGAAAACCATTCATCGAGAAAAAAATCACACATGTTGTTGTTCCTTTGCTCTGAATTTATATTATGTCAATAAATTTGTCTTTTACATAGCTTGTTGACTCCCATCAGCATGGAGACTCAATCTCACCTACAAGTTCCAACTCTGATTAGCTAGGAGACTCGATACTATTGATCAACTCATAATACTTTGTTCTTTACGAATATTTTACGGACTACCATCTACTAAAGGCCACCATGATCAGTCGATCCTCACCCAACTATCATTGGTCTATCCAACCACCATTGGATTGAGAAACTTCTTCCTTTTGTTGAATATTCGATATCACTTCTCCACGTCCATGAAGTCACTGCTCCTTATCATTGTGGAGGACCTCCTTTCATCTATTTTTAAACTAGATCCAAAGACACTATGCTCTATTGGTAATCACGATTTCCATTAAACCAAAACCTGCAAGTGTTATTCAACGATCGCATCGCCAGAGATAAGGATCCATGAGAGGCGGTTATTCCATGTTACGAAACACACGGGGAGCGTTGGTTTATGCAATTCCAACAATACCCACCACACCCCCCCAATGCGAGTCAAGTGTGCATTGTACTCGTGACCTACACTATGATACCAATTATTCAAATACTAAAAGGGGGGTGAATCAGTATTTCATTCAATTGTTATTATTCATTCCAGTTAATATTTTTCACAATTAGAACCATAAAGTAAATAAAAATAACTTTATTGAAAAAATTTGAGGACACCAATCCTCTTACAATGGTTACAAGCTCCAACTTGTAAAATAAATTTTTAAGGCTCCAACCTTAAGGACACCAATCCTTGTTTTGAAGTGGTTTTAGGACTCTAACCCTAAGGACTCTAATCCTATTAACATAAATAACTTGAAGGGCTTCAACCCTAGAATAAATAGTTTACCAAAGATTACAATGTTACCATTAGGTATGAATGCTTCACGTCATCTTCACTGGACATTCCTCATCATCTTGCAATGTTTGGAGGTTTCTTCAACATATTTCTTATCTTCAATGCCTTAGGAGCTACAACATTAAATCTTCAACGCCACATAGATGCTCCAAAAAGTTCTGAACTATTTCTCCACAACTCCAAGACAAACGTTGTAAAAAATTTCTTCACAGCTCAAATATTTGAATAGTGAGTGATATAATAGGTATGTTTCATTTCAAAACAATATCTGTGTCGTATATAAGCCCACAAAAAATCCACCGAATGGGTATGAGATGAGCATGTATTACAGGTTTGAGGAAGTAAAAAACATCACAGATTACAGGTCCGAGTGGCATCAATCAACAAAATTCACAGGTTCGAGTGGCATCAATTAACATAGGTGTGAATCACAAGTTACAAGTTCGAGTTGTATAGCATATTTAAAGTTATCCCAAGTCTGAATCATAGACTATGTATCACAGGTCCAAAAGAGTATCAGCACAGGTTCTGTATCACTGTTCTGAGCCCCGTATCACAGGTTCAAGTCTATTCCGGTATGAATAACTTATCATTGGTCTGATTTTTGTATAAAGTGAAGAAACCAGAACCACTACACCACAGGTCTGTACCCTCAAGTGCTCCGAACTGTTACCCAAAATATAGAAAAACTTGATCTTTATATACTTAATTCTATAAGTTCACAAGTTGTGAACTACTATTTTTTATTCCTTGATCGAATCTGATACTAGAATGAGTGAGATGTAGCTATATTTATATTATATTTCCTTGATCATGAAGAGACGCATCAATTTGCAAAGATTATGAGCCTACACAAGTTGGCTAGAATGATAGAGTATTGTAATTAAAAAATTTATTTTCTCTCAAGATGTAAGGAATTAGAAGACAAGTAAATGTTCGTTGTGAAGAGAAAAATGTCCTCTACAAGTTTATGCAACAAGGTTTTTAAGATATTTATTTTAAGTCCAAAATTGATATTTTCTTTTCATAAGAGTGTTTTTCATGGAATTTCTTCCATAAGAGGTTTCAACAATGTTTGAGGGTTTATTCCATAGGAGGGTTTTTCAATGATCAATATAGGGACTATATATCATCATCATAGATTTCAATGATCATATATCTAGGATTATTGTTAAAGGGTTAGGGATAGGGTTTCATAAAAGGTTTAAGGTACATTTCCATCAATGACAACTTCTACAATCTCCCCCTTTTTCATTGACTGTAATACACTTTCACTCCCAATGTTTCCTCCCCTTTTTAAATCAATGGAAACTCCTTCATATTATGCTCTGCCCTGTCATGGTGCTCCTCCCCCTATCAATGTGTTTCTTCAATGTGTTGCAAGAGAGATTGTTAGTATGAATCTTTCGTCGTAAAAGATCACTTTAACTACGCATAACAAATAGCCCTAACATCGATTATGGCTGTAAAAAATCTTTAAATATGCAATTAGATGATCCAAATAATGTTGCACAAATCTAGATCTAAGCATAAAAGACATTAAGCAGATAAAGTAAAATATGGCTCCATGCATCCAATAGACAAGACAAGAACAATGTATTTGAAAGAATTTTTATTATGTATTAAAGGGGGCATGTGAGAGAGAAAACAAAGGTGTTTTCTGGTTCTCCTCAATGGGATGGGTTCTTGAAAGTCCTCAGCGTTTCAGATCTAAAATTCCTCTCTCTTATTGTGGTAGAAAACCCAAACAAACATAGAACTCAATGGGAGCTCACTAGGCAAAAATGGAAAATGGTGACCAAGAGTAGATCCAGAGTGATCTAATGCAATGGAGGTGACTAATGAATGGGGAAAACCCTTTTATTTATAACAAAATATTGGGGTGTTCTAGAACTCGGTGTATGAATAAATATTATTAATCAAATTCTAGAATCACCCTTCAGGAATATTTTATTATATTTGTTGGAGGGAAAAGGATTTTTGACTTGGGTCAATTCCTTTATTTATAAATAACAAATAAATAAATGATTTATTTATTATTTTAGGGAAATGATGGGGATATGATTAAATAAATAATGGTTTATTTAATCATTTATATTTGATTTAGTCAAATTTAACTAATTAATTTCCTTGTTTTGGGTTAAATATGACTGGGAAATATAAAGGAATAAGTTATTTCACGTGGTGAAAGAAATTTTACTTAGGGTAAAATTGGTCTTACATGGTGTACTTGGGTTAATCTAATAATAATAGGTTAGATGACCAAAAAAATGGTGTAACAGAGATGACCCCCATATTTTTATGAAGGTATTCAAAAGCTTCTCATGGTAGGGGTTTTGTGAAAATATCTGCAATTTGTTCCTTCATATTGAAATATTCCAATCTGACATTTCGTTCTGCAACTCGTTCTTATAAGAAATAATATTTTATTGTGATATTTTTTGTCCTTGAATGACTTACCAAATTCTTTGAAATATTGATGGTGCAGGTTTTGTCACAATAGATAGTGATTGGTTTATTTTTTTTTGTCTTGACATATTTCATAGCTTCCTTCATCCACAATATTTGTGTGCAACAATCTGTAGTAGCTACGTATTCAACTTCAATTATGGACAGAGATATAGATAATTGGTTTATGTTAAGCCAAGATACAAAACAATTTCCCATGAAGAATGCATTTCCACTAGTACCTTTTCAGTCGTCTATGTTTCCTGCCAAATCAACACCAGTGTATGTTGTCAAAGTATCAGTTGTGATTTTGGGATACCATAGGAAAAAAATAGGAGTACCTTTCAAATTTCTAAGGATTCTTTTTACAACCATCAAATGGGATTCCTTATGAGCTGACTGCAATCTTGCCTCCATTCCTACTGCTTGCATAATATTGAGTTGTGAAGTAGTTAAGTATATAAGATCTCCAATTATTGATCTGTAAAGAGTTGCGTTTACCGAAGGGGATTCATCATATTTAATTAATTTGAAATTTGTAGTCTTTGGTGTGCTCATAATAGCACATTCTTCCATCCCATATCTTTTAAGCATGCCTCTAAGATATTTTGTTTGGGATATGAAAATGCCTGCGTTAGTTTGAGTTTCTTGAAGTCCAGGGAAATAAGATAATTCTCCAATCATAGACATTTCAAATTCCTTAGACATGTTTTGAGAAAATTCATGACCCATCTCATCATTATTTCTGGCGAAAATTAGATCATCAATGTATACAAGTGTGATTAGTGGTCTATCCTTGTTTATCTTCATGTAGAGATTGCTTCCTGCCACTCCCTTTTTGAAACCTTTTTTTTCATGATAATGATCCAATATTGTGTACCAAGCTCTAGAAGCTTTTTTTATTCCATACAATGCCTTTTTTAATTTTCAAACAAAATATTTTCCTTCTACTAGATTTAAACCTTCTGGTTGCTCCATGTAAATTTCTTCCTTTAGGTCACCATTTTGAAATGTTGATTTTACGTCCATTTGATAAAATTTGAAACCTTTTGAACAAGAAAATGAAAAAAAACATTCTTATTGCTTCCAATCAAGCTACAAGGGAAATTTTTTCTTCAAATTCAATTCCTTCAACTTGTGAGTATTCTTTGCAAACTAGCCTTGCCTGATTTCTAATTCTCTATCCATCTTCATTCATTTTTTTTTTAACACACACTTGGTTCTAATAATATTTTTATCCTTTGGATGAGGTACTAGTTCCCATGTTTCATTCTTTTCGATTTGATAAATTTCTTCTTACATAGCTTTTATCCAATGAGGATCCTTACTAGCTTAGGAAAAGCTTTCTAATTCTATCATAGATAGTAGGGAAACATCACCCTTTCTTGGTGTATTTTTCATCCTTCTTTGGGTTTGTATTCCATCATCTACATCACCAATAATTTTTTCTTTCATATGATTTTTTTTAATCAATTTTACTTTTGATGGAGTTTGAGATGGTTCTTTTTTACTTTCATGGTCATTTTCTTCATTTGTAGTATCTTCTTCATATTCTCCAAGAATAGGATCTTCTTCAAGTATTTCCATTTCCTTTTCTGGAAGTGCCTTGTCAATATTTACATCAATCCTTTCTATCACCTTCCACGAATGATTATTATAGCATTTGTATGTTTTTCTCCTTGTAGAATAGCCAAGAAATATTCCTTCATTAACACGAGAATCAAAATTTCTTGGTGAGTTATCATTGATCTTCGTAAAGAAATTACTTCCAAAAATTCTAAAATATTTTACTTCGGCATGTCTTCCTTTCCATAATTAATACAAATTTTTATCATTATTTGTTCAAAGTTGAGCTCTATTCAAGGAATACATTGTTGCTCAAACTACTTCTTTCCAGAATTTGGCCTGCAAATCGGTTCCAAGAAACATTGTTCTCGCCATCTCTTGTATAGTTATGTTTCTTTCGTTAACTACTCCATTTTGTTGAGGAGTTCTAGCAACAAAAAGCTCTCTTTTGATTCCATGTGTTTCACAGAATTCATTGAATTTTTTTGAGGTAAGCCCTCCTCCTCTATCCATTCTAAGACACTTGATTTTTTATTCTTTTTCATTTTCCACAAGATCTTTGAAATTTTTAAAACATTCAAGTGCTTCTGATTTAAATTTTATAAAAAAATACCCACACCATTCTAGTATAGTCATCTATAAATAGAGAAAAGTACCTTTCACCTTGTAGAGCTCAAGTGCTAGTTAGTCCACATAAATTTGCATGTATGATCTCCAAAGGCTTTGATGTTGAGAATTATTTGGACTTGAAGCAGGTCCTAGGTTTTTTTCCATGTTGACATGGGCCACAAACAATTTTTTTAGGTTTTAGAATTTTTGGAATGTCTCTTACAACATTTTTTTTTGTTGATTTTAACCAAATTGTCAAAATTTAGATGTCCCAATCACTTATTCCATAACCAAATTTCATTTGTTTGACTCATGTAGCATTGTTCTTCATGAATTTTACTCAAAATATATACGTCATCGGGTGTTCATACTCCTTTTCCCACAAGTTCTCCTGAAGAGGATTTTCTTATCTCACAATATTTAGTACTGAAAATAACATTATGTCCTTCATCACAAATTTGGCTAACACTCAGAAGATTGTGCTTGATCCCTTCTACTAGTAGTGTGTTTTGTGCTTTTACTTTTCCATTAACAAGAGCCATTGTCCCTTTTCCAACAATCTTAGCATATCCACTTCCAAAGGATACATTTCCATCCCTTTTATTTAATGAGATAAACTTATTATGGTCGCCTGTCATATGTCTTGAACATACACTATCTACAAACCACTGACTTTCATCACTTTGTGCACATAGATCTAAACCAAATTTATCTATAGCGGATTCCCCTTTTTCCAACTCTTTCCTTTTTTACACAAGTGGAAAATTTTGTGCATCATGATCTAAATTATTGCATTTGGAACATTTTATACCATACTTATACAAAGGATCAAATGAATTATAGGTCTTGATTTGACCTTGCTCTTTTGAACCAAGCAACTTATTTTGATAATTGGTCTTATATCTTCTTAAGCTATTATCCTTAAAAGCCTTGCAATGCTTAGCTTGATGACCAAATTTTTTATAGTACAAACAATAACCAATAAATATAGTTTGATACCTACTTTGATAGCCTTGGATTGATGTATTATTCCTTCCTGGAGATAGATTCATTGGATTGTTGTAGGTGGATATTAGTTCTAGGTGAAACAACTTCTATTCTTTTGGATAATTTCAAAGGATGTCAGCATAACTTTTTTGAATTTCTTCATTGGCATTCCCCTTCGAATTTTATGACTCACCTTTGAAACCAAGTCCAGTATTATCATGTTGAGGTCTTTGAGTATTGAAGATAATGTAAAGAGTTTGAGAACATTGCAAACTTTTATTAGCCTGATTCAATTCTTTCTTTATTGAGACAATTTTAGCTTCAAGTTTCTCACACATTTCTTCTCTTTCTTTTAGTTTCTTGTTCAAAAGCTGTTCCTTCCTTTTTTATTCTTCCTTTTAAGTTTTGAGAGAAATGACCTTATTCTTTAATTTTTCATTTTCTTCAACAACACTAATTAGTAATTCATCCATATTTCCTTCTTCTCTTTCGAATTCATCATCATTTGTAAATTCCATAGATAATACTTCACTGCTTCCAGCATAGTCGAATTTATTCATTAGACTCATCACTATTACTTTTGAGAAGGAAGGTATTTTTAGTTAATTTTTTTTTTGTTATCATGAATTCATCTTCATCAGAATCATATTTATTAGAAAAGAAATTATTTTTATTTGACCCTTTATTTTTTAATATCTTCTTTTTTTATTCGTATTTATCATCTCTATCATTGTTGAAAAGAAAATTTGTAGGATAATGTCCTATTCTACCACAATTAAATTAAATGAGAGGATAATTACCTTTGAGTTTGGATCCTTTCCTTAGTTTCTTCACAAATTGTGCTAGTTTTGTTTCAATATCGGAATCATCACTACTACAATTACAACTTTTCCCTCTTCTTTATGTTTATGAAGCCTTGAATGTATCTTTCTTAGGGTTTGAGATTCCTTTTCTAAATTCATATGCAATGAGAATCCCATGAAGTCCATCCATTGTTAGGGTATCCAAGTCCTTTCTTTCTTCTATGGCACTGACTTTGGAATTAAAACTTTCCGGAAGTGATCTCAAAACATTTTGGACAATTGTACTTTCTTCAATGTTTTCACCTAAACTCTTGAGTGAGTTGACAACTTCATCCACTTAGATAAAATAGGTTGCAATGTCTTCCTCGTTATTCATTTTAAGGCTCTCAAATTGTCTTCTATGAGTTTGGAGTTTTTCCTTATTGACCTTGGTGTCTCCGTCATAGATGGCAACAAGCTTGTCCCATATTTCCTTAGCAGATTCACAGTTCATAACTTGTAAATTCTAAATTAGAAATTCCACTTGCTTCTAAATTTAGAACTTCGGAAATCGTTATATAAACTTTTATTTCGCCTTGATATGTTGGTGGGGAAGTTGGAACTTTATAACCATATAGGACTAATTTCCATACCTCTGGTCCAAGAGACATCAAATAGAAATCCATCCTCACTTTAAAAAAAGTAAAATTTGTTCTATAAAATTGAGGGACTTTTCCTGCATCTTAACAAGTCATTGTGGCTAGGAATCCTCCTTCCAACTATTAGGTTGATTATGAAGAAGTTGGCTTTGATACCAATTGTTGGGAATCGTGATTTTCGTTAGACCAAAACCCGTAGGTTTTATTCAACGATCGCATTGCCAGAGTTAAGGATCCACGAGAGGTGGTTATTCCATGTTGTGAAACACATGAGGATAATTGGTTTATCCAAGTCCAACATGCTCAACTGCAAATCAGATATACGTACATGCTCTCAATAGAAATATCTCATCATCAAATCAATATAAAACAAATGCACAAAATACGTGCTCTCCAATAACAAATTGTGGCCACATAAAATCATATCCTCACGACAATAAAATGTTGCATACTACAATTAGAAACATACAACACTAAGGATATTCACCAGGTGTAATAGAAACTCCTCCAAAACAAATGTGAGAATCACTATAAAACACTATCCAACAGAATACATAAGCTATCCAATCAATCTCTACACTAGCAGCTCCAATTCTAATCTAGATTGAATCATGCTTTATATTTGGACATTAGTCAGTGATTAACACTCATGGACTGAAGTATTTATGCTCTACACAAGGTCAAAAGCATCAACACTCAATGCAACATTCTCCAACACACTCTCTAACATCCCAAACTCAATCAACAATCACAGAGCGCCAAGATCAAGTATATTAAACATGTAGGGCGAAATTGAGCTTGAGGCTAGGATCAAAGGTGAAAAAATTGGACCAAATCAATCCACTAAGGTCACTACTAGTGCACTAAACACATTCACATAATGAGAGGGAATTTTCAAACCATTGGTGACCTTTTTCACTAACTTTGGAATCCTTTGGGAATTTCCAATCTAATTAGCTTCCGAAAAACACCAGGAATGCGGAGGAAATCTTGTGAAATCCCATAGTCGCTCTCTGGGATGATTTAGATTATGCAGGAATGCAATAGAATACACATATAACCATTGTTAGTATGAATCTTAATTCCAAGAGTATGAAAAAATACCACTTTAGCCATGCATAAAAAACAACCCTAACAGCAAAGATGGCTGCCAATATCCTCAAATATGCAGTTAGGTGATCAAGATAAATGTTGCAAAAATCTAGATCTATGCATTAGAAGAGATTAAGTAGTAGAAAAAACAAGATTTACTCCATGCATCCAATAAATAAGACAAGAATATGTTGAATGAATTTTGTATTAATGGTACCTGGGAGGAAAACACAGAAGGGTGTTACCAGTTCTCCTCAATGGGATGGGTTCTTGTAAGTCCTCAACACTTCATATCTAAAATTCCTCTCTTGATGGTGTAGAAAACTCAGACAAAAATGGTAGCAAAATATGACTATGATGGTGGATCAAATTCATACCAAAAGCATAGATCTAGAGTGATATTTAGGCAACAAATGGTGCTGAATGAATGGAAAAACCCTTCTATTTATAACAAAATATTGAGTTAGTCTAGATATTGGTGCATAATTAAAATATTATTAACCAAATCAAGATCCAACTTTTATGGAATATTTTATTATATTTGTTGGAGGGAAAAGGAATTTGACTTGGGTCAAATCCATTTATTTGTAAATAATAAATAAATGATTTATTTATCAGTTTAAGGATGTGGTTGAGTAATAATCAAATAAATAATGATTTATTTAATTATTTAAGGGTGATTTAGTCACATTCAACAAATAATATTATTTAAATAAGGTTTAAATAATTATTCTTAAGAAATAATAAGATAAATAATGATTTATCTAATTAATTTCCCTGTTTTGGGTTAAATATAACAAGGAATATTAATTAAACTGTTGTTTAACTAATTATTCCTTGAGGAAAATAAAAAAAATGTAGATTTATTTAATATTTCCTCATGGGGTTTCCTGTTTAGACCATAAACAACTTAATAAAGGTGGTTTACTAAGTTATTTTTCACAGTGAATGCAATTTTACTTAGGGTGAAATTGGTCTTACATGGTATACTTGGGTCCATCTAATAACAATAGTTTAGATTACCAAAAAATGGTGTAACAACCATAAATACAAAGATGCAGTAGAAATAACACTTCATTTCATTAATATCAAAGAACTGGAATTTGCTTACAGATAGAATGGAAATAAACTAGCCAGGGTGTTGGTAGCTTATCTCTGAGAAGATATGTGGTGGCTACAGGCCTCTGAACTATGCGTTAAAATGAGGCTTGAAGGCCTATATATTATTGAGAAACAATGGAAATCCATAAACATCCAAAAACCTTACCCTAGGAGATGAAACGCCAAAATACGGGCATCGTCGGGGTAAATTGGTACATCAATTTCCCAGGGTCGTAACTTTGGCATACTATCTTTGTTTGACGCACATGATACATCGTTAGAAAGATCTATATGAGAACCACAACTCCTGACCACAATTGTATTTTTTAAAATGGAATCAAATTTGCAGGAAGCGCGATGCCCAAAAAATGTTGTCTAAGGCCTCAAAACAACTCCGAAAGTTCAGGACCCGAAAAACTGCTAAAAATAGTAAGTTTTGCTGAAACTGAAAAATTGAAAGAGATAATGGTGGAGGCCTAAGTGGAATAGGCGGGTGGCCACCAATATCCACTTAGATCATTCCTCCCCCATTAGGAAGCAATGGTCCCCATTGCGTTGAGTTCCTCCATGAGATGAGGAAACTTCTGCTGAACTTGGTTCCCGGTGAACCACTTGCCTTGGTGCAGGAGTTAGTCAGCTTTGACAACCCATTATAGTTGGATCTTATATTGGAAAGTGTTATTGATTTGCATGTCCATGGTATAATATTTGGTGGCCTGTTCCATGAAGTCTGGGTTTAACTCTGTTGGTGTGAGTTGTTCTGCAATGTCAGAGGTGTCCAGTAGAGGTGGGAAGTAGGGACGAATGCAGTCCACATTGAATACTGGGTGCATACCAAGGAATGGAGGAATACTGAGCTCAAAGGCATTGTTCCCTACAACCTTGGTGATGGTGTAAGACCCATATCGGAGCGTGCGAAGCTTGCGGTGGGGTCCAGTGAGGCGCTCCTTCTACAAATGTAGCCAAACTTTGTCGCCCACCTGGAAGTTGTGTGGCACCCGATGTTGATCATGTCATTGCTTGTAATTAGTATTTGATCTATCCAATATGTCATCAACCTATTGGCGGATGTGATGAATGCGCTCGATGAAGCTGTTCGCTTTGTCGGCTTCAAACTGGACATGAGACGAATCAGCCTGAGTAGCCACAAATGACATGGCTATGTCAATGGGACATAGTGGTTGGAATCCCAAGCCCACCTGAAAGGGGTTGTGGCCGATTGAGTTGTGGAGGTCACGATTATAGCTGTGTTGTACATAGGGAAGGCTCTTATCCCATGTGCGTGGATGCTTTGAATTGTACATGCACAAAATGTGTACAATCATCCAGTTGATGACCTCTGTCTGGCCATCAGTTTGGGGATGGAAATTTGTGGACTTTGTGAGCTTGGTATCCAACATTGAACAAAGGCTGGACCAAAATGTGCTGAGGAACTTGTTGTCCCAATCTGAGATAATATATTATGGGATCCAAAAGTGCACCCACACTCGTTGAAATAAGAGTTTAGCAGTGGCTTCTGTTGGGGTTCCTATGTTTTGGCAGGTTTGGAAATACCAAAATATAAGACAACATAAAACCACTTTAAGATCTCAGGATCTAGCCCTCTTGGATCTAGAGAGGGATCTCTCTATATAGGAAAAGAAATATATATCTTTGAATTTTATTTTTTGAGGTATTAGGCTAGTTATTAGGCATAAGGGTTGTTGTTTTGTTTTGTTTGTTTGGTTGGTTGTTGGGAAACATGAAAGAAGGGTTCAATGTAAGACAAAAAGTGAGCAAAGAAGGATTTTGGCAATGGGAGACAATTAAAAGGAAACTCAAGACCATTGGGCAATTGAGTCATAAAAGGGTTTACTTTCAATTCAATATTCAAGGCTTTCAAATGGGCTAGTCATCTAAAACAGAGGATCTTTAAAGATGATAGTGTGGGATGAAATGATTAGGAATGAAGGTGAATGACAAGGAAACCTCCAAGGATACCACTTAGGAGCTAATCCAGGGACAGGGCATGCCTTAATCGTCTATGACCAAACTCCTAAAGAGGTTAACTCTTCAGACAATAGAAAACATTAAAGATTTAACGCAAAGGTGAAACCTGAGATCAGAGAAAGGATTTGAAATTTCAATGCTTTGACATTCAACTTAAGGGATATTAGAAAAGCTTAACTGTTGGAAAAGGACCCTAGTGAGATAGAACCAACTCTAATCTCCTAGTATCCTAATTCTTTCAGTTAAAACCAAACAAGAACATCTAAGAACATATCCTAAATTCATGCATCAGTGAGCAGGGAAAACCAACTACTATACTGGCTAAATTACCATGAACTTGTTCTTAGATAGCACAATTAGTAGAAAACATCAAAGATAAGAAGAGAAAGAAGCATTAGGGTACCATGCAAGGGTATATCCTAAACCAGTTTACTAATTCTTATCAGATAAATGAAATATGATGAATTACAGAAGGAAAACAGAGACAAAGGTAGAACACGTCACCGCTACTTTAAATCATGATCCAATGAAAATGCTTGTCATATTAAAGAGCAACACCAGTCATATAAAACATTTTCCAACAGCTTGATATTTAGTCTGAAATCATCTCCTCAGCCTATTTTACAACTGATACACATAGAGCTCTATCTCAAGAAAAAAAACTTACAATCCACGATTATCCAAACAACAACATTTACAATGTATTTTCATGGGTTTTATAGCTGAAAGAGAGGTTGTAGAGGTAGATGGATTTTTAAATGAAACATAAAGATAGAGGAAGAAGAGTGGCTCGAGGCCCATTCTGTTTTAATATCCATGCATTGACTTTCAGTACTCTTTGGGTGAAAGAGTAGTCTTCGACAGGCTGATAGTAACTCCAGGAATGTTCTTTGATGTACTTTTTCGTTGCAGTACTCTGGGAAAAGTAAGGTAGTTAAATGATTTTAGGCCTGCCATGCTGTGCAACAAATGCTCTGGCAACATTAGGACTTTCTCTCAAGGTGGTGATCTTCTCAGGAACATTGATGGAGAATAAAATATTATGGGAACTCGTCCTTTCACGAGAAAGAAACTTCTGCTGATGTGAAACATTGACAAGGATTGTTTCTGTGTTTTTAGGCCTCATTAGGCCTTCTGTGTCAATCATAAGGTTTTCAATATTTTACATTCGCCCTTTAAACACTGAATTAAAGCTCAAAATATTCAATAATGGGCATTAAACCTCTTTAATCCTTCACTCATACTCTATGTCGCTTCTTTGACTGTCTCTGTCTGTGGAAATGTAATTTTAATGGCACTGGAGGTTTTACAGAGTTAAACACTGGTATTTAATGAAATATTTCATTCAAAACCTTCCCAGGTATTCTCTCTGCAATATCTGGCTCTTAAAATGGCATTCTGCACCACTGTGTCACTATAACTGTGATTGTGAGCAATAACGGTTTTCACCATCTGTAACCCTGCAAAACACAAAAAATTGTTAAGAAAATATATGGAAGTGGAAGTGGATGCTGTGGAGGACTGAGGAGATGGCAGCACAGCAGTGGAAACAATGGTCATAGTGGAGAAAATGGTGAAAATCGCCGTGTAATGGTGAAGAACGCGGTCTGATGAAGGTCTAGTGAAAAAATGATTCTCGACCGTCGGATTAGACAGTGGGATGATGATCGATGACAAAGATTTACTGGTGGAGTGGCCTTAGAAGGTCAGATGGAGAAATTATAACTTTAGTGTAAAACATAAAGTTAAGCCTTTGGGAAAAATACACAGGAAAACCATGAAAATCAAATGAACAGGGGCTTTGAATGGTGGGAGTGGCAAGCGGAGGGCGATTTTGAAAATGGACCGTTAGATCTCAGGAGGAGATCGATGGTGGAGATTACTCCGACGAAACTCTGTGGAATAATATGAATGAAAACGCGATGGAATGAGGGCCGTATATCTATACAGATAAACGGTCGAGATCTTCAGATGGACTTTCGAAGGCAGAAAAAGAGGAGGTGGTTTTCACGCTGCTTGGGAGTGGTTTTGAAAATCTCCCAAAAAAATGCGATATCGCTTACCGCCCAACACATGGCGAAATAAAACCACCCATATCGCCTTCTTTCAAAACGTTAAAGTCCGGATACCATAGTTACGTGATATGGTTCTCAGCCATTGGATTGCGGGCAAGAAGATCTGATGGTTGGATCCATGGGGATGGACAGCAAAGATTAAAAGAGGGGATGGAGGCAAAAGGATCAAATGAATAGGAGGGATAAAGGAGGGCCGTCGGATCAAATTGGACATGCGGCTATGATCCAATCGCAATCAGAGAAGGCAGGGGCCAAACATTCGATGGTTTTAAACTTGCGATTACACGTGGACCATTGGATCGACGGAAGATCAACAGTGGAGATTGTTTGGAGGGAGAGCGATGTAAGGCAAAGGAGCGGAAAGCGATCAAATCCTAGCCATTGGTTCTTATGGATTCAACGGCCAGGATCCAATCGGGGTTGGCCAACCGGGGAGACGAAAGGTGGTGCATTAAGATCTTGCGATTGGCGATTGGAGCAGTGATGCGATGGCCATTGGATTTAAAGGGGAATCAACGGTCTGAATGTAGTCGGAGGGTTTATGAAGGATGCTATGGGCACGATGTGAAATCAGCGCTGACCATCGAATCTTTACAGATCGATGGTTCATATTGAGCTTGCGGTCGATAGACCAAATAATTCTCGCATCAGAACTTTTTCAGTTAACAAAGAAATGCGCTCGCAATCAAACTTCCGATTGCGATTAGCGCTATATGGCTTAGTGCTTGGTCCTGGGCGTAGGTTACATGTGGAGAAGGGGTTAGGGGCTTAGCCGAAAGGGGCTTAGGCCTGACATATGGTAAAAGTGGGTTTTTTAGGCCAAAAAGAGAGTTTTTGAGGCTTAGAAAGGGGTTCCGATAGGGAAACAAAGGGATTTTTTCATCCCATGAAGGGATTCACATGGTTTTTAAAGGGGAATTGGGTGATTTGGATGACTTAGGAAGGGATTTTGGAGGTTTTTAGGGAGATTTTGAGAAGGAAAAAAAGGGGTTAAAATGGGGAATTTGCATGGATACAAGGGAGCAAATGGAGGCTTTCTTGAGCATAATTTTTTCACAAACAGTGAGGCTTTCTTGATGGAAACAATAGTGAAGATATTTTCAAAGGAAAAGAACACACAGAAGCTTCAAGAATGAGAGATTTTTAGAGGAAATGTATATCTTGAAGGCTCAGAAATAAATTTAGCCACCTGTTTGCTCTGTCAAAAATTTATAGGTGGCTAACAGTGGCTCCAGATGGGGATGGCATCTTCTTGAAGGTGTCAAGAAATTTAGACATATTCTTTGGGAAGTAGGCCAGATGCCTGATACTTGAAACATCTTCTATTTCTTTAACCAGTTGCCACAACTCATGAAGACATCATATCAGCAGAAGCATTCTCCCAAACAATCTACCTACCCATCCTACAGTCCTAACATTTTTTCTTCGAGGTGCATTTAAATTTGCAGACCTTCTTCATCATTTTTTATTGAAAGCAGAAAACAAACTAATATAATTATACCCTTATTCCTCCATGAGACCAGATTAAACAGTTGGCCTCATAGATTATCTACCTACACTAATATCTGCTAGGATTAAACTGTCTAGCAGATTTCTTTCTCTACATTCTACAACAGAAATTTAAAAACAATCAAACCAGGATTAGAAAGTCTGGTTTGCTGTGGATCCATGGCATAAAGACAGCTGCACATGAACTTAAATTTGCAAGAAATTGAAAAAAAAATGTGAAGGCTTGAAATTGTGAAACTTTGAAGCATCCTTCTTTTTCTTTGTGACTCAAGTTTTGAGCTTGTTAGAGTCACTTTCTTCTTCATTTTAGCTCTAGTTTTGGGCTTGTTAGAGCTGATTCTTCCTTCTTCCTTTGCTGGTTCAGGTTTTGAGCATATTAGAACCATCTACTTCACTCTTTTGGCTCAGGTTTTAAGCTGATTTGAGCCATCCTTTTGCACTTCAAAGGTTCAAGTTTTGAGCATGTCTGAACCTATATTTCTCTCTTTTTGAAACATTTTTCTCTTTTTCTTTAAAACAAAACACAACAATGGTATTTACAATGGAAATGAAAAATTTTAACTGGAAATCAGCAGTAGTAATGCTTGAGCATCCTTCCATTGACATGACCCCCAAACAAATCTATACCATCTAAATCTTGCAGAAAAAAGGCATTTGGACGAATAGTGGATTGGATGATGTAAGGACCCTACCACAACTGTCAAATTTTCCATGCTTTCCTTTGTCTTCTCTCCTAGAGTCCCACTTAAGTACCTTATCTCCAATTTTGAAGTCACAAGCCTTTGTTCTCTTATCAAATAACTTCTTGATGTTTTCTTGCACTTTCAGAGCTCTATTGTAGACTTCTTCTCTTGTCTACTAGAGATGTATAGTTTGATTTATCCTCCTTACCATGATGTCCTCTTCTGTCTGTATCTCTTGTACCAATTTAATCACTGGTACTCCTAGGCTAGTAGGAAACACTACCTCTATTCCATAAACAAGCTGATATGGAGACATTCCAATGGATTTATTTGTAGTTAACCTGTCAGCCCATAAAGCATGCACTAACTTGTTATGCCATGATTTCTTATTCTCTTCAAGCAGATTTTTGATGATGGTCACCAATATTTTTTTTGATGATTCAGCTAACCCATTACCTTGTGGGTAATAAGTAATAGAATGACCGAGTGAAATCTGATACCTGTGACAAAAATAAATCATATTTTTGGACCCAAAAGCAGCAACATTATCAGTAATTATCTTCTTATGGTAGCCAAATCTAGATAGGATGTGATCTTCAAGGAATTTAATGATAATAGAATCTGTGGCATTCCTAGAAGGTATGGCCTCTATCCATTTTTTGAAATAGTCTGTGGCTGTGAGAATCCATTTGTGTTGGGCAGAGGAAGCAGGATGGATCTCCCCTATGAAATCTAGGCCCCACTGTTGAAAGGGAGCTTCAACAGTTATAGGTTGTAATGGTAAAGGGAGGAGCTTTCTTTTGCCCTCGAAGATCTGGCACTTATGGCAGGCAATTATCATTTTGTGGATGTCATTGAAAAGTGTAGGCCAGTAATAGCCAGCTCTGAGTATTTTGTTAGCAGTGGTTTTCCAGTTTAAATGGCCTCCACACTCTCCTGCATGGAACTCATGTTTAATCCTCTCTGCTTCAGCTTTAGGCAGACATTTAAGCAACAAACCATTTGCATTCTTCCAGTATAAACATTCATTTAAAATGCAATAGTTCCTAGCCTTTAACTTTAGGAACCTGGCCTTAGTCTTTGTTAATTCAGGAGGAGCATTAAGATTTGTAAGCACATACGTGATGTCAGAATACCAAGGAGAGTTTTGAAATTGTTCTTCAACAGTAGGATCATGAAATCCTTCATGTTCATCCAAGGCATCTACCATGTTTATGTCAAGGGCTTGCAAGTTAGATTCAGCCATTAGTTGAGCTAAGCCCTGACCTTTGATAAGTTTTGTGGGTTTGATCTCCAGATCATACTCTAGTATTACAACAATCCATTTGCCCCTCTTTCCATCTGGATCTTGGGACAAAATGTATTTTACCACTATGTTTGGCACGTAGGCAATGATGTGAGAATGCATAATATACACCCTAAAGTATTTCAAGGCCTTTACCAAGGCATAAGCCTGTTTTTCCATTATGTTATATTTCAAGGGTGAATCCCTCAGCGCCTTGCTGAAAAAAGCAATAGGTTGTTCCTGTCCCTCTTGATTTTTTTGCAGCAGGACTGCATCCACTGTATGCTCGGAGGCAAAGAAAAATATCAGGAACTCTTTTGAAAAGTCAGGGCTGATTAAGACTGGTGCCTGAGTACGTGCAAGTTTAACTAACTCAAAATATTTTTTGGCCTCTAAAATCCATTTGAATCCTACATCTTTTTTTAGCATGTTTGTCATATTTTTGAGGAGCTCAGCTAAGTTGGGAATAAACCTCCGCAAGAAGTTAATTTTCCCCAATAAAGGACTGCAGTTCTTTTATGTTTCTCAGGTGACTAATCTGTAGTATTCCCTCAACTCTTTTCAGGTCTATTTTGATCCCCTTTTCTGATATAATATGGCCAAGAAGCTTACCTTCTTGAAGGCCAAATATAGTCTTCTTGGGATTTAATGAAAGCCTGAACCTTCTACATTTCTCAAATACTCTTCTCCGATGTTTAAGGTGCTCTTCATCAGTCTTGGAATAGACTGTTATGTCATCAAGATAGATGACAATGAAGTGCCCTATTTCCTCTGAAAAGGCTATGTCCATAGCTCTTTGGAAGGTTGCACTAGCATTCATTAGTCCAAAAAGCATTTTCACGTACATGAAAGTGCCCCAGGGAGTGGTGAAAGTTGTCTTAAGCTGATCTTATGGGAGTACTAACACTTGGTTATACCCTGAAAAGCTGTCTAATAGGGAGATCATTTTTGAGCCAACAACCCTTTGTAGGATGTGTTCCATCTTGGGTAAAGGGTAGTTATATTTAAGTGAAGCTCTGTTAAGGTTTCTAAAATCGATGCACAGTATGATCTCACCTGTCTTTTTCCTCACAGATACAAGGTTGGAGACTCAATTGGAAAACTTCACTGGCACTATGATTCCTGCCTCATACATTTTCTTGATTTCCTTTTCAACTAGAGGCAGTTGTACCAGGTTAATTCTACACAGTTTCTACCTAAAGGGTTTTTGGTTTTCCTTCAACGGGATCTTGTGCTGGATGATTTTTGTATCGTAGGCCTTTAAGTCCTCGTAGCTCCAGGAAAACACATCGAAAAATTCCTTAAATAACTCAATGTATTTCTTCTTCATGTCTGCTGGCAAGGACTTAGCTAGTTTAATCATCTTAGGCTTATCTTCAGTGCCTATGTTGCACTCCTTGACATTAGACTCTGTGAGTTCTATAGTGGGTTTCTTCACTACATTGTTAAAATAAAAAAAGTCCTCTAGGTATGTTCTTATCTTTTGAATGCAACACCTCTATTTCTTCTTTTTCTGCATTCTTGTATTCTTCAGTTTGAGTTCCAAGTTATTTAGTTAACATTTTTATTTATACGTTATGTGGTGATTTTCCTTCATCGGAGGGCCCTTCACTCAGGTAGCTTTCATCGGGTTTAGAGTCTGAATCAGATAATTCAAACTCATTCCTGCAAAGCAAGAAATCCTCTATCTGCTTGTCGCCCTCGAAGACCTACCAATATTTCTCGTTATCCAGCACTGCAAGCCTATATTTTGTCTGAATGGTGATCTATTTGTCACTGGGTGATTTCTGATATGAACTAGCAACGCAGGCTAATCCATTTGCAATAATGTTCTGACCCCTAGGAACAAACACAAGTTCATATTCTACAAAGGTTTTCAGCAAATCCATGGCATCATTCCTGTATGCCCTCAATCTAGGATGCTTTGCAGTGTATTATCCATTCACTTGTTTGATGACTAACTCAGAGTCTCCATGGACAGCTATCCTTCGGGCTCCTAGTTTTTTCAATAGATTCAATCCTAGTATGAGAGCCTCGTACTATGCGATATTGTTTGTGCACTTAAAGTCCAGTCTGAAGGCATGAGTCTCAGCATAGTCACTCTCAGTATTATGTAACCACACTCCAGCTCCTGCATTCTTCCTAGTGCAAGACCCATCAAAGTTCATTCTCCATAAGGGATTGTTTTCGGGTTTATCATCATTTTCCTCCCTAATGCTGGATTCACTATTATGTTGTATTATGGGGTTTGCACCTTGTTGTGGAATTTTTTGTTCTTCATGACATGTATGGAGTTTAGAGTGATGAGTAATCTGTAGTTTTCAGTCTTGGTTTTGTTCACTCTGAGTCTCTGACTCAGTGCACTGTTAAAAGGTTTCTCTCTCGTTTTCCTCTATACCTAGAGTGGCCATTATGTTAAGATATGTGGGCTCTACTCTATTGTTCGCATCTCTGTCTTCTAGCTCTGGCTCATCTATGGATTCATCATTGAAAAGGATAAAAGAGTCCAGATCCGTGTGGATAGAGTACAAATGTGAATTTTTAGTTTTTTCAGGGCTGCTAACCATAAACTTCATTTGTGCCTCTCTATATAGTCTCCTAAGCTAGCTAAAGACAGGGATGGTGGCATATGACCCATCCATCTGCATTGTACATTGCAGCTTGGTTCCCCATGACGTCGACAACAACATGCCATACTTAGGTGGCACATCTGTCACTACAACATCCATAACCATGCATTTGGCTGGGATTTGAGTCAGATTCACACATAGATCTTTGATTAGGCCCAGGCACTTCACTCTGCTAGAGTCAAATGAATATAAATCCTTATAAGGTCGGGTTATCTCTAGGCCTAACTTTTCCATAATTACCTTAGGCATAAGGTTGTGTGAAGCCCCAAAGTCATGCATTGCGTTGTGGAGGATTTTGTCATGGATATTGAGGCTGATATAAAAAGGAGGTACTACCCCTTCCTGAAACTTACCTTCTATCTTTGGACCAAACAGAAGGGCTGGTTGATCATCACTTAAATTGACAGTGTCACTGTTTTATCCTAGATTTAAAGCTTTCAAAATTTGACCTTTGTATGCATCTTGGGTGGGCAACTCAGTGAGAGGCACTGAAATTTCAATCTTGGCTATCTCAATTTCCATATTGAAAGGAGATGGACTCTTTGAAAGGCTCAATTCTATTTATTGGCCACCAGTTTATTGACAAAATCAGATTGCTGATTCTCACTATGTACAATGTTTGAAGTTGTTTTATCAGGAGAATTAGCTGCAGTGCTAGTGCTGCTGGTTTCTTGACTTTGTTTATCAGTGTTTTGGCTGTCCTTCTCTTTTCTCTTCCCAGAACTCTCAGCTGCCGATTTGTTACTTTCAGTAGTCACTTTAGGAGTTTTCTCAGATCTCTTCTTAATGGTAATCTCAGAGGCTTTTGGTTTGGAATTGTCTAAGCTCTTCTCGCTTCTAAGTTCATACTGTTCTCTGACCTGCATGATGGCATTTTCAAATCCTAACCTATAATCCTCATATTCTAACCTTTCCTCATCCCAATGTGAGTATGAGGTCTGATTATCTTCTGTGGAATAGGTGTGGATCGAGTTGTCCACTTCCACCATGATTATGGTAGTTCCCTCAGACTCTTCTATTATCCCCTCATCTTCATCCAGGAAATTCTCTTGAAATGGGGGTATGACTTGTTGATCAGAGTCTCTCTGTCTGTTTGGGGGATTCTTTCTCCTAAAGTTTTGGTTCTGGTTATGATTTTGGTTTATGTTCTGATTACTGACTGTGACAACCATTTTCTCCACCATTTTCTCTAGCCTTTCCACGTTTTTGGCTAGACTGTCAACTTTGGGATCAGATGTGGAAGCTGATGTGTCATCCCTATAGTTTACCTTCTTCTCAGCCCTCATTCTATCTCTTTTTTCAATCAGGTTTTCTTCTACACTCACTGCTCATTTTTTCATGTCTTCCAATGTGTTATAATCTCTCTCCCTAAGCTGATAGGCCATGTCCGCATCAAATCCCTTGAGGTACTTCACTAAGGCCATTCCTTGGGGAGGTTTCATATGTGGTGGAAGAGTGTTGTAGACACTGTTAAATCTAGTAGAATAATCATGGACACTCTCTCCCTGATTTATTTTAAGGTTCTTATATTCAGCTAATATTTGGAGAGGGTTTCTTTTGACTTCCCATTTGTTTATGAAGGTTTGATGTAAAAATGGAAGATCATGGATACAATTGGGAGGTAGGCCTTTAAACCACTTCTTCACCTATCCTCCTAAAATCTGGGAAAAGATTCTCATTTTGACTGTCTCATCATCTATCTCCATATAGTCAAAAGCATCTTCCATACTATCTACATGGTGTTGAGATGTGATAGACTCTTTTCCAGTGAAATGTGGAATTTTAGCCTGATAATCATTTGGTAAAGGAACCAGAGGCTGTGGCAAAACTAGGGGGGCATACCATGCTGCCATGATAGTGTTTTGTGGAGGTAAAGGATTGGCTTGAGCAGTAGGTATATGGATGACATGAATGCTAGAACCAACAACACACTGTTGGGCTGATTTTGGGTGATAGAGGCCCAAGTTCTGAATGAAATGGATATCAGGAGGTGTAGACGTAGGGGTCTCTCTATCCCTAATGTGCTGACCACTGTGAGATGGTGAACTTGGAGGCTCAAGGTCTGTCTGATCTAAAACACGGAATGACTTAGTTCTTGGTAAACTGCTTGGTAAGTCTAAGTCAAAATGAGTGTCTGATAGAGCTGTAAAGTGTTCTGGTGCAGAATTAGCTCTATTAATGTGTCTAATAATAGTTGGATCCCTATATGTATAAGGATTCCTAAGAATACTCTCGGGGTTGTCAACTACCTTAGGTGGGTTTGGATTAGGATAAGCCCTGGTATGGATTGATCTTGAAGCCAGTATGTTAGGCCTCAACGAAGGAAGTTAGCCAGGTATGATAGTCTTTAAGAGGAAAACTATCTTCAAACCACGAAACTTAATCCTATGTGTTTCTTCTAATATAGCTGATGTTGTAATGAAAGCTAGTCTCCCAGTAGAGTCTTATGAAAACACAAATAATCAGCAGGCCTACTAATCATCAGTGAAGTCTTATGGTCATTTAGGAGCTATGGAGTCGCCAGGTGGAAGGTTTAGAATGTTTTAAGAGAGTTTACTGTCCACCACAGTGGTTTACTACCAAACCAAGCCTACTATGGCCTTCTTTGAGTTCTAAGAGATGTTTCAAGGAGTGTTTTTACTCAAAGAGTCCCCAGTGGAGTCGTCATTCTGTTGGGGTTCCTATGTTTTGGCAGGTTTGGAAATACCAAAAGATAAGACAACATCAAACCAGTTTAAGATCTCAAGCTCTATCCCTCCTAGATCCAGAGAGGGATCTCTCTATAAAGGAAAAGAAATATATATCTTTGAAGTTCAATTTTTGAGGTATTAGGCTAGTTATCAGGCACAAGGGTTGTTGTTTTGTTTTGTTTTTTTGTTTGGTTGTTGGGAAACATGAAAGAAGGGTTAAATGTAAGACAAGAAGTGAACAAAGAAGGATTTTGGAAATGGGAGACAATTCAAAGGAAACTAAAGACCATTGGGCAATAGAGTCATAAAAGGGTTTACTTGCAATTCAATATTCAAGGCTTTCAAATGGGCTAGTCATCTAAAACAAAGGATCTTTAAAGATGATAGTGTGGGATGAAATGATTAGGAATGAAGGTGAATGACAAGGAAACCTCCAAGGTGACTGCTTAGGAGCTAATCCAAGGACATGGCATTCCTTAACTGTCTGTGACCAAACTCCTAAAGAGGTTAACTCTTCAAAAAATAGAAAACATTAAAGATTTAACACAAAGGTGAAGCCTGAGATCAGAGAAAGGCTTTGAAATTTCAATGCTTTGACATTCAACTTAAGGGATCTTAGAAAAGCTTAACTATTGGAAAAGGACCCTAGTGAGATAGAACCAACTCCAATCTCCTAGTATCCCAATTCTTTCAGTTAAAACCAGACAAGAACATCTAAGAACAGATCCTAAATTCATGCATCAGTAAGCAAGGAAAACCAACTACAATACTAGCTAAATTACCATGAACTTGTTCTCAGAGAGCACAATTAGTAGAAAACATGAAAGATAAGAAGAGAAGGAAGCATTAGGGTACCATGCAAGGGTATATCCTAAACCAGTTTACTAATTCTTATCAGAGAAATGAAATACGATGAATTACAGAAGGAAAATAGAGACAAAGGTAGAACACATCACTGCTGCTTTAAATCAGGATCCAATGAAAATTCTTGTCATATTAAAGAGCAACACCAGTCATATACAACATTGTCCAACAACTTGATATTTAGTCTGAAATCATCTCCTCAACCTATTTTACAACTGATACACACAGAACTCTATCTCAAGAGAAACAACTTACAATCCATGGTTATCCAAACAACAACCTTTATAATGTATTTTCATGGGTTTTATAGATGAAAGAGAGGTTGTAGAGGTATATGGAGTTTTAAATGAAACATAAAGACAGAGGAAGAAGAGTGGCCCGAGGCCCATTCTGTTTTAATATCCATGCATTGACTTTCAGTACTCTTTGGGTGAAAGAGTAGTCTTCAACAGACTCATAGTAACTCCAGGTATGTTCTTTGATGTAATTTTTGGCTGTAGTACTTTGTAGTAATCTGGGACAAGTAAGGCAGTTAAATGATTTTAGACCTGCCATGTTGTGCAACAAATGCTCTGGCAACATTAGGACTTTCTGTCAGGGTGGTGATCTTCTCAGGAACGTTGATGGAGAATAAAATACTATGGGAACTCGTCCTTTCATGGAAAATAAACTTCTGCTGATGTGAAACATTGACAAGGATTGTTTCTGTGCTTTTAGGCCTCATTAGGCCTTCTGTTTCAATCATAAGGTTTTCAATCTTGTACATTCGCCCTTAAAACACTGAATTAAAGCTCAAAATCTTCAATAATGGGCATTAAACCTCTTTAATCCTTCACTGATACTCTTTGCCGCTTCTTTGACTGTCTCTGTCTGTGGAAATGTAATTTTAATGGCGCTGGAGGTTTTACAGAGTTAAACACTAGTATTTAATGAAATATTTCATTCAAAACCTTCCCAGGTATTCTCTCTGCAATATCTGGCTTTGAAAATGGCATTCTGCGCCACTGTGTAACTATAACCGTGACTGTGAGCAATAACGGTTTTCACCGTCTGTAACCCTGCAAAACACAAAAACTTGTTAGGAAAATCCATGGAAATGGAAGTGGATGCTATGGAGGACTGAGGAGACGACAGCGCAACAGTGGAAACAGTGGTCGTAGTGGAGAAAACGGTGAAAATCGTTGTGTAATGGTGGAGAAGGTGGTCTCATGAAAGTCTAGTGAAAAAATGATTCTCGACCATCGGATTAGACAGTGGGATGATGATCAATGGCAGAGATTTACTGGTGGAGTGGCCTTAGAAGGTCAGATGTAGAAATTATAACTTTAGTTTAAAACATAAAGTTAAGCCTTTGGGAAAAATACACAGGAAAACCATGAAAATCAAATGAACTGGGGCTTTGAATGGTGGGATCGGCAAGCGGAGGGAGATTTTGAATATGGACCATTAGATTTCAGGAGGAGATCGACGGTGGAGATTACTCCGACGAAAATCTGTGGAATAATATGAACAAAAACGCGATGGAATGAGGGCCGTAGATCTATACAGATAAATAGTCGGGATCTTCAGGTGGACTTTCGGAGGCAGAAAAGGAGGTGGTTTTCGTAGAAAAAAACTATTTTCGCGCTGCTTGGGAGTGGTTTTGAAATATCCCAAAAAAATGCGATATCGCTTGCCACTCGATACGTGGCGAAATAAAACCGCTCATATCGCCTGCTTTCAAAATGTTAAACTCTGGACACCAAAGTTATGCAATATGGTTCTCGGCCGTTGGATTGCGGACGGGAAGATCTAACAGTGGGATTCATGGGGATGGACGGCAGAGATTAAAAGAGGGGACGGAGGCAAAAGGATCAAATGAATGGGCGGGAGAAAGGAGGGCCGTTGGATCAAATTGCACGGATGGTTGTGATCCAATCACAATCAGAGAAGACAGGGGCAAAACATTCGATGGTTTTAAACTTGCGATTACACGCGGACTGTTGGATCAACGGAAGATCAATGGTGGAGATTGTTCGGAGGGAGAGTGGTGGAGGGAAAAGGAGCAGAGAGCGATCAAATCCTAGCCGTTGGTTCTTGTGGATTCAATGACCAGGATCCAATCGGGGTTGGCCAATCGAGGAGATGAAAGGTGGTGCATTAAGATCTTACGATTGGCGATTGGAGCGGTGATGCGATGGTCGTTGGATTTAAAGGGGAATCAACGGTCTCAATGCAATTGGAGGGTTTATGAAGGATGCTATGGGTGCAATGTGAAATCATCACTAACCATCAGATCTTTACAGATCGACGTTTCATATTGAGCCCACGGTTGATAGACCAAATAATTCTCGCATCGGAACTTTTTCAGTTAACAAAGAAATGCACTCGCAATCAAACTTTTGATTGCGATTAGCGCTATATGGCTTAATGCTTGGTCCTGGGCACAGGTTACATGCGGAGAAGGGGTTAGGGGATTAGCCGAAAGGGGCTTAGGCCTAATATATGGTAAAAGTGGGTTTTTTAGGCCAAAAACAGAGTTTTTAAGGCTTAGAAAGGGGTTCTGATAGGGAAACAAAGGGATTTTTTCATCACATGAAGGGATTCACATGGTTTTTAAAGGGGAATTGGATGATTTGGATGACTTAGGAAGGGATTTCGGGGGTTTTTAGGGAGATTTTGAGAAGGGAAAAAAGGGGTTAAAATGGGGAATTTGCATGGATACAAGGGAGCAAATGGAGGCTTTCTTGAGCATAATTTTTTCACAAACAATGAGGCTTTCTTGATGGAAACAGCAGTAAAGATCTTTTCAAAGGCAAAGGACACACAGAGGCTTAAAGAATGAGATATTTTCAAAGGAAATGTATCTCTTAAAGGCTTAGAAATAAATTTAGCCACCTGTTTGCTCTGTCAAAAATTGATAGGTGGCTAACAACTTCTGCTATGATATTCTTCTTGCAGGCCGCCATAATGGCCATCTTCAAGAATCTGTCAACGACCACGAAACACAGTCGTTTCCATGCTTAGTAAAAGGAAGGCCCGACATGTAAACCATGGAGATTGATTCCCAAGGTCGACTAGGGGTAGGTAGCGGAGTATAGAGGCCTTTCTTCTTGATGGTCGGTTTGGAAATGGTGCAGGAAGTGAAGGATCTGATGTACTTCCCGACATCCTGTTGAAGGTTTGACCAATAGAAATACTTCTACAGCACTACCACTATTTTCTCAACCACGAAATGCCCAACGACTTGACTATAGTGTGATTTCCACATCATCTTGGCACACTCGCTTGAAGGAACAAAAAGGTGTCTCAGATGACATAACAATGCATCTTGGAGGTGAAAATTTGGAACTTGCGTACCCCCCAAGAGTGCCTTGTATGTGTGACCGAATTATGGGTCGCTCTTGTAGAGAAGTGGCCAATCAGAAGTATTGTGCCAACAAGAGTTGAGAGCGGTGGTTAGCACCACGACCGGTGGTCGGCTGAGGCAGTCCGCAACATTATTGGTGCTACCCTTCTTATACTTTATGTTCAAATGAAACTGTTACAAATATGTGGACCACTTCTGATGGCGATCATTCCGCAACTTTCTTTGTGTCTGCATGAACTACAAGGTTCAGTGGTTTGTGTGGATGATTGTTTCCTTCCCCAAAATGTAATGCTTTCATTGTGGACAAGTCTTCACAATGGAATACATTTCTTTATCATAAGTGGGATACTTGCGGACTGTGTTGGACAATGTCTCAGTGTGATATGCCACTGGATGCCTCTTTTGAGTAAGAATTGTCCCAATAGCATAGTCAGAGGCATCCGTCTTGATCTCAAATGGTTGTTGCAAGTTTGGTAATGTGAGCACTGGAGCAGAATAGAGGCGATGTTTCAATTCTACGAATGCCTTCTGTTGAGATTGCGACCAAAAGAATTTTTCTTTCGCTCCTCCCTTGGTGACTTGAGTCAAGGGCCAAGTTATCTAAGAGAATCCCAACATGAACTTGTGGTAGAAATTAGGAAGACCCAGAATGATGTGAATCTCTATTAGAGTGATGGGGGCTAGCCAATGCCGAATGACTTGGATCTTGGTTGGATCCACATGCACCCCCCTTTCATAAATAATGTATCCCAGATATTGAACCTGGGTCATGCCAAAAGTGCACTTCTCCAAATTGGCACACAAATTGTGCTGCTGCAGTGTTTGGAGGACCTGTCGGATGTGGTGGAGGTGCTCCTACTAAGTCTGGTTGAAGATCAGAATGTCATCCAACTAAATCACTACAAATGAGTTGGTGAATGGCCGCAATATGTCTTCCATAAACCTCATGAAGGTTGTGGGAGAATTTGTCAACCCGAAAGGCATGACCAACCATTTAAAAATGCCCTCCTTGGCTTTTAAGGAAGTATTCTACACATCGGAGGGTTTGATTGGTACCTGGTGATACCCAAACTTCAAGTCTATTTTGCTAAAATATTTCGCCCCTTTGAGTTGGTCCATAAGGTCATCAATCCGTGGGATCGAGTACCTATTCTAGACAGTGATCATGTTCAACACCCGATATTCAATACAGAGTCTCCAAGTCCCATCCTTCTTCTGTACCAACATGATCGGGCTCCCACAAGGTGATGAACTTGGCCAGATGTGACCTTTTTGTAGCAGCTCCTGAATCTACCTCTTGATTTCATCATTATCCAGAATAGAGAACTGATAGGTCGGTCCATTGGGTAGCGACGCACCTGGGGTCAGATCAATGGGGTGCTTGACCTGATAGTGCAGAGGCACCCCTGTGGATGAGGTGAATATGTCCCCGTATTCCTCCACAACCTTTTCCATTTGTTGTTGTCATGAAAAGGAGCCCTGTCTGGAGGTTTTGGCCACAATATTCTTCTTGCCCTGGGACGGATCATCAAGAAAACAAATTTCTTGGTTCTGGAAATGATCTTACTGCATTTTTTTGTAGTAACTAAAGAGATAGCGACAGGCGGTGGTACCTCTGGTATCTTGTATAGCTTATTTCCCAAAGTAACAATAAAGCACGAGGTCGAGACTCATACATAGCATGTTGCTTCCACAAGTATGGTTGGCCTAATAATACATCAAAAAAATTAAGAGGAGAAATGTCACATAATACCTAATCTGTGAAGGGCTTGATGCTGTAGGGAAGGCAACACTGCTGGCTGACGTGGAGATCCCATCCTTGGTGAAGCCACCTGATGGTGTATGGCTGTGGGTGTGCTATGGTTGGCAAGCCCAACCACTTCACGAAGTTTGCTGAAATGAGTTTCTTTTGGATCCCATTGTCGACAATGAACTATAGTGGGGAACCCTTTATTCACATCTGGGAGTGGAAGAGACGCACCTCCTCCTCTAGATCTTCTGGTTACTCTTTCTGGATCTTCACAGTGACAACATTGGCATTGGGCTCGACATAAATAATATTTTTCCCTTTGTCATTCCCCTTATCAAGTTCTGATTCAGAGTCGGAGCATGCATCTGATTCATAAGCCCTCATCTCAGCCACTAGTGATTTCTTGGCCTAACACTAACTTGTGTTGTCAGTGGAGTTCTTATGGAACTCACACCACTTTCTCGTGTCCTTCTTTGGCTTCGTGGTGTTGTTCTTTGCTTGTAGCTTTGGCAGGTTGTCTTGGGAATCCATGCCTTGGCTTTGTCCTTTGTTCTATGGTTTGGGGGCACCTTTCCCTTGCTTTTTATTCTTAGATCCAAAGACTCACTTATTCTGTTTGAATTTCTACTCAATCTTGGCAGCATACCGGTATGTCGTACCAAGCGAGGAGATGTCAAGGAACTCCATTTCCTCCTGAATGTATCTATGCAGACAACTATGATACTTTAGCACCAAATGCTTCTCTGAATCTTTGATACCCAACTTTATGCGCAGGGTATGGAAAAAATTCGTCAACTCATGCACATATTGATCCCTCTCTTGCCGCAGCGTGGTCCATTGTATGTACTTGTCCTCATAGCTCCCCATGGGATAGTATTGTTCCTTGATGGCATCTTGGAAAGAATTCCAAGTGGGTACGGCTGAGAACATAGAGGTTTATGTCTTGTCCTTTTTCTCACAGTAGGTTTGCCACCAGTCCTTGACATGGGGGGTAGCTTTGAGGAGTGCAAAAATAATATTCTCCCAGTCGGAAAAGTCATGAATCGAGAAATATCCTTCTAATAGATTCAACCATATGTATACGGAATTTTCATCTATTTGACCCTAAATATGGGAATTTAAAATTTTACTTGTACCTTAAAGGGAGTCGCACCTCCAGAGTTGCTACTCGATGCAGATGTGCTGCCAATGGGCAGTCATTGAAGGATCTGGGCAAAGTTATCCATCATCGCTTTCCTTTGTTCTTCGAGGGCATCCTCGAGCAATATTTTGATAGGATCTCCTGCTCCCTCATCTTTCTTTTCATCCCCCATGGGCGACCGTTAGGGTTTGTGAGGCTGATATTGAAAAGGTTCAACCAGATCGAGCCCTAACTCCTTATACCCCGACCTCATTGGGGACATACAAAGAAGGATCGATAAAAAGCAAACCTCTCTGATACCACTGATTCAGATTTATGTAGGCACACAATAGAATACACATATAACCATAAATACAAATATGCAGTAGAAATAACACTTCATTTCATTAATATCAAAGAATTGAAATTTTCTTATAGACAAAATGGAAATAAACTATCTACCTTATCTTTGAGAAGATATGTGGCAGATACAGACCTTTGAACTCTGTGTTACAATGAGGCTCGAAGGCCTATGTATTATTGAGAAACAATGGAAAACCCTAAACATCCAAAAACATAACCCTAGGAGAAACACTAGAATATGGGTTGGGCCCTGTCGGGGTAAATTGGTACATCAATTTCCCGGGGTCGTAAGTTTGGCATATTATCTCCATTTGATGCACATGATACATCATTAGAAAGATATATTTGAGGACTACAACTGCTAACCAAAAATGTATATTCTAGAATGAAATAATTTTTTCTAGAACCGTGATGCCCAAAAAACGTTGTTTAGGGCCTCAAAACAGCTCCAGAAGTTCAGGACCCGAAAAACTGCTAAAAATAGTAAGTTGTGCCGAAACTGAAAAAATGAAAGAGATAATGGTGGGACCCCAAGTGGAATAGGTGGGTGGCCACTAATATCCACCTAGATCATGGGCACTGTTTGAACTCGAATGGGGCTATAATTTCTCCCTTGAACATGTCTCCATGCAACTATAGGTTTCCAGCCTCTCCCATAGGCTTATGTGCATGCGACTATGGTGAAAACTGATGGAAACCATAATTACTTTAGCTCAATACCTCTTCCATCTGTTGGATGCTCTTATTAAGCTCTTGTAAATTCCTCTATACCTCTGAAATGGCCTCTAAAACAACTAAAAGTGTATCAAACAAGCATCCCAAGTGTCATTGTCAGGTTGACCTAGAAAGCCCAACAAACAAGGTAGGAAAGTGTGCCAACAAGTCCTCCACTCTCCATTAGACAACACCATCAGTTGCAACACCTATGAACAAACTTACAAACCTCTGTATCACCTTTTCAAAATTAGCATCATCATCTTGAAGCCATCACACTGCAACAAGTCGTACCCATGAAGCATAAATATGAAGACCTAGTTGACAACTCAATTATTGTGCCATCAAACATCACAATCAAATGTAGATTTGATCATCAACCTGTATTAACCCCCTCTTCTTGTAGAAACATCAACATCACCATGACATGTCCATCAATGTACATGCCAACTCTCAGTTTAAAATTCAACAAGAAAATTTGTGTCTAATTTATTTTTCCCTTAAATAAATTAGACAATAAATTGAAATATTATCTCATAACAACTTGTAATAGTTAACTAAATGAGATAGACCTAGTTAGGTCAAGAATTTCGATTTGAGGATCAATGGTGAGGCATGAAGAGTGATTCTACTATTTTTGGGGTCCATTTGCAGTTAATGCACTAGTGTAGTGTGAGTTTAATCATTTAACTCGAAATAATTGAGTTAAGATCAATTTAACTAGTTCTAACTGAGTGATGAGCTAGTGAGAAGTCAAATGAATTAAATTATATTTAATTCAAAAGTAGTGATCTATCAAGTAACTGATGATTTTCTATTATTAGCTGCATGCATGTCAAATCTGATGGAGACCTAGTTGAGAGAAAGGTTAAAGGGAAGTAAAATATCAGTTGTATTATTAGCAAACTTCCCAGGTGCAGTTATAAAGCCACAGGATGCCCATGAAGTATTGCGCATTCAAGGAAGGTTGGAATTCCTATTTAATAGGAATTATTTTTCCTACGGATTGCATGAGCAAGACAGGCATAAGGTGGGCTTAAAAGTGGCTATGTGTTTGTCCAATTGTGCCCAGATCAGTGTGAGACGATTGGAAGAGTATATGAGGTTCTTGTGAGCACACATGCATTGTATTGTTTCATGATTCCTTGGTTGATTATACAATAGAGATAGAGGGGTTTTTAGCAGTTACTTTCCACAGGAAAATATTGTGTTGTGCGATTTATTTACTCCTTTCTCTTACTTGCATGTGATTGAGTGATTGCGATTTATATTCCACAAATATTTTATAAGGATTCAATATCTTGTTTTAGTACATTTCATGATCAGATTGAATCCATTGGTGTAATTTTTTCATGGTATCAGAACTCCAAGGAATCACAATAGTGGAGAATAAATTGAGTTTGTGTTGAACAATATTCAAATTTGCAGATACTTTCTTTGGAGCTATAAGGTGATCAAGATGTATTTCAATGGATTGATACTGGAATATGAACTCGAGGGCAACTCGAATTATATTGCATGGAAGGACAAGATATAGGCAGTGTTGGAGGATAATGGGTTGAAGGAATTCATAAATACTAATATTCCCAAGCCTGCAACAACAGATGCCCAACTCTTGATGCATGGTAGAAGAAGGTAGCAAAGGTGAGGAGGATATTATTAGAGGGAGTTTGAGATAATATTGTCTTGAGTCTCCATGGCAAGGCAACTCCATATGATATGTGTAATTCCTTGACAGATCTATTTCAAAGAAGCAGTGACCACAAAAAATTAGCACTTAAGGAAAAGCTCAGGAAAATCAAACTGGAGAATGGCGACACAATATAGAAATACTTGACCAAGTTCACTTAAAGTTGAGATGAGCTTGGAAGTGTTAGGATTACTGTAGTTGATGATGACTTGGTGACGCTAGCAATTCTAAGCCTTCCCAAGAGCTGGCATAGTTATCGGGACTCTATGAATGGGAGGGAGAAGTTACCAGATTGGGAGCGACTATGGTCAGATTTGGTACAAGAAGAGTTTTGGCAGAATACCAGGGATGGATCCTCATCCAAGACATGATGAGTATAATTGTGCCTTGGATGGTAAGGCAAATAAGAGGAAGGGGAAGAAGTCCTATTCTAAATCTGAGACCGGTAAAGAAGGCAAGAAGAGTGACATGTCAAAGGTGAAATGTTTTCACTGTCATGATTGTTGAGTAAAAAAGGTGACTGTTTTAAGGGTAACCTTAATTCTTTACATTAATTATCAACCCAAGGAAAGCCTTGTTATTTCAAGAGTGTAAGAAAAATATATGCAAGTGACATCATAGGTTAACTACTCTAGATTGTTGTAAGAAATATTGTCTAATTCTCGAAGTTCAATCAAACCAATTTGAAAGTGAACTATGAAATAATCCAGACCAATAAAAGGAGAAAATGATGTTCTAAGATTATGCAAAAATAACCACTCAAGACTGAAATAAATAATAGATTGCAATTGAACAACACGCTTTGATGAATTGAACAATTGCCTTAATGAATTGAACAACAATCCTAATGAATTGAACATAAATCAATTATTCTAGATTTTGCAATGGAATTATCTATTAATCAACTAATAGCATCATTTGGAATTAAACATCAAACCAAACGTTCACATTTATGATGAAAATATTCAAAAAATAACTATATGCAGAATTGAACACCAACCGCACTGAAACCAGTCTAACAAATGTAAAAGCACCACTTCCTGATAAAATAACATGAATGATAAATAATTCAGTGAGAAGGAAGTTATAACATATCATGCCGGCGATTAACCAATTGAATGATAATGCTATGAAATGCAAAGGATAACTGAAAATGCAAGTTCTGTAAATAAACGTATAGCACATAATAGTAGGAGAACCCCTAGGGCTGGGCCCGAAGCCTCTAGAAGCCTTCTGATAAGGAATACTCATAAGTTGTTTATATTGAAAACGCCAATTTCTTCATTAATCAACATAGCAATATATTAGCATGAACTTGATGATTCTGTCCGAATATGTTTATTACATGAAAATTATAATACATCAATTGTCTCTTCATCTCTTTCATCTCCAGCCTTTTATAGCTTAAAGGCGAAATAAAACAGAGTAATTTATCCTCCCCATCAGGAGATCCAGTCGCTTCGTGGCTATAAACTAAATACTCCAAGAGTAGGTGTGCCTCTACATCTTCTGTTGATTCATAGGAGCCGATACGATTTCGTTTGCTTCTCTTGTCTGCTGTCATTTGGTAATCATGGTTAGCAGTTTGGCTATTTCGCTTCCCTATCAATAAAGACAAAAAAAAAAAAAAAAATATTCTATTAAACACACCTTTTATCAATAATTCATTCTACCTTAATTTTTCATTATTTTACTTTACTTTATTGCTAAGATGAAGGAAAAATATATAAAAGTAAATGAAAAATCGTGGTAAAGATAGGGGTAAAATGTACCTTCTCCTTGGCCCAACATACTTCCCCGCTTAGTTTTTTGTAGGTCCTCGTGCAAACAGATGGTTGAGGTGTAGCTGGGTTAAAGAATATGCAGGATATACTTCTTCCTTGTAAATTATAAAACCATGTTTCTGTTTTATCTTTGAAAATGATGAGTTTGTGTGCCCCTCTAGTAACTCATACTCATGATGATAGTCTTCAGTAGGGTACCATATTATGGGGCATCTATATCTGCACCCTATCCATGTAGGACCCTTGTTCAAAATTAGGTTGTTGTACAGAAGGAAACAGGAAGCAACAACTTTAAAGTTCCTATACCCAAATGGTTCTCTGTTCTTAACATTATTTGTAGAGGCTTGCCATCTTTGTTTGGTTGCTGATAATGCTTCTTCCTGGATGTCTTGTAAGTATGTCCACCCATTCTGCACAATATCCTTGTGAATAGGTCCCAATTTGGCTATCACTCCCTTCCACTACCTAAACTTCTTATGTTGAGTAAACAAGTATAGGGGTTTGGTAGGTTCCCCTCTGACCCATAGATCTAAGACATGTTCTCTTTATTGAAAGGTATTGTAGGCCTTAGCCCATCTAGCTTGATTTTTGGCAAAGGAAAGAAAATATTGGAACTAAACGTCCCCTATGAAGGGACTGGGTTACTGTCTCTATCCTCTTCTAGAAAGAAATTGTGCAGATACAATTCGCACAAAAGGTGTTGGGTTTGTTCATCCTGATCATTTCAACATTGGAAAAACTCTTTAATGGTTTTGAAGGTAGTGGATTTCCTGCTCTGACAACTTTGATTTTTAGCAACAAATATCTTTCCACTAAGAATAAAGCATAATTAGTGGCTGGTGCCCTGCAAGTCAATACATCTGAGTAAAGAGAACAAATAACACTAGTTTGTTTCTTAGCCTATTCCAATTGATCATGTGCCTTCTTCACTTTTTCCCTTTCTTCCCTAAGTTGGGCAAAGGTTTCGTCTTTAGTTGCAGAAAGGTCTTTGAATCGCTTTAGTAGTGTCTGATGTTCCTGTAGGGGTACTACTTCCTTCTTATAATTCATGTTGAACTTGAATTAATTCATCGCGAAGCTTTTGTTTGGTAGTTTTTTCTGTTAGAGGAGTGTAAGTAGGTGTTACCTCATTTTTATTCTCCTTGTCTCCTGTAAGTATCAAATCAGTCTGTTCAGAGACTTCAGCAGTGTGTATCAAATTCATTTGTACAGAAGCTTCATCAATGTCTATTAAATCAGTCTGTACAGGAACTTCAACAGTATCTATTAAATCAGTCTGTACAGAAATTTCAACAGTATCTACCATTTGGGTGATAAAATATGTTTGGGTTCCCATGGTAGCTAATTCCTTCTTAGGATTCCAAGCCTTGACTTCTTCTCCTAACCGTTTCCTTAACTGTTTTACCTTTTTTCTCAATTTCCTGCATTTTATGTTCATTTTTCTTAACTTAATCTCAACTAATTTTTCTTTTGGCAAGGTTTTGGCGGGAGAAGGAGTAGTAGTGGCTTCAGGTTCAGGAATGGTTGTGCTAGTTCTTAGGTTGTCAGAAAAGATGTTTTCTTCAGGCGCCCAACTGGTTCTTTCAGCATTGATGTCCTGACTGGGTGGAATAATATCTTCTTCAAACGTCAAGGGAACTGTATCAATACTTGTGTCCCGTTCTAATACAACATTATCCCTTGACTGGTTTCCAAACTCAGATATTCTCTCTATCTAGTCTTCCCTACTCACCCATTCATTATCAGAGGGAGGCAAAACCCTCAAATCCTATTGTTACACCATTCACACTAACACCTGCAATTCATCATGGGGAGGTAGGATTTCAGTATGGCCCGAGTTGCTAGTAGCAACAGACTGGTTCAAATGGTCCCTCTCTTCCTCAGATTGTTCAGATGGGTTCCCAATTTTGCAAGATGTTCTCTTTTGCTCTAGTACTTGATCCATTTCTTCCTTGTAGCCTTGTAAAGACATATGTTTAGGGCTCAGAGGTGGTGTATGGGATGGCCCCACCTGATCTAGAAATACAGAGGTTCTTTTCTATAGTTGTAACCTTTCAGACCATCTCCATTTTCCTGGTTCTGTGGTTGAAACATGGGTTCTCTTCCCTCTTTCTCTCCTGGGTATGGCTATTCTAGGGAGTTCAATTTCTGCTCTGTCAGGATTTTCTTCAGGGGCAGGTAGTGTTACACTGAAATTTGTCACCATGAAATTTTAGTACTCCCTTGAAAGTCTACAATTTCAAAGTTCCCAAAGTCAAGCCTTGAAACTAAAAGAAAATCTCATAAAAGCCTTAAAACTCTGGTACCGCACTTTCTCCTAGTTTTGCTTGCGGTCCCGCACCTTTTGGCTATAAATCATGCGTAGCCAAGCGCACTTATTCATTGGGTGCGTTAACTTCATGTAAAATATTAGAAAAGGCGCAAGTAAAATCTAGAAGCTCAGCTAAAGTCATTTTTAGAAGCCTAGAAACATTCTCGCGGTGGAAAGTCCGCTCCTTTCATGTTCATGCATCCCATCCAATAAGGAGCTAACCCCTTATATGTATGGAATTCAATCCCTTGAAGCGCTCATCTTATCCCCTTCTGTAAGGAGTCAGAATCCTCCTTCTTCACCAGAAAGAGGCATAGGGCAGCCTCAAGGGGTTACAATGGATGAGTTAAAGTTTTAGTATTTTTGGAAGCGAAGTGCTGTTGAAACTTAGACCCCTTTAGCTGAGATTTCATGTGGGAAGGATTACATACCTGTATGTATCTCGGTTGGAAGAGTACAACGCTGATCAGAGTAAAGGAAACGCCTGTTCCGAATCCTAGGAAGGCCAGTATGACATCAAGGTGGACACGGTTGTAAGGCTCTTCCTTATTTAAGTTTATACAAATAAATCTGTTTTTCTCAATAAGCTATCAATTGATTGGTTTATTTTATGGATTCCTTGATCACCATAATGGATATGATTTATGAATATAAGCTATGCAAGTGCTATTTGATGTTTGTTTGTTTGTGATTGCAGATCTTCGAAGATAACTCTTTCGAGTGACTGAAGGACTACTACTACAAACAAGCGTTGGATCAAAGGTAAGATCGTTAAACCTTTATAGCATTTAATTATGAATCGCAATATATCTAGAGAAAGATAGTTTTGTTTGTCCATTTGTTGCTAGCTGTCCGTAGGACACTTGGAAGGTCTGTCTTGTCTGCAAGAACGACTTATCCATCCAACAAAATGGTGACTCCGCTGGGGAAAGATTTGAGCTTTGATTTCTTTTACTTTTGATTTATGAACTTATGTTTCCTGATTTTGATTGATTTATATTGGCTTGGGTAGTTAACCCTTGTAGAATCCCTAAGAAATCTGGGAGAATTTTTTTATTTTTCTCTTGTTTTCTTGTGTCCCTCTTTTCCTTTAGCGACAGTGCGGGCAGTTTCGCACTTTTCCTATACCCACAGTGCAGGACCGCACTGGATTGCACTGAATCCTGCGGACCCTGTCAAAATTTTTGAAAAATCTTTAAATCCTTTTTTCTGGATTAGTTGTTTAGGTTCTCAGTAATTACCCAGACCTGTATCTTCTATCAGAAAGCCTTGGTTAAGAGTTTGTTTCAACATTTTTATTTTTTATTGATTTTCTGAAAGATTTTCATGTTATAATGATTTTTTCTTTGTCTTACATCCCGCTCAATGATTAGAAACCTTGGTATGCCTTTAGATCACTAGTATTCTCTTGTTTTCTTGTTGAGTCTAATATCATAGTAGAAATTGTTTTATGAGTTTTAGATCCTATTTTTCTCATTTGCAAATCATTAAAACTTTTGTTAATAAGTTTGGAATTTCACTTTAAAAACGAAAATTGGATGTTTTTTCGAGTTCTTTCTGATTCAAGCAAAGAATTTCTTAGTTAGATCACAAGCTAAGTAAGACATCCTTAAAATATTTGAAGTTTTAATTCAGATTTAGTCTTAGAATTTTTAGATATCAATTTTAATTTTCTTTAGCTTTGAGTGCTTTTGCTAGAAATTGTAGTGTCTTTTAAAGAAAAATTAGTTTGCAGTGTCGATCTTGAACAAAAAGGGATTTTTATTGAGTATAGATCATTTTTAGTTCTCATTGAAATTAGATTTCTTTTGATTTATTCTTTTTTGAAGGAAATATTTGTTTTTAAAAGATTGCATTTCTCAACTCTTCCTTTAGCTAGAATTCATTGAAAGAAAACAAATTGTTTCTCATTATAGATGCATTTTTTTAGTATGAATTGAGTCGGGTCACTTCATATCATCAGTTTCACTTTCGCACCTATTTTCTTAAGAAAAAGCCTTATAAAATCAACGCTTAAATTAAAATTAATCTAGTAACTTTTATATTTCTAGGGCTCTTTTCACCAATATAGCTTAGGCTAGTGTCTTGGAGTAGGGAGTAATTAACTCTCCAAGACAGTTAAAACAAACAAGTAGTTAATCTTGCAGTAGAAAAAAATCCAATAGTCGCTTGTATGCTCTGGGAAGCTCCTCTTAAAGGAGTCAAGCATGAGGTCATATATGAACCAGTGAGATAATCAATTCTATCTCATTGGGAATGATAGAATATTTGCGCGTATTAACAATGATAAACCTCGAATAGACCATTGTTGAGGAGCCTGGGGTCACTTGTCGGTATACCTTGGATTATTTCAAGGAGCCTTCAAGGGGATTGAGCTTTGTTACTCTGCCCTTGTGCATATGTCAGACCGTAGACTGTTCTCCCAGGTATATTAGTTCCTGTTGGTAACCATAGTGACCATAATCTTACGGTTTTTTCCTAAGGTGAAGGTGGTGGAAAGATCCCACTGTACCTGAAGCAGACGTCGACTAGACTCACTTGGACTCTCCAGAGGGTTATCTTCACTCGAGATGGTTTAAGTAGAGAAAATTGCACCAGTATGTTTCATTAAGCAAGTTGTCGGGGTAACTTTTCCAACCGCCATTTCTGCATTAAATACTACGACGTTGAATTTCATCACCAACTAGTGTTTTTAGTGTGAGAAGTTACTGTTTGTGTGTGGTTTGATCTCCTAGATTCTTAAGTGTGTGATTCATTTGTTTGTTTCCTTAGTGACTCTAGGAGTTTTCATTGAAATTTTCATTTGATTGCGTGTGATTAATAATTTTTAATCGTGGCTGAATTACCGAGACAATTGCTCAGACTTCAGGGGAAGCCCCCTGAATATACACCAAGCCAAATTGAAGGGCTGCGAGCTCTAGTATCGCCTACGGACAGTAGAATTAGATCAAAAAAAGCAGGAGAGTCATCTATAGTTTTTCATCCTGATTATCAACTACAAAAAATAGAGCATATTCAAGAGCCGATTTCAGTTTTCGAGCTTACTAGTAGTATTTCTCCTTCCAGTGAATTCGCTGAAGAGCCTGAAATTTCTGAACCTGACACTGAACCTGTTGTTTTGGAACCATCTTCAGGATTTGTTACTCCAACTTCTAGTAATCCTGGTTCACCTAGGGTAAGGCATATTATTACTGGAAATCTTCCTTCTAACCTCATTTCCATTGAAGAACTTGTCAATCCAGACGAAGAAGTAACTCTTCCCGAAACCCAACAGACTTTGAATCTTAGGGAGCGTGAATCTATATTCTACAGTCCTTTTAGAAGTGACGCTTGGTATTTTTCATTGACAGATTTTTTAGAGAACCCGGGTCTTAGTTTTTCACCACCCCGAATTCCTTTTCATCCTACACCAAGGGGTTATTATCCTTCAACAATCATGTCAAGTGAGTCATCTATGTTTTCCCAATCACCGGAAACATTTTTATACGGTGGTCCTTCTGTTCCTTCGGGGTACCAGTCACTTTCTGGTACTTTCTCAGGATCAAATGCTCAACCAACTGAACAAGTGTTATCAACTAGTAAAAATGGAATTAAAACTGAAACATCGAACGCAGAGCAAATTTTTATGATGTCTGGTAATATTCCAAATCCTCAACCTCAAGGTAGTCAGTTATCGCCTGGGGGGCAACCTCAAGGTAGTCAGTTACCGCCTAGGGGGCAGCCTCAAAGTAGTCAATTACCGTCTGGGGGGCAACCTCAAGGTAGTCAGTTACTGCCTAGGGGGGCAGCCTCAAGGTAATTTTCTACCAGGACAAACTGTAGGATAGTATTATTTACCTGGAGAACAACCTCAAGGACAGTACATACCTCAAGGTCATCAACCTCAAGGACAGTACATACCCCAAGGTCAACCCCAGACTCAATATATTCCTCAGGGTCCTTATCAACCCTAGATTCAGTACGTGCCTCAAGGTTATCAACCTCAAGGTCAGTACCCAACTCAAGGTTTCCAACCGCCTTCCGCTCAATCATTTTTACAAGGAGCTAGAAATTTACCACTTAATTATCAACCCTACGTTCAATCAAGCTATGGTCCTTCATATGTACAACCTTCTACGAGTCAATACCCCAGAATGAACATGGTGTGGAATCCATCGCAAGTTCAACAGACTATGCAACCTAATATGCAGTTACCCAATCAACTTGGACAGCCTTTAGTTTCTGGTCCAACCCAACAACCTGTTTAGCCTACTGTTCAAATCCCTGCACCTGGTTCTATTTAGCAGCCTGGGCCCAGTACACCTCAGACTCCGCCTCAAACTGTTTCAATTACTGCAACCTCTGTTCAACCTACAACACCTGTTTCTAGAGTATTTGTAGTTCCGGTTTCTTCTATCCCTGCATCAGTGCAAATTCCTCAAGCCTCTGTACCACAGTCGAGACCTACAAGTCAAACTACGGCCCATATGCCTACAGGACAAGCTGGTACAAGTATGATTGTCTCTAGTCAACCTCATTTTACTTATCAATCGTACCAAGGAAAATATCAAATTGGTCAAGCTACACAAAATCCAGCGTATTAGTATCAACCGTACCCTAGGTATGCTTATCAAATACCTCAAAAACCCTAGTATGGTCCAGTTAATCCTGGTTACCTAGGAGGTTACACGATTCCAAATGCACATCTGATTCCAGGATATCCTGACTATCCTCGTCCTGGCACTGGTTTGATCACTTAAGGTTATCAAGACCCTAGTCATCGGTTACCATTCATAGCAACTTCAAATTTACCGGATCTGTCGCGCCTTACGAACGATCTATTTTTTATTTTCCATATTGGTCGCCGATGCCTAACAAGTTGCCTAGTGATATTCCGAAATTTGAAGGTAAGTCAGGAGAAGACCCATCTAATCACGTTATGACTCATCACCTCTTGTGTGCATCCAATTCAATAGTCGATGATTCTATTCGATTACGTATTTTTCAGAGAACTCTCATTGGTCCAGCTGCCAAATGGTACATTGAGTTACCACGCAACTCTTTTAATAATTTTAATGCATTAGCTACTGCTTTCTTAACCCATTTTTAGTTGCCTGTCAGAAACAAAAATGGCATAGAATTGCTGACTTCATTAAAGCAGTCTACGTCTATGTACATATCTGATCACATTCATGAATGGAGACGTAGAAGGCATTTAGTGAAAGTATTTATTCCTGATCAAATTTTGGCTGAATAGTTTATTAAATTGTTATTGCCCAAAATTACTGAATATGTGGCCAAAGGAAGCGTTGTTATGGAAGAGAAAGTTATTTCTCACGTTCAGTACCTTGACCTTGTCTATACTTAGTCAAGTACTATGTATGATAAAATCCCCGATTTACCAACACCTGGTCAGTTAACTGCAACTCATTCTGGCTCTCATGCCACTGATGGTGTAATTGGTTCTATCAGTACTGGTAAGAGTAAGAAGAAGTCTTCCAAGACTACTTCTCCTATTATCACTTTACCCAATTCACCTAAAGGATATTCTTCCCTTGAAACTTCCACCGATATCCATGTTGTAGAGACATCTACGACTAAATCTAAAACCAGTGGTAAGAAGAAAGGTAAGAATAAAAAGAAGAAATCTTGAAAAGAGAAAAATGATACAACTAAACCAAATGACGAAAAACGTAAACCTCGATATCCTTGTCTCATCTGTGACCATGATCATTTTACAAAAGAGTGCCCGCATAGAGCCGAGGTATCAAAATTCGTTAAGGGTTCGCCTATAACTGCTTTCTTAAAGGATCCCTTTCCCACTCAAGATAGTAACATTGTTGGATCTTCCTCCAATCCGGTTGAGGATATTTTCATGGTTGCGACGCGATCGCAAGATTACGGTAGTAAAAATACTGGTAAAGAAGTAGAAACATCCAATTCTGCATCGACTATATCTCCCTCAGTTTTTGATCCATTACATATCGAGAAACAAAATCCTGATTTAGTGATTAAACCGCCTACAAAAGGTGTACTTCGTAAATCATCTTTTAATCCACATGTGAGAGCTGCTCAGAATTACAATATTGTTGAATATTTGGCAATTTCCCCTTCAGCAATGTTGGCTTTGGAAGTATTGCAATCATGCCCATCCGAAAGAAAATTACTTTGGTCAGCCTTAGGAGCCGTAGATCTCCAGGATTCGAACCTCATGATCTTCAATTTAGAAAATTTTATGTCGCGCCTACCTCATCAAATGGCTTTTCAGATTCTGGTAATAGTAAAAAACAAGCGTATCTTTCATACTGTTGTTGATGAAGGGGCTTCTACGTGTATAATGTCGATAAAATGTTGGAAATCGCTTGGTTCTCTGACAATCAACCAATCACCAACTATTCTCAAAGAATTTGATGGAAGAGGTTTTCAGCCATATGGTATTTTAAAATATCTACTAATAGAGGTCGAAGGCAAAGTGGTTAATCTAGATGTGGAGGTGGTTGATGCCCCTCTGGATTATAACCTTCTCCTAGGTCGCAGTTGGTCTTACACTATGACTGTTGTTGTATCATTGATCTTTCATCTCATCATATTTCCTCATAAAGGAAAGATCGTTAAGATAGATCAGCTCTCATATTATTCATCCGACCCAACCTCTATTGATAGTATCCAAAATATAGGAAAATCGACTATCCCTTATAAGGATGTTGGAGTAGGTTTGATTAAAGATTCAGCTCTACTGGGAACTTTTTCCCTGCCTCCTCCCAACGTACAAACTCCTATTTCTAATATCAATATGATTACATCAAGTACTATTTCCTTTGATGATCCTTGGATAGTACCTTCAGAATCAGAATTGGATTCTTTCGAGGGCCCAATGCTTTTGAGTCCTTTTGAGATAGCATATCAGCAAGTACAGTCATTTTCTGATACCCCTTCAACCGAATATCATCCAGTGAATGTGATCAATCAGGAGTCATTTTCAATATCGAGTTTAGCTTCGACACTAATTACGGATCCTGCTCAACAATTTTTCCATACTAATGAACATATTCGTGAATTCTTATCGGTAGATGAATTACCATGGGAATATCTATACCATAGGTCTTCATTTCCTGATCTCGATCATTTTGAAAATGATTTTTCCTCCATTTTTACCACTGATTACGTCAAAGAACCTCAGAATCCTCTCTCACATGCCGATTCTAAATTTAATTTAGAAAATATTTCTACGACGGTTCCTCTTGACATTTCAATAAAACCTAGAATTGTTGAAAACATTCACATAGGTGCTTCTTGTACGCCTGAAGAAGTTCAAGCATATAAAGCCTTGTTTCAAGAATTCCACGACATCTTTGCCTAGTCATATGAATAAATGCCAGGAATCAATCCGTCAATCTTTGTACATGAAATTAAGACATACCCAGATTCCAAACCAGTCAGACAGAAATTACGTCAGATTCATCCGAGAAAAGCTACCGCTATCAAAGCAAAAGTTGAAAAATTACTTTGTGCGGGTTTTATTTATCTGATCTCGTTAACAGACTGGGTATCTAATATTGTTTTAGTCAATAAAAAACAAGGAAAAATAAGAGTATGTATCGACTGTAGGGATATAAATCGAGCTTGTCCTAAAGACAATTATCCAACCCCTTACATCGATCAAGTTATCGATGATTGTGCTGGAAGTGAAATGTTCTCGTTCATGGAGGGATTTTCCGGCTATAATCAAATAAACATACTCCCTACAGATCAACCTAAAACAACTTTCATTTGTCCATGGGGAACTTTTGCTTATCGCAAATTACCTTTTTGCCTTAAGAACGTTAGCGCCACTTTTCAAAGGGCCATGTCTTATGCATTTCATGACATTAAACATATTGTGCAGCCCTACCTCGATGATTTTCCTGCTCATTTTTCACACAAAGCAGATCATATTACTCATTTAGGAGCCATTTTTATACGATGTAGGCACTATAGGATTCGTTTGAATCCTCACAAATGTGTTTTCTGCATAGAATCCGGACGATTATTGGGATTTATTGTCTCAACGGCAGGCATTCGTGTCGACCCATCGAAGGCTGAGGTAATCATCAATTTACCTCCTCTTTCTACTCTTTGCCAACTCCAAAGTTTGCAAGGGAAAGAAAATTTTTTACGTCGATTCATTCCTAACTACGCTGAGTTAATGAAAGGTTTCACTAGGTTGTTGAAACATAACATTCCTTTCATTTGGGATGAGGTCGCTGATAGATCTTTTGATGCTTTGAAAAATGCGTTGACCCATGCACCGTTACTGCATCCTCCCAACTACAACCAAGATTAATTTTTGTACCTCACTGCTTCCGATTCCACGATAGGGATGGTTTTAGTTGAGGAAGATGAATTCCATAGTGAACATGTGATTTACTATCTTAGTCGAAATTTGCATCTGACTGAGATCAAATACTCACATGTGGAGAAATTGGCCTTGGAAACTGTTCAAGTTGTCCAACGTTTTCGTCACTACATACTTTTACGCCAAATGACAGTGATCTATGATTGCAACCCTATGATGTACATCTTGACCAAACAATTGCTAGGGGGAAAATACTCCAAATTTATTGTTATCCTGTAGGAGTTTGATTTGGAGTTTGAAAAGTCCAAATCTAAGAAATCATTGATATTTGCTGAACTTATGTGTGATTTCCCACGTACTGATACAGAAACTGTGGCGGAACAACCAATCGCGGATGAATCCTTGTTTCTTATTAGTACCATTGATCCATGATATGGAGATATTATTGTATATCTTCAAACCCAATCTTTTCAGCCTAAGCTTTCATGGTCACAACGATGAAAAATTCATTTCCAGTCTCAACAATATCACATTTTCGGCGACACACTCTACCGTCATGGTGCGAACTCGAGTTTTCGACGTTGTCTAACTCATGACGAAGTCGAAAAGGTTTTAAATGACAATCACTCCGGATCATGTGGCGGTCATATGTCTGGGTACGCCACAGCCCAAAAGATATTGCGCGCAGGTTATTTCTGGCCATCCATGTTTAAAGATTGTACTTACGCGGTCCGAAAATGCCATAATTGTCAAATATTCGATCGAAAAATGCGTGCACCACCTGCTCCTCTTCACCCCATAATTGTTGTCGGTCCTTTTGCAAAATGGTGCATCGATTTCGTTACATGTAACCCTCACTCGGTCGGGGGGCATGGGTACATTATTCTAGAAGTAGACTATTTTACCAAATGGGCCGAGGCGATACCTACATTTGCGACAGATGGAAAAAATGCAGCTACTTTCGTATTCAATCATGTGATTGCTCATTTCGGTGTACCCCAAATGATAATTACTGATCACGGGAGCCATTTTTCGAAATATCATGATGACCGAGTTAACATACCAACTTGGCCTGTGCCATGACAGTTCTACACCATATTATCCACAGGCCAATGGTTTAGTTGAAGAGATTAATAAAGTTTTAGTCACCATGATTAAACGAATCATTGGAATTCATAAGTCAAATTCGCATACCATGCTCTTTTCAGCACTTTGGGCATATCGAACCTCAGCAAAAACATCGACAGGTTTTATCCCTTTTCAACTGGTCTATGGTTTAGAAGCGGTATTACCCACTGAATGCGAGATACCATCACTCCAACTAGCCATAGAGTTATTACCAGAAACTTCTGAAGAGGAGAAACATTTTTTATACTTGGCTCAATTAGATGAGAATCGGCGCACCACTGCATTAGCTACCGAGGCTCATGCGAAAAGAATGAAAGCTCAGTATGATAGAAGTGTTACCACTCGTAATTTTTCAGAAGGAGACCTAGTTTTGATTTATGATCAAGCCAACGATAAAATAGGGGCTGGGAAATTTTAACCCATGTGGCATTGTCCTAATATTGTCAAGCGGCAGCTTGAAAAAGGGGCCTATGAATTAACTGATTTTGACGGGGTCTCTTTGGGTAAACCCAGAAATGGACTTTATCTGAAGAGATATTATGTTTGACTTCGTGTGGAGATCTTCTCTGTATATTAGTTACTTTCTAGCTGGTGTGCTATATATTAGAAACGTGTGCTTAACGTAAGTGTGCTCTTACTATTATTCCCGCTTATCTGGATACTTTTGATATCGCAGATGTCAACGTCCTTTCAAAAGTATATTGGTTTCGCTGATGGCGCTTGTTGTAGTACAGGAACATCTCTTCCGCAACTTGGGTTATTTACTCATCCACTGATGAGTTAGTATCGATGCATGGGGTAAGTCTCAGTCAAACGACGAACAATATTGCCGAATATAGTGCAGTTATTGAATTATTATCGGAATCCATTTCATTTGGAATTTGGAGTTTTATCATTAAGTTAGATTCTAAACTCGTTGTATTACAGTTAAATCAAGTATATGCCATTAGAAATCCAGTATTATTAAGATTATTTTTAAGGGTTCATCTCTTGGAACGAGAGTTCGATTATATTGAATATCAACACATTTCAAGAAATTTAAATACATTAACAGATGCAATTGCTTCTAATGTTATAAATAGACATTTGCGATAACAAAGTAACAAATCAACATTCCATAACATGATTGGACAGGTAAAATGGAAATAATAATATATCATAGTATAGATGTAGTGTTCAAAAAATAGTACATCGTCTTCGATCATAGGCTCAAAACGCCTTATGATCAGAAAAAAGTGATACAAAAATGAGTCTACAAGTCAATCATCCACTATCCGTGGTGATGATCACAATAATACACCACTTCTCGTGCCACCCTAGTCAAAAACCTCCTAAATGGACTAGGAATACCTATGACATATCTCTGTAGATGGAGCGAGATATCATCTATAGTAGTCTCAGGAATATCTATAGTGAGCCGCTCCAAATGGTGCTCTAAATCACTCAGGATCTCTACAGTTTGATCCTGTGGGGGTGGTTGCAGAGAATGGCTGGTCAAGTTGGACCCACATCTGCATTTGAGAATTTTTGTTATCAGTTTTGGAAGATTTAAAAACAAAATAAAAATTAGAAATTAGAAAATGTCAAAAGAGATTTTTTACCTGACTCATCCCACTAAGCTCCTGGAGGAAGGGGTATCTCCTGGTCACCACAAAAGTCCATGCCAGCATAAGGAAAATCCTCTATAACAAAAATTTGGCGTTCCAACCAATGAAAGTATGTAGAGGGAAATCGCACAATCTCCCCACCTTCACTGTGGCGGGCCATAAAAGCAACCCAACGAACCATCCTAGGCTCTCAAGGCCGACCAACATCGATAGGAATATGCTGCGGGGCTAACATGGGGATCCTCTCTAGAGTAAAGGTGACTACAATGGACCCATATTCAAAGTTTTTTAGCTTCCCATTCTTTGCTCTGGTAAGTTGGCCTTTCACATTTGCCAACACTGCTTCGCACTAGTTGAATATGGTGCCTCGAAAGCAATCTACTGCTATGCGCATCTGAGAACCAGTGGCTACATGCAAAGCTGCACTTCCACACAACTTGACAATGGTAAAAGCGATCACTTTCAGCTCTGGATGGATGATAGTTTTTATGTCAATCCGTTTTTCCTGGGGATTAGCCTCATCGTTGCAGAACTCTAATTATAGGCTGGCAACAGACTGGCCACCTGGCCTAGCCCCAAAAAGAGATAATGGTTTGCCTCTCTTGGAAAAACCAATCAAAAAATAGATGTCTTTCAGCTCAATCTCGAGCCGGTGACCTCTGATCACAAAACACTGGTCCTGAACATCCCATTTACTTACCAGCCAAGTAAGAAGATCCACTTGAGCTCTCATGCCACTGATAGCCCAAAATTTGTAAAGCCCGCATGCTCTTAAAGCTTGCAAAGTAGGTTGATGATTTATCGCTACTTCATCTACCTCTTCGTGCTCCCGTTCTCGCCAAATAAGCATTGTAGATATCCTACAACAAGTAAAATGAACGATTAGAATCATTTTCAAGCAAAAAATTTGGGTAATTTAGGAAGAAAATATGTTTTTGAATTTGTCACGGTGCCTCCACACTTTACGGTCAAGGACAGTGCGTAGATACGCACGGGCCCTGTGTTAAGAGTGCGGGGCCCCGAAATTTTTCTTTGTAGAAAAATGTCGGGGTCCATAGGTACCTAATGCATTAGGTGTGGACCTCCGAGGGCGAATTTTTTGGCATATTTTCCTCCCAAAAATGAAATTTTGACCCTAAATTAAAAAATTGAATGGATGAAATGCAAGATAAGGAGGTTGTGGATTACCTAAAATAGACGGTTTTCGATTCCGGCGGTTGGTTTGCCCAGAATCTTCTCCGAAGCGGTTTTTTCTCAGAGCTCTAAAAACTTTACTCCAAATTCAAACGGTAAAAATGAACTTGAAAAACTCCTTTTTATAAGTTTTTTCGAATAGATGAATTTTAAATTTGCTTATTTTTCACTTTAAAAATCAGTTTTTCAAACTATTCTTTTACTATTGAAACATGTATGTTTAATTTTTCAATTTTTTGTGCAGAATAATGGATTTTTCAAGAAAAATGGTCATTTTTGACGAAGACTAAACTTTTATCACTTTTCGGGCTCTTTAAATTTTATGAAAAAACAAAACCATGGAGTCCTCTTTTAAGCCCTTTTCAGGCTCTCTAAAAATGAAAATATCGCCAAGTGCTTAACTATTTGATCTCGTTAAAGTAAATAAACAGTTGCCCCTTTAGTATAAGTTTACCCCTTTTCCGAAATGAAATGGAATATTTACGAAAAAGGTATACGTTGACTAATCATGGTCAATAGAGTTCTCTCTTGCATTATTTTATCCTTTTTCGGGCCTGAGAGACTAAATTTACGAAAAAGAATACCCATGGAGTTTTCTTAAGTTTTTTCTTCTGACTCCCTAAAAATGAAAAAAACCGAGTTTCTCCTATACTAGACTCATTAAAATTTAACAGTAAAGGACATGTCGATTACAAACAGGAATGGACCACTCCTTCTTAGGATTCGATTTTAAACTAAGTTGGACTCATCCGGAGGATGAGCTTATAAACAAGAAAATGTTATCCTCCTCAAGCTTATCAAAAATAAAGAGGTACTTGCAAGAAATGGTGGGGGAAAAGAGAGAAAAATAGATTCGTTTGTTATACTTTGATTTGTAAAAGCATTACACCACTCTTGAACATGACACTTTTTTTCGCACTTCTACCTGGGTTGGGAAATCCTTTGCCTATCAGTTAGTCAAATCACATTGAAAGTCTTTAGCCGGTTTCTGGGTATTAGCTTAGGGAAACTATCACCAAACCATTTGCAGTGTCATTATGTGTTCAAGAGGATAGTCAAACAAACCATTCATCTACAAACACTTGTCTCCATTCCCGTTGACCATCCCTGAGTCAGTCCTTGCAAAAAAAAAAATTCTTCAAAACTTGATCTATGGTTTCATGTCGTGAGCTTGCTTACGACGGATCAATTTCTATCGACGACAGCTCATCATCTAGGAAGTTGATCTAGAATTCGTCAGTACCTTGGAATCTAAATGCCTTAATGGCAGGTTTCTCACCTTCGACGATAGGTTACATCATTGACCTTCGATCAAACGATTCTGTGAAATGTTCAACTTCAGATCACATATTCGCATTTCGTGGATTGTACTGAGTACTTTGAGAGCCATTGTCATTATTGGCGGTTTCTCTCACACTTGTTAACAGTTCACATCATTGATTGGTAATAAAGTGGTTTCTACCATGTTCGACTTCAACACATTTAATCGCATGGATAGAATCGTACTAGTTCGGGAAGCAGAAATCAAGACCCTGGATCTAGTTTCCACCATCCAGGCTGCGAGGAGTTTTATTATTCATCATGAAGTAGACGATTCATTACAGATGGCTGCGTCCATGCTGTGTCTACACTATTGATGTAATATTAAAATAATTTCTGTATCAGAACAAGTTTAGTTAGTTTTGATCTGAGTATGGGAATGCCTACCTCAGTGATGATATATATATATAAATGTGTTGCGTTGAATGATTTTATAGGGTTCTAACTGGAGTGCCCACAGGCTAATACTTGAAATGATAAAGCACATCACTCTTCGAATATTCTCAGATTTCGCACTTTAGGGGGCAATTTGTTACACTGAAATTTGTCACCATGACATTTTAGTACTCCCTTGAAAGTCTACAATATCAAAGTTCCCAAAGTCAAGCCTTGAAACTAAGAGAAAAGCTCATAAAAGCCTTAAAACTCTGGTACCACACTTTCTCCTAGTTTTTCCTGCAGTCCCGCACCTTTTGGCTATAAATCATGCGTAGCCAAGCGCACTTCCTATTCATTAAAAGTGAGGACCCCTGTAAAAGATTAGAAAAGGTGCAAGTAAAACCTAGAAGCTCAGTTAAAGTCATTTTTAGAAGCTTCTGGAAACATTCCTGCAGTGGAAAGTCCACTCATTTCATGTTCATGCATCCCATCGAATAAGGAGCTAACCCCTTGATGTAAGGAACTAATCCCTTTGAAGTAGGATTCTATCCCTTCTTGTATGGAGTTGTAACCTCCTCTCTTTCACTATAAAAAGAGGCATAGGGTAGCCTCAAGGGGTTACAATTGATGAGTTGAAGTTTTAGTATTGTTGGAGGCGAAGTGCTATTGAAACTTAGACTCTTTTAGCTGAGATTTCATGTGGGAAGGATTACATACCTATATGTATCTCAGTTGGAAGAGTGCAAGGCTGATAGGAGTAAAGGAAACGCCTGTTCTGAACCCTAGGAAGGCCTATATGACATCAAGGCAGACATAGTTGTAAGGCTCTTCCTTATTTAAGTTAATACAAATAAATCTGTTTTTCTCAATAAGCTATCAATTGATTGGTTTATTTTATGGATTCCTTGATCACCATAATGGATATGATTTATGAATATATGCTATGTAGGTGCTATTTGATGTTTGTTTGTTTTTTATTGCAGATCTTCGAAGATAAATATTTCGGGCGACTGAAGGACTACTACTACAAACAAGCGTTGGATCAAAGGTAAAATCGTTAAACCTTTATAGCATTTAATTATGAATCGCAATATATCTAGAGAAAGAGAGTTTTGTTTGTTCGTTTGTTGCTAGTTGTCCGTAGGACACTTGGGAGGTCTGTCTTGTCTGCAAGAATGACTTATCCATCCAACAGGTAGGGTAGGATTAACAAAGTTTTCCCATGTTATCTGATGTTTTTTTAGCTCATGAATGATAATCAATTTAATCAAGCCATGGTGACTGACAATTTATTGAGGATTTTTAGTTGTTAAAATTGGACAACTAGGTCCAAACTCCATGTTGTGATGCTCAGATGAAGATTCTGATATTTTTATTGGATTCCTCTTTCGGAGAGGTGTAAGATCCATATAAAATTTATCTTAATCCGATGAGCAAAACATTTGTTTTGAATTTATTATTTATAATAAAATATATGTGCAAGTCGGCCTTAAGGTTTTACACCCCCAGTAGATGTGTCACACACCTCAATGATGGATATAAAAACAGTCAAAGTTGGAGAGCATTTCACACTCACTCAACACACATCTTCTTCTCTTCTCTGATTTAGTATGAGCTCCTTGGAGGACGAATTCAGCTCACACGTGGGAAAAAGGACGAGTTTATACAGCCAAGAAGAAGGACGCAGATTACTGCAGCTAGGGCTTCCAAGGAAGTTTGACCAACGTTGACTTTGGTCAACGCATGGTCCAAAGAGGCTGAAATTTATTGGAGACTTCGATTTTAGGAGGCCGTACACATTGGCACAAGAATCGAGGTCAAAAGGTTGACCGAAGTTTGAGCTGCATTGACTTTTATGTTGTTGCCCTGCGTTGACTTTTCTGGACAGCGTTGACTTTTCTGGAGTTGACTTGTGTTGACTTGGTGACTGATTTGAGGATTGTTGTGACACATTCTGGGTTGGCTGATCAAGGAGACTTTGCTGGTTGAAGCATCCTGTTGACCGCCGTAACGCACCATCACATTTTCCTATTTCTGGTTTGTCTTCCATAGATCCACTAGTATGTTCTATCAGCATTTTACTTAATTGTTTGGGTGATTGCTGTAATAAAAGTAAAGTTGCATCAAGCATAGCACATCTACAAAAATTTACATGGTATCAGAGGTGAGGTGAAGACAAGCCCTAACTTTAGCAATCACCATCTAAGAAAATGGGTTCCACAAGTTATGAATTCAAGGAGAATGACAAGCTGACTGGAAGGGATGACTTCCATGCTTGGAAGATGATATTAGATCTCAAATTGGAAGACCATGATCTCATGGATCATGTACTGGGTAAGATACAAGAACCTCCATCCACTGCTTCTGCTGCTGCTAAAACCAAGTATAAGAAAGGGGAGATCAAAGCAAAGCTGATGATCAGGAAATCCATTCATAAAAGTCTGGTAGCCTACATCTATGAGTTGGGCATATCCAAAGAGATATATGATAAATTGATCCTAATGTTCAAAGTTAACAATGTGAACCAAGTGCTATTCTTCAAGAATCAATTGAAGAATCTGAAGAAAGGCCGGGATGAGTCTGTCCAAGCATACTTTCTGAAATTGACCGAAATCAGGAACAATCTGCTGGCTATTGGGGAGACAATAGCCGATCGTGAGATGGTACTCACCGCACTTGGAGGGCTCCCATATGAATGGCAAGTTTTCAGTACTACCATTCTTAATAATAGTAAAATTCCTAACTTTGACGAGCTACTGTCAAGATGTATGCAAGAAGAGACAAGAATGAAGGAATTCGAAAATGACAAAAATGCTGCCTATGCTGCTCATTCTAGAAAAAAGAACTCTGGTGGTCCTAAGAAAAAAGGAAGAGCTAGGGCCCAAGGAAAGAAGGGCAAGTGTTTCACTTTTCATGGGCCTGGTCACTATGCTAGAGAATGTCCTTTCAAGATGGATTCTCCCGATAGTGATGACAACAACAACAACCAGAGGAATGGAAATCAAAGAAACGACGGGTCCAAAGGAAAGAGGAAGGCTCCCTCTGGCGGAAAAAATCAACCTTTCAAAAGGTCTAGAAACTCCAGGTATGAGGAGTCTAATGCTGTTGATAAAAGAGATGAATACATTCTTGTATCTGCTCTCTCTGCTGCATCCCCGCCTGACACCTTGGATGTTTGGCTAATAGATAGTGGTGCCTCAAGACACATCACTGGGTTCAAGGAAGCACTCTCTGACATGGTTGAGAAGGATACCAATCTGGAAATTATCCTTGGAGATAATGCCACATATCCCGTGAGAGGGACAGGGACTGTGACCCTCCACTTGTCTCAAGGACAAGTCCTACATTTGCAGGATGTACTCTATGTACCAAAATTGAAGAAGAACCTTGTGTCTATATCGGAAATTGAAGACAAAGGCTTCAATGTGGAATTTATTGATGGAAAGGTGTGCATGTGGAAGAAGAATCTCAAGGAAGCTATTGTGATTGGTTTTAGAGTTGGAACACTCTACCAGGTTGAAGGAAGTCCACTAGGAGCTATGACATGTGATACTATGCGACAAACTGAACTATGGCACCGGAGGTTTGGACACCTTCATTACAAGGCCCTTCCCGAAGCAAGGAAGGTGGTGACAGGGATGCCCGACTTTGGAAATAATCATGAAGGTGTATGTAAGGGTTGTGCAGAAGGAAAGCATACAAGGGGACCTTTCCCCGCAAGTGTCATAAAGACATCTGATGTTTTGCAACTGGTCCATTCTGATCTATCTGGTATGCTACCTGTGACATCCCTGGGAGGATGTTCTTACTATATGACATTCATTGATGACTTCTCCCACAAAACTTGGATATACTTCTTGAAGAAGAAGGATGAGGCTTTCATGTGGTTCCGTACCTTCAAAGCCTTGGTAGAAAATATGACAGGGAAGAAGATCAAGATTTTGAGGACCGACAATGGCACTGAATATGAGTCAAATGAGTTCAAGGACTTTTTCAGAGAAGCTGGCATTACGAGGGAGACTACTACTACTTATACTCCTGAGCAGAATGGTGTTGTTGAACGAAAGAACCGGACCATTGTGGAAGCTGCCCGTGCCATGCTATGTGACCAGGGTCTACCGAAGTTTCTGTGGGGAGAAGCTGCAAACACTGCTGTGTACATTCAAAACCGATGCCCTCATTCCGCTCTGGACTCCAAAACTCCCGAAGAGGTTTTCACTAGTAAGAAACCTGATGTCTCACATTTTAGAATTTTTGGATGTCCTGTTTATTTTCATGTGCCAAAAGAAAAGAGAAGTAAGCTGGATGCTTCTGGGAAGAAAGGAATGTTTTTGGGCTACAGTGAAACTTCTAAGGCCTATAGAGTCTATGTACATTTGTTTTGAATTTATTATTTATAATAAATTATATGTGCAGGTCGGCCTTAAGGTTTTACACCCCCAGCAGATGTGTCACACACCTCAATGATGGATATAAATACAGTCAAAGTTGGAGAGCATTTCACACTCACTCAACACACATCTTCTTCTCTTCTCTGATTTAGTACGAGCTCCTTGGAGGACGAATTCAGCTCACACGTGGGAAAAAGGATGATTTTGTACAGCCAAGAAGAAGGACGCAGATTACTGCAACTAGGGTTTCCAAGGAAGTTTGACCAGCGTTGACTTTGGTCAACGCATGGTCTAAAGAGGCTAAAATTTATTGGAGACTTCGATTTTAGGAGGCCATACACATTGGCACAAGAATTGAGGTCAAAAGGTTGACCGAAGTTGGAGCTGTGTTGACTTTTATGTTGCTGCCCTGCGTTGACTTTTCTGGACAGCGTTGACTTTTTTGGAGTTGACTTGTGTTGACTTGGTGACTGATTTGAGGATTGTTGTGACACATTCTGGGTTGGCTGATCAAGGAGACTTTGCTGGTTGAAGCATCCTGTTGACCGCCGTAACGCACCATCACATTCTTCTGTTTCTGGTTTGTCTTCTATAGATCCACTGGTATGTTCTATCAGCATTTTACTTAACTGTTTGGGTGATTGCTGTAATAAAAGTAAAGTTGTATCAAGAATAGAACATCTACAAAAATTTACATTAGCTCTTCTAACCCGAACAACAATATTATGCAATACATAATTTAGAAAAAAGGGCAAATTAACTGAAAATTTTCACTTGAGAACAACTAATAGTTTAAGTTGATGGGACTTTACCACATCCTGGCATCTGTCGCATGTGATATATCTTTGAATGAAGACTACCAATTCTTGTCAAGGTTGCTGCAAGGATGCAAGATTAATACCTTTCCCTTTTCGTTCCAGTGGCTCACCTAGGTCCTGGTACATTGAAATTGCTTCTTGTAGAAGGACGTGTTTATCAGTCTTCTTGTAGGAGACTGGTATAATTATTCTTTTGACTATGGTATGCCCTTCCCACAGGTTTTGCAAGAATTCAACTATTGTCTCTATATTAAACCCTTGTAGTTTGTGTAGATATGGAATCCCATCATCTTGCTGGAGAATGGTGCGAGCTGATTCTGAGGCTTGAAAAATTATGGGTTCATTGCAGATAGAAATTCCACCCATGGCTACTGTGTTTTTAGAACTGGTTTCTTCCTCTGCTTGTGTTTCTTTCTGCTCTGTTAGTTAAAACATCATAAACACTGCATGCGCCTTTTATAAAATATATTATTAAAAATATGACGTAAATGCAGTAATTCTTTCGTCTAATCAACATATCCAAAGGGAGTCCCATGGCTAATTTGCATGCCTATTCATTATGAATATTCGTACCCCCTCCAATGAGAGAAGGGCATCCATGGCCTTAAAGCTCAAGAAAAGGGGAAAGGTGATAACAATCATGAATTCACATGAAGTAAAGGTTCAGGTGGAAATGACCGAAGGGGAGAAAAGCAGAATAACAATTATTATGAAAAAGATGTCCTATTTTGACGGCATAATATGAGGAAAGCATGACAGGTGATAGATTATGATTGGTGTTGTCATCCCTTAATTCAACATGAAAAGATAATTCAATCATAGTTAATTATGCGGGTAGGTAGTGATAACATTTATTCAAGCATTGCATTTATTTTCAGGAATGGATCAATAGGAAATAGGGCATATAAAATTAAATGGCTATTGTTAGAAAAATACTTCAATACCACAAGCAGAGCCACTGATATCAGTAGACGTCCATAGGCTCAACATTGTTTCTATTTTAACGTGGGAATGAGCCAGAATCCTCTATTTAAAAGTAGACATTTTTCTTTTTTTTATAGAGAGACCACTATGCTGGTGTGGTGGCTAGATGGTCATAGTGCCATTCACAGGGATTTTAACAGAGTGATTAGGCCAGCTCGTGATGAGACCTCCTATCCTTCGAGAAGGTCACTACCCTGGTGTGTTGTTCATTGTGAAAATTTCACCTATTAAACCCTCATGATCATGGTAGGTTGGCTCATGATGAGACCCCCTATTCTCTCTTCTTAAAAAAAAAATCACATAGACATAATATTTTCTTTTTTAAAAGTAGACATTTTGTTTGTTTTATGGAGAGACCACTGTGCTGGTGTGGTGGCCAGATAGTCATAGTGCCATTCACGGGGATTGTAACAGAGTGATCAGGCCGGCTCATGATGAGACCCCCTATTCTCTCTTAAAAAATTTGCACATAGACATAATATTTTTCTTTTTATTTATAAATGGAGGGAGGCTAATTAACTCCTTAAGAGTTAGGGATGGTGTAAGAAGTAAAAATAATGCCAATACAATTAATATTCTTATTCCTATATCCTCATGTCAAAGAAAATTACTACTTGAGAGTGTAAAAATATATACCGGCATAAGACTATGGAAATGAATTGTGTAACAGTATGTCTAAACAGGAGATATCTAGCCCTTCATTATACAGATAAACCATGTCAGCTTCCATAGTAGAGATTTCCATCAAAATTTCAAAATATCATAATATTAATAATATCACTACTTTTCTCCTCTTCAGGTGCCAATTAATTTTCTTAAAATGGTTTTTATGGAGAGGATGTGTAAATGAAGAGTGGATATTCAAAAAGAAATAATAAAAAGATAAAAAATTATGAAAAAAAAGAGAAAGAAAGAAAAAAAAACATGCTAGAAAAGAAATCAGACGTTCAATTTGAGTGAAAAATAGTTATTTAATTCGATTGAACAACAATTGTTCAATGGATTGAAAAAAAAAAGTAAAATCACGCTAAACAAAAAAACAACCGTTCATTTGAATAGAATGGAAATTGTTCAATTTGATTGAACATCAATTGTTCAATTTGATTGAACAACAACTGTTCAATGGTTTGAACAACAGAAATAAACACACTAAAAAAACGCAGTCATTCATTCGAATTGAATGGCGACTATTCAATCTGATTGAAAAACAACTGTTCAATTCGATTGAACAACAACTGTTCCATGGATTGAACAACAAAAGTAAAATCACGCATCGAAAAAACAACTGTTCATTTGAATTCAATGACAATTGTTCAATTGAATTGAACAACAACTGTTCAATGGTTTGAACAACATAAATAAACACACTAAAAACACATTCATTCAATTGAACTGAACGATAGGAATTGAACAGCAATTGTTCAATGGATTGAACAAAAAAAAACACAAAAGAAAGAAAAAAGAAAAAGAATGTAGCTGTGAGCATCAAAAGAATGAAAAAAAAGAGATGGAATTCTTATGTACAACAATGAGAAGAACTATAAATTACAGGAAACATATATACAATATTTACAAGAGGAAATAACAATTTTTTATGAACTTAAAGTTGTCGGGCCATATCCTTTGCATCTAAATTTGGATGGTGGGGTCGTCACGCACCTGTGGCAGAAAGACTCTTTCGTAAGTGGTTTATGATAGAGGTGCACTCGGTGTCCATTGACTCAAAAGGTAGAGCCAGATCCATCTATGGTGGTCAAGGTAATGGTACCATTTCCGTGCACTTCTTGAATTTCGTATGGCATGAGCCACCTTGTTTGTAACTTACCCGGGAAGTATTAGAATCTGGAGTAGTAGAGGAGTTCCCAATATCTATTCTGGAATGTCTTCTTTTTGATGAGGTTGTCATGCCACTTAGCTTGTTGTTGTTGAATAATTGCAGTACGCTATAGAGCAAGTAGTCGTGCTTCATCCAATTCATTTAATTGTCGGATTCTTCTAAATTGGGCCTCCGTCAAATCCAACCCCACTTCCTGGGTTGTTCTCAGAGTATTTATTTCAAATTCAATAGAAAAAATTTGTTCACTTCCAAATTTCAGATGGTACGGAGAATATCCGATGGTGTTTCACCACATTGTGCGATAAGCCCACAAGGCCTCTAGCAGTCTAGTAGCCCAATCTCATCGATGTGTTGAAACTATTTTAGTGAGAATTGCCTCAAGGACTTTATGGGTGCTTTTGACTTCCCATTCTCCTGCGGGTGGTAGGGAGAGGTGACACTATGGGTGACATAGTGGTTCTTTAGAGTGGCCATGATTTTATTTCCCACAAACTATGCCCCTCCATCGGTTATCACTTCCCTAGGTAAGCCATATCGCACAAATAGCTCAAAAACAAAATTGATCACAGATTCTTCTGTAGCTCTCGACAAAGCCATTGTTTCTACCCACTTTGTCATGTAATCTATGGCAACCAGTATGTAGGTATTTTGATTCGATGGTGGGTTGAATGGTCTAACAAAGTCTAGTGCCCACCGTTCAAAAGGTTCTACTACCAATTGTGGTTGCAATGGAATCTCATCAATTTGGCTAGGGTTGCTCATTCTTTAGCAACTATCGCAAGATTGGACATATTTCTTGGCATATTTAAAAATTGTAGGCCAATAGTAGCCCATTTGTAATACTTTGTGCCCTGTCCTGCAATATGAAAAATGGCTGCCACATGGTTCATCATGATAGGCCCTTAGGATGTCATAAATCTCGTCTTCTTTGATGCATCTGCGTATATGCATATCAACTCCTGTATGGAAAAGATATCCACCGATCGAGGAAAATCTAGCACTGCGCTGGACAATCAGCTTCCATATCTTTGTTGTCAAGTGTCTTGGCATCTTTCCTACTGCCAGATAATTCGCTCCATTTGCATACCATGGTGTTTTGAATGCTACAACGAACAAATGCTCATCAGGGAACTGATCCTCCATCACTAGTGGATCATTTGACTTTGGAACTCTAGACAGGAAATCTGCAACTACATTCTCTTTTCATGGACGGTCCTTGATTGTTATATCAAATTACTGTAAAAGAAACAACCAACGAGTCACTCTTCCATTTGTAATAGGTTTATTAGCTAAGTATCTAATGGCAGAGTGATCGGTATACAGGAATACTTGATAGCCAGTTATATAATTTCTAAATTTATTAATAGCATAAATGACAACCAAGAACTCCTTTTCATTCACTTTATATTTTAATTTGGCAGGAGTGAGATTCTTGCTGATATAGTAAATAGCATAGGGCTTCTTGTCCTCTTCTTGACTGAGAACCACCCCTATCGTTGTGTCAGATGCATCTAAGGAAGCTCCCAATTGGGGCCGCGTAAGACTGGTGCAGTCGAGACCAGTTTCTTCAAATCTGAAAAAGTTGTGTCACATTTGTCAAACCAATGGAATTTGACATTTCCAGTTAATGCATACAAGGGTGCAACAATTTGTAAGAAATTATTTATAAACCTATGGTAGTACCCTGCATATCCAATGAAACTATGTATGTCTGTCTGAGTACAAGGTGTGGCTAATAAAATAATTGCCTCTACCTTTGGCGGATCTACCTGTATTCCAAGTGCAGAGATGTAGTGTCCTAGGATCACTCCTTCGGTCAAACACAATCTAGTAGAAATACATCGTTCCAATACTTTTTCTAGTGTTTGGAGTTCCTGGTCAAAGTCATCTCCATATCGAGTAAAGTCGTCCATGTAAACCTCAAGCCCTTCATTTATTAAATCAGAAAAAATGTTGATTATGGCCCTTTGAAATGTTGCTGGGGCATTGCATAGTCCGAACAGAAATACCCTATAGGTGAATGTACCCCAAGGGCAGGTAAAGGTCGTTTTATCTTGGTCTTCAGGGGATATCTGGATTTGATTGTAACCACTGAAACCATCAAGAAAAGAGAAGAATTGATTTCCTGCCAATGTATCAAGGACCTGATCAATAAAATGGAGGGGGACGTGGTCTTTATGTGTTGCTTTATTCAGTTCTCTGTAATCCACACAGATTCGCCACTTACCATTCTTTTTAGGAATGACTACTATAGGAGAGACCCATTTGTTGTCTGAAACAGGATAAATGAAGTTTACATCTAGCATATTTTGTAATTCATCTTTTACAATGTCTTTCAGATGCGAGTTTAACCTCCGTTGAGGCTGTTGAATAGGTCGAGCATCCCTTTTAGCATAAATGTGATGTGTGCATAGTTAAGAATCTATACCCTTAACGTTTAGGTAGTCCTAAGCAAAGGATCCCTGATATTTTTGTAAAATTTTAATGAGATTTTGCTACTATTTACTATCCAGACTGCCATTGATATTTAAAACTTTTCATGGCTCAATTTCAATTGGCATGCTGTTGCGAACAACAGTCGTGGGTATGTGCTGGTTATCAATTCCTGCTAAGGGGTCCTCTTGTGCTTCGTTATCAAGAACTGCTTTTAACATTTGGCACTTTAAATTTTGTGAAGTAGATGGTTGGTTCATGAAGTTATTGATTACATCATCTTCAATTTTATCTCTGAATTCGAGTGCTTCAATTATTGTTAGTGGTGAATGGATGTTTTGTTCCCAATATGTATGTGGTTGTTTGTGAATATTTATGGTGGGAAGACTTGGTTTGGTAGGAGGGTATATAGAAATATTCTTTATGGCATCTTCTCTAGCAATGGTCATGCTGCCTATTCGACAGCCTATGTAAGCATCGGCTGTCGCTAACCAAGGTCGTCCTAATATCAGGGGATGTCCATCTAACCTACTTTTTGGGTTAATAACTAAAAAGTATGTTGGGTACTCCCATGAGTCTACATAAACTAGGATGTTCTGTAATATACCTTCTGTTTTGATAATAGATTTTTCCGCAAGTTCCAGCAAGGTAGTTGTGGGTTCCAAGGTTGTTATCCCTAACTTCTCGCAGGTTTCTGTAGTTAAGATGTTAATGGCCACCCCCAAATCAACTAATGTGTTTGAAAATGAGTGGCCAGAGATCTATATTGTGACTATGGGGGTTTCTTGGATCCTCGTATTTTATTGGTGTTTATTTACCCAAGAGTAAGTCTGATAGTGCTCCCACTACATGAACAGTTGGTATAGTCTTTGCTTTCCTCACTTTCTTTTTTATGCACAGTTCTTTAATTGTTTTAGCATAGATAGGAATGTCTTGTATATCCCGTAGGAGAGGAATTTTAATGCAAATATTTTTTTAATTCCCCTAGGAGATAAAAATATGAAGAGACTATTAGTTTATGTAGTGTTAATCTCTCAGGGAATGGAGGGGAGGAAATAATAAGGTTTTCAGGATCTTTTTGGTCAACTGTGTCCCTCCCCTACTCTATCTCTAGTTCTGTCACAGTTGATTGTTTAGGTATAGTTGGAATTTCAGACTCAAGTTGTGGCAAGGCCGTATCTTCTTCAGGTGAAATAACACACCCTGATCTCAGCCTAAGTTCATTGCATTTCTTTTGTTCTATTTCGGGGTTTGGGTTCTCAACAATTTGGATTAGCTGAACCGGTTTGTTATTGGGATTAGGATTGGGTTGAGCTGGCAGTTGAGGACACATAATAGGCTGAGGATTATGTTGGACTGGGTATGTAGCTAGTAATGTGGGTTGATTCTGAGCCCCTGTTCCCATAGGTAAATTGGTCATTCTCAAGGGTCGCTGCCAGTTTTGAGACCAATTTGTATTCTTTGAAGTGGAGGCAGGCCACTAGAACTGATATGGATTGTTTTTCCAGTAAGGGGGAGAAAACGGAAAACTTGACCAACTATTACCTAAAGGGGATTATGTTGGCCAATGAGGCATGGAAAATTATTGGGATGGCCAGACATAAAAAGGTGATTGGCCCTGCCATGTTGTTCCAGGGTTCTGTTGATTAAATTGTGGAGGAGAAAAGAATTGAGACAGGTCTTGTGGCATACCTGGTCATGGTTTCCACTTCCGACGTTGATTCATTAGATACATTGGTTCTATTTCTTCTTCTACTTCTTTAAAAACCGCTTTCAACCCTGGTAGTGAAGGGCAATGATCAGTGGCATGGTCCTTGGTACAAATAGCACATGTCTAGACCTTGTCTAATGGACACTCTCACTGGTTGTGCTTCTTCCGATAGTGTGGGAAAAAAACAGCTAAGTTATGTTCCGCTAAAGATTGCTTCTACTTGGATTTTAGGACATCTAGCTGCGTTGTGAGGGTACCTAAGATATCAATTTTAAAATCTTCTAAAATATTACTGAATTATGCTCTGGTCACGTTGGAGCCTGACTATTTATAATTCCTTGTAACTGAATCTCGTCCGGTTGGCCTGCTTCGCGTACTACCTCAAGAGCACCTCATGCACAATGAGATAATGTCATCATATTATTCTTGATATATGTCCCCTTTTCCCATTATATTAAGTGTTTGGACCCATTCTTCTTTCATTCAATTAATCATTGTTTCTTTTAAAATATCTTTAGACAATGTAGTATATAAAGATCTTTGCAAATTATATTGAAATATTTCAAAGTATTCTTCTAATGTCTCATTGTCTTTTGCAGACATATTGAAAATTTCATCTTTTAGTTCTCGAGTCTGGCAGTAGTCTTGATATTTTTTAAGAAAAGAGAATTTCATCTGATCCTAGCTAATAATGGTTCCTCCACCGAGCCCCATAAACCAACGTAATGATGTCCCATTCAAAGTAGAGGGAAATAGTTTCAGTTTCTATGGGTCAATGGTGTAGTCATATCCCCCACATAAGACATAAAATTCAAATAAAAATGCATCCGGATCTTCCGAGGTCATCCCATGGAAGGTGGGGATGTTTTGTAATAGAATATATTTCATAGGGGAATTTGCAGCCAGATCAACAATGGGATACTCCAATGTTGATGTTTGTCTCTGGTTTTGGTTGTGCACTATCTGATCAATGATGTGCCAATAATCCTCAGGGATCTATTGATTTGGGAGGATAATTTGAGTGGAATTAGGGATTGGATTTGGAGAAGGCCTTGCAACACTTTCTTGATCTGGGATACTGGGTGTCTTTGTCTCAACTACTATCTTAGGAGATATAGGCTCTGGAGTTTTTACCTGCACGGCACTGCTGGTTTCTCCCTCTCCTTCCTGCAAATTGTAAGAATTTTCCTCTCTCGAAGGCTCAGTACTTAAGTGGTCTATAGTATGAAGGCTTTGTTCATACCCTTATATTTTGTTGTGAATCTCAGCGTGGGCTACAGATGGTGAGGATGCCACCTGAGGAACTATAGTAGGAATTTGTGCAGGAATGGTTCTGGGTCCTACGGATGCCTGGGATTCATCCTTCTTAATGATTTCGTCTATATATGTTGTTCTTCCAAGGACCATCGATCCCTTTTGTTTTGTTGATTTAAGTGGGGGTTTTTGATCTAATTCTATCTTTTTCTTCATAGTCATTAAAAAAAAAAAAAAAAAAACCTATCCTATTAACCTCTTCACAATCGTTGAGAAGCAGGTTGGAGAGAAAGTGTTTTGCTTGCTAGTACGCAAGTTCTTACCTCTTGTTTTCAATACCCAATTATTTCACAACAAAAGGAAAAAGAAATAAAAGACATCACTCTTAAACACTATCCCCGACAACAGCGCCAAAATGTTGAGTCAAAAAGGTGATTGTTTTAAGGGTAACCTTAATGCTTTACATTAATTATCAACCCAGGGCAAGTCTTGTTATTTCAAGAGTGTAAGAAAAATATATTCAAGTGACATCAGAGGTTAACTACTCTAGATTGTTGTAAGAAATATTTTCTAATTCTCGAAGTTTAATCAAACCAACTTGAAAGTGAACTATGAAATACTTCAGACCAATCAAAGGAGAAAATTTTGTTCTAAGCTTATGCAGAAATAACCACTCAAGACTGAAATAAAGAATAGATTGAAATTGAACAACACGCTTTGATGAATTGAACAACTACCTTAATGAATCGAACAACAATCCTAATGAATTGAACAACAATCAATTATTCTAGATTTTGCAATGTAATTCTCTATTAATAAACTAATAGCATCATTCAGAATTAAACATCAAATCAAACATTCACATTTATGATGAAAAGATTCGAGAAATAACTATATGAAAAATTGAACAACAACCACGCTGAAACCAGTCTAACGAATGTAAAAGTGTCACTTCCTAATAAAAGAAAATGAATGATAAATCTAATCTAGTGAAAAAGAAGTTATAACATATCACACCTGTGATTAACCAATTGAATGATAATGCTATGAAACACAAAGGATAACTGAAAATGCAAGTTCCATAAATAAACATATAGCACGAAATAGCAAGAGAACCCCCAGGGCTAGGCCTGAAGCCTCTAGAAGCCTTCTGCTAAGGAATACCAAGAAGTTTTTTATACTGAAAACGCTAATTTATTCATTAATCAATAGAGAAATATATTAGCACAAACTTGACGATTATGTCTGAATACGTTTATTACAAGAAAATTATAATATATTAACTATCTCTTCATCTCTTTCACCTCCAACCTTTTATAGCTTAAAGGCAAAACAAAATAGAGTAACGGATCCTCCCCATCAAGAGATCTCGCCGCTTCATGGCTATCAACTGAATACTCCAAGTGTAGGCGTGCCTCTACGTCCTCCACTAATTCATAGGAGCCGACACAATTCTGTTTGCTTCTCTTGTCTGTTGTCATTTGGTCATCCTGGTCAGCAGTTTCGCTGTTTCGCTTCCCTATTAATAAAGACAACAACAAATCATTTTTTATGTTATTAAAAACACCTTTTATCAATAATTCATTCTACCTTACTTTTGCATTATTTTCCTTTACTTTATTGCTAAGATGAAGGAAAAATATATAAAAGTAAATGACAAATCGTGGTAAAGATAGGGGTAAAATGTACCTTCTCTTGGGCCCAACAATGATCATGGACACTATGCCACAAATTGTCCACAAAAGAAGAAGAACAACAAGAAGGCTCAGGGAGATACAACGAGTGAATATTATGCCTCACAGTTTGAGTTGTATTTCTCCCTCATCGCATGCACAGGTTCAACTATGATGAGATCTATGTGGTACTTGGATAGTGGAGCATATTTTCACGTGACAGGAAACAAAGAACTCTTTAGTACCTTGGAGGAGAAGGATCTTCAGATGCACATCGATATGGGTGATGACGGGAGATATAGAACTACTAGGATTGGTACAGTTACTTTCCAGAGACAATCAAGTAAACCTTTCATATTAAAATACTTCATGCGTGTACCAAGATTGAAAAAGAATTCAATTTTAGTTGCTATTTTTGGGGATCTTGGATATGATGTGGTTTTCAGTGGAGGAAAGGCGTTCCTTCATCACAAATCCGCAGGACAGGTAAAGAAAATTGGGTTTCATGTGAAGAACCTCTACAAACTTGATGTAGATGGTTGTAAAACATTAATCATTAAATTAGGGGAGGTGGTGAGCTGGGATACTAGTAAGTTATGGCATAGGAGGTTGGGTCATCTACACCACAGTTATTTGACGATCATGCAACATATTTCTATAGGTCTTCCAAAGGGTACACTTGTGTAGATAGAAATATGCAAGGGATGTACCATGGGGAAGTATACAAAAGCCAATTTTCATGAGAAGGAAAACCGAGCAGCGAAAATCCTTGAGAGAGTTCACTCAGACATGTGTGGACCATTCTCAAAATCTTCCACAGCAAAGTGCAGGTATTGTGTGATTTTTTTGATGATTTTTCTATAAAGTGTTGGATCTTATTTCTGTAGAAGAAATATCAGACATTATCCAAGTTTTGTGAGTTCAAATCACTGGTATATAAAGATACAAGGAATAAGGTGAAGGCTCTAAGGAGCGACAATGGTGGTGAGTATATCTCTAATGAATTCAAGAACTTCTGCGCCAAAGAGGGAATTCAGACAGAATTCATTGCACCTCATAACCCACAACAGAATGGGGTTGCAGAAAGAAAGAACAGAAAAATTGCAGGAGTAGCACGAGCTATGTTACATGATCAAGGCCTATCAATGCATCTATGGGCAGAGGCATGCAACAAAGTGGTATTTGTGTATCGTATTCCTCATCGAATACTTTGCATGAGTACACCATATGAGGCTTTTTCAGGTAAGAAACTGGATGTTTCATATTTTAAAATATTTGGCTCATTTATCTATTTCCATGTGACCAAATATGCCAGGAAGAAGCTAGAACCAACAACAGAGGTTGGGATATTTTTGGGGTACACTGATACTCCCCACAACAATAGGGTGGATTTCCCAGCTAATAGAATGAAATTTGTCAGGAGAGATGTTAAATTTGATGAGGAGAAATCCATGGGATTGTCCCTTGAGAGGGAGCTTGACTTGCATACAAATGAGGAACTCTTAGTTCCAAAGGATGAACCTCAGGATGTGGAGAAGCCACTAGCAGAGGATCATGGAGTGGAAAAAACCACTTATGTAGATCCATCCACCAGAAATGGTAGGAAGCACACTAGAGAGGCTGAAATAATAATGATAGATGCGACAGAGAATGTAGGTGTACCTACATCATAGCGCAGGCAGAGAAGGTCCCCAAACAGGTATAATGGATACATGGCTCTTATGAGTGAGTGTATTGTGACAAAACCATCCACGTAACTTTGAGGAAGCAGTGCAACATCCAACATGTGTTGATTCCATGGTTGAGGAGTATGCCTCCATCATTATAAACAGTGCATGGGAAGTGTTCCCAAGACCAGTGTGGAAGTCATTGGTTGGATCTAGGTGGATCTACAAGGTGAAGCAAGAAACAGATGGGAGTGTGGAGAAATACAAGGCTATATTTGTGGCCAAAGGAGTCTTATAGGTGGAGGGGATTGACTATGAGGAGAATTTTCTACCATTTGAAAGGTACTCATTGATTATATCTATCCTTGCAATCTCAACACATATAGGGTGGCATATAAATCATATGTATGTAAAGATAGCCTTTATTAATGGAGTTATTGAGGAAGAAGTGTACATTGAGCATCGAGAAGGTTTTGAGACCTTTGACAGGGAGTCACATGTGTGCAGACTGAAGAGAACACTATATGGGCTAAAGCAAGCACCTTGTGCTTGGTACACCAGGATCAACAACTATTTCATCGGGTTGGGCTTCACAAAGAGTGAAGTGGATGCGAACCCATATAATATTGTGGTTGATGGTAAGCTTTTGTTTATTGTACTTTATGTTGATGATATTATACTGATGGGTGATGAGAAGCTCATAACTTCTTGTAAATAGGATCTTGCAAGAGAGTTTGAGATGAAGGACATGGGGCTCTTGCACTATTTCCTTGGCTTGGAAATATGGGAAAGAGATGGGGATCTATTTGTATCTCAGGGAAAGTATGCCAAGGATATTATGAAGAACTTCCACATGGAGGGCAACAAACTCATGGAGACTCCTCTTGCAGGAAACTGGAGGAAGGAGAATGATACTTCAGGTGAAGTAGTGGATGTTATTGTTTACAGGTAGCTTGTGGTTTCAATTATGTATTTGGTGAACACATGACCAGACATATGCTACGCAGCTACCTAGCTTAGTCAAGCTATGTTTAATCCTACCAAGCTCTTTTGGAAGGCAAGGAAGCATGTTTTGAGATATCTTAGGGGCACTACAGAGTATGGATTATGGTACTAACGGATAGACGGAGTGAAGCTTCAAGGATTCACCGATGCAGATTGGGCAGGTAGTCCATAAGACAGGAAGAGCACATCAAGGGGAATCTTTAGCATAGGATCAGCAGCAATTTCTTGGTACAGTAGGAAGCAGAGATCAATTGCACTCAGTTCAGCCAAGGTAGAGTACATGGAAGCTAGTTAGGCTGCATGCGAGGTCATCTGGATGAGGACGATACTTGTTGATTTTTTTGGCAATAAGATGGATCCAACGGTGATACAATGTGATAACTAGAGTTGCATAAAACTCTCAGTTAATCTGGTATTCCATGACAGGTTCAAGCATATTGACATATGGTACCACCATCTCAGAGATTGTGTTCAGAGGCGCATTATGTTGCTGCAGTACATTCCCAAGGAGGATCAGGGTGCATATATCTTGACGAAGGCATTTGTAAAGAGAAAATTCAAATACCACAGAGGCAGGATCGAGGTAGTTCATAGTCCCTTTCTTATTGAGAGGGAGTGTTGAAAAATCAACAAGAAAATGTGTGTCTAATTTATTTTTCCCTTAAACAAATTAGACAATAAATTGTAATCTTCTCTCATAACAACTTGTAATAGTTAATTAAGTGAGATAGACTTAGTTAACTCAATAATTTCGATTGAGGGTCAATGGTGAGGCATGTAGAGTGATCCTATTATTTTGGGGGTCAAGTTGTAGTTAATGCACTACTGTAGTGTGAGTTTAATCAATTAACTAAAATCAATTGAGTTAAAATTAGTTTGACTAGTTCTAATTGAGTGATGAGCTAGTGAGAGGTGAAGTGAATTAAATTATATTTAATTCACAAGTAGTGAAATATCAAGTAATTGATGATTTTCTATTATTAGTTGCATGCATGTTAAATCTGATGGATACCCAGTTGAGAAAACAGTTAAAGGGAAGTAAATTATCATTTGTATTATTAGCGAACTGCCCAGGTGTAGTTATAAAGCCACAGGATGCCCATGAAGGATTGCACAGTCAAGGAAGGTTGGAATTCCTATTTAATAGGAATTATTCCATTTGATTCCTTACTCTTCAGTTTAGGTTATTACACTAGTCATAATCATTACAACACTCATTGGGGTTTTTCCTATGCCTATGGAGACTTGCCTTTGCATCACAAACAATATAAAATAATCAATGAATTTACATTTACAGTTACGACAATATTTTAATTCAGCCCTTTCAGTTTCTTTCTTTTATGTTCATTTTGTCTTCTCTGCCTGCTGTCCCTTTGTCTTCTTTGCCTGCTATTATATTTTCAACTGTGCAGCCTAACCGTATTTTCCCGAATTGACCCCATGCATTTAGGTTTTACACAACCTCTTCCTATGGTATATCTTACCCATAGTGTTCTATGCTCTTCTCTCTGTGTTGGGTCACTTATTCACCCGAGTACTTCCTTTGCGTTCAAAATTTTGTTTTAATAGGCGCACTACCATTTTCACTACAGTTGGATCACTTTCCCGAGTATTTTCTCTTGTGTTCCGCCTTTCCTTTTAACTCATAGCCACAACTGCATAACACTATTATGCATGAGAATCGGGTCCTTTTTCTTTAAGGAAGGTATAACCTCATATATATATATCATTGAGCACTTAGAGTCGGGTCTTACACGAGTCCTCTTTCTTGCGTTCCAGCTTTTCCTTTATTACCTGAGTCAACTTCACATTCAGGATTTTATTCTAAGAAATGGTGCAAACACATAAAACCTTGGACCTTGATTATATTGAAATTAAACTTTGAAAAGCCTCGCATACGGTTTGTTATCACAATTCGCCATTCCGTGTAATATTCCTGAATAGGGAAATCAGTAACACATTGCACTAAAAATGAATTTTTCAGAAATATATGCAATAACAATTAAATTCAGCCCATGGATCCATTAATTTATACATTATAGCATTCAAGCACAAAAGGAGATCTGAAACAAATCATGGTAGCTTAGTTAAACAAGCCTCCCAAGCCGTAATAGTGCAAAAATCATGCAAAAAGAGGGGTTGCAACCATGAATTAAAAATGGAATACCCTGACAACATTATTTTATTGCTCCTGCAACAACAGTAGGTTGTACATCGGATATAGAGCTGCTATGTGCATAAAAATTTAGATCTATATCATATCTATGCACGATACAGGCTGCTCTACAGAACCCCCCTAGGGTTTTCAGCAAAACACTAAGCACAAAGTGTAGATCTGAGATCTAAGACTGCAGATCTATTGAAAATTACAGATCTAGAAAGTGGATCTGATTTGATATGAACAATAAAAGGATCTCGTTCAAAAAATATCCAAAGTGAAGGGCAGATCCCCAACACTCAGAAAATCAGCTCTCCAAATGGTGTGCTGAACCACCCTGCAACTGCTCCTTCAGAAATTACACAGATCTGGATCTATTCCACGCTATAGGGATCAAAATGCAGTTGGAATGATGCCAAGAACTGGAAATGAGGCTCAATGCCTTCACTACTGTCCTCCCAATGGAGCAAAAACCTTCTCCATTGAAAATGAGCATTGAAATGGCCTAGATTTGAAGGTCTATTCTCCACTTGCTGCAGCTTACTGAAACAACCAAACCCTCAACAGGATCTGCGTTGTCAAAGAAAGATGAAGCTTGGCCTTAAGCCAGATAGTGGACAATATGGTGTAGGACTCCTCCAAGAGATACTCATTGGAAGAGGTGGGATTCCCGATCAGAAACACCCTGTGCTAAACAACACTCTATCTCAGCTAAACAATAAGAGAAATAAATATGTCTAAACAGACCATATATTCAGAAAATCATAATCATAAGCTAACTTCATATGGCTGCCATCCTCTTCCTTATAAACAATGTGAGCCTTCTCACCTTGGGTCCCACTCATTAGGGTTTCCACCTTCATGTAGTTAATCTCCCTCCAAAACTGCGTTGTCCCATCATCAATGCCAGTCCTCAATAAAAGTGCTATTGGATTTGGTCAACCTTGAATTATTCTCCATGCAATGCCTCCTTCCATACTCAAGGTGGCTTTATTCTAACTATTAGTATGAATCTTGTTTCGAGGTGTACGAAAAAAGACCACTTTAGTTGCGCATAAAAAACAACCCTAACAACATAAATGACTACTAATATCTTCAGATCTGCAGTTAGATGATCAAGACAAATGCTGCAAAAATCTAGATCTATGCATTAGAAGAAATTAAACAGTATAAAAATAAGATTTACTCCATAGATCCAATAGACAAGACAAGAATATATCCAATGAAATTTTTATTAATGGGCACCTGGGAGGAAAACACAAGAGGGTGTTCCTTGTTCTCCTCAATGGGATGGGTTCTTGTAAGTCCTCAGCACTTCAGATTTAGAATTCCTCTCTCTTGATGGTGTAGAAAACCCAGAAAAAAATGGAAAAATATGGCTATGATAATGGATCAATAGCTAGACCAAGAGTTGAGATCTAGAGTGATCTTTAGGCAACAAAAGGTGACAAATGAATGAGAAAACCCTTATATTTATAACAAAATATTGAGTTAGTCTAGAGATTGGTGCATAATTAAAATATTATTAACCAAATCTAGATCCAAATTTTATGGAATATTTTATTATATTTGTTGGAGGGAAAAAGAATTTAACTTGAGTCAAATCCCCTTATTTGTAAATAATAAATAAATAAATGATTTATTTATCATTTTAAGGATGTGATTAAGTAATAATAAATAAATAAATGATTTATTTATCATTTTAAGGATATGGTTGAGTAATAATCAAATAAATAATGATTTATTTAATTATTTAAGGGTGAATTAGTCATATTTAACAAAGAATATTATTTAAACAATTGCTCTTTAGAAAATAATAAGATAAATAATGATTTATCTAATTAATTTCTTTGTTTTGGGTTAAATATAACCACAAATATTAATAAAACTACTCTTTAACTAATTATTTCTTGAGGAAAATCAAACAAATATATATTTATTTAATATTTCCTTATGGGGTTTCCTGTTTAGACCACAAATAACTTAATAAAGGTGATTTACTAAGTTATTTTCATAGTGAAAGAAATTTTACTTGGAGTAAAATTGGTCTTACATTATGTATTTGGGTCCATCTAATGATAATAGGTTATATGACCAAAAAATGGTGTAACAGAGTTCCCCCCAACGTGCGAGCGTTAGGAGCTAATCGTATGACCTAAGTATGTTGTAAGCACTCAATCACTAGACATCGATGGGGAAGTCAAAGAGAGAGGAGTATAAGGTAAACCAAAGTGCTGAAAGAACTAGACCCTGAGGAGGTGACTTGTAAGTGCGACAAGTCTTTTTGATGAGTGAGTACCTGCTATAGGTAGCGGGGGAGGCATACCTATGCCCGCCGAGGCAATAGTACAAACAATAAGGCACTTGGAAAACCACGGAATGCAATAATAAATCATATGCTAGCCAAAACATGAGCCAGATAAATAAAATGATAATGAATCCCACATAAATATTGTGCCTGGGATAACAGCCAGGACTTTGTACAATAATATCTGAGTACATGAGATATAAATACAACCCAGATGCCCCTGAAAATAGGAAAGGGCTCTAAAAATCTGACTGATACATGCAAACAAAAAGGCACTGCAAGCGGCTGAGGCCGTCATCATCAAATGTATGGAGCTGCATCGAAGGCTATAGTGAAGATGTCATCCAAGTTATGGGGGGCTACCTGTAGGGCCACCCCCTCATGAGGACTGAGACATCTCACACACACCCGGGAATCATCGATGTCAGTTGCTGCATCACTAAACCATCAAGTATACAGATCTCGATCATGCTGAAAGGAGCTGGAGCTGAGAAGCAATCAAGTCAAAGGGAAATAAGGAGTCCCTTTGCCTGATATGAGGTACCAAAAAAAAGTGGAAGCTGGAACCAAGGTACACCGCCCTCTAGACCTGTCTTCTAGAATGAATGAGCTGATGTCGACAGAAGAAGGTCTGCCATAGGTGAGGCAATAAGGGATCCTCAACTAAGGCACGAGAGAAAATAGTAGAGCGACTGACAGACTGACACCAATATGATGATGAAATGGGGGGGAAATGAGTAGCGAACGGACGAATTCCCTTGTTAGAGCATAAACAACATGGATGACCTAGCAGTGACTGACACAATATCATGGGGGATAGAGGACAGTGGGACTGAAGGACATAATGAGCGACACGAGAGAGAAACCAAGCAATGAAGGATGGAGGAATATAGCGGGGTGCGAAGGAACTCGGGATAAACTCCATGAAAGCAATGATGACTCAACTCGGATGCTCTAAACAAGGTTGACTCGATGGTGTTGCCAGATAGGAAAAGGGTCCACTGGGGACCATAAAGGCATGAATACAAGATGGTAACTCACAAGGAAAGTCAACACAAGCATGGAAAACTATGGAGGCAATATGGTGCCCCCGGTACGAGTGTTACAAGTGAAGAAATTTGATTTTGAGGAAGGGTGAAGTGACGCTTCATGGGAAAAATGTGTCCCGGTGAAGTATCGAATCGCTAAAAACTAACAGATACCCATTTGCCGGCTCGGTGAGAGCTTTCCAATGGTGCAGACGGTTTGGTAAACGGAGCTATGGTTGGATCGCAACAGGCAAATGAAAAAATAGGGGTTTCTCTTTTAATAAGGCATTTTCCCTCCAAAATCATTCATTTTCATGTGGAGCTGTGGTGAATGTAGAGAGGAGAGAAGGCCCTAAATCTTGCTGTGATCGTAGCGGACAAACCGACCATTGGAATCGAGATCCATCAGTTGCAAGTAAGAGGCCTAACCTTACTCTTTCTTTTCAGTGGATTAAAAGTTTAGATTAGGTCCCTGAGGCTTAGTAACATCTCTCTACTCCTCTTCATGGTCGGGTCGCACTTTTTGGGGCAAAAAGTGTGACCTGGGTAGCAGGTTTTGGCCAGAAAAGTGTGACCTGTCCCAGGTTTAGGCCTGAAAAGTGCGACCTGTCCGAGAGGGGTGTTTTTGTGATGTTTTTTGGTTGAGAACTAGGGTTTTTTTATGAGAAACAGTATTTCCTATCTATACACTGATAAATATGATGGTTTTGTGCAGGTATGGCAAAATTACAGATCAACTGGAGAGAGAGAGAGACCTGGGCACATTACGGTCGGAGATCCGGGAGGATCAGGGTGTCCGCAGTGCTTTGGCCAAATTTGGGGTTCTGAAGTTTATGGAGACCCCTTTGATGAGAGATGGGGAGCCCTTATTGGCCCAGATTGTCAACTATTGGGATTCAAACCATGAGGTATTTATAGTGCAGGGGCACCGGATCAAGTTGACAGTCCAAGATATATATTTCTTGACTGGTCTTCCACCACTTGGGATGGTAGGAAATACTCAGCCAGTGTTATCGTGTGGGTGGAACATCATAGAGTTTGTAGAGCGCCATTGTCGGCCAAGTCTCCAAGTCAAGGGGACTCAGATACCCATCAAGGATTTTGAGAGGTTAGAGACCCGTGCTGTGGCTGCAATGGTGTTGTGGATCCTAGGCTGCCAGGCACTCCATCACATCACGGGGGGTCAAATGATGCTTGTGGAGAGTTTTTTGAGTGGGACCTACTATGGGTGGGCCCAGATGATGTTGTCGTCATTGAAACGATAGTTGTCGCTATGTAAGAGGCAAGTAAATCATGACTATGCATATGGTACATTTTTGTGCTCTTTCTTCTTTGAGAAGATCCCGACACTTCGACCTCGCATACAGCTCCCAGATGGAGGCCCGAGAGAACCTAGGATGCGCCGGTGGGGGCGACTACTGTGCAGAGGAGGAGGTGGAGCAGTTGGACGAGTGTTTTGTCCTGATTTCTTTGTTCATTGGGATCAGATTCCGTTGTATATAGACGACTATCCCTATAGTGGGATGAGTTATTGTGGGGACCCGGATCTGCCACTGCCGCCTGGTCGTATATGGGGGCCTGATGGTGAGTTACAAATTTCTAATATTTTATGTGCATGTAAAGTTTCTATAATATTATATGTGATACTGATTATTTTACTTTTAGTACGCAGATACAGCACCTGTAAAATCGGCTGGGTACATGGGATGACCTGCAGTATCAGGGGCCACAGGGTATAGTGGATCAAGGGCGTAGCACAATGAGGATGCAGCAACCCTTCTGGAGGATATCCGTCATAGATGTGAGAGGATTCTGACCAGTGTTTCGGAACGTGGTTGGTAGGACTTAGAAGACCAGTACATAGAGCCATGTATTGGTTTACCCTCGGAATGGCGAGGGGTCATGCGGCGTATGACGATGGCCGGACAGGGCATGTGTGATCTATGAGCAGTAGGGGTACAACCATTGGCTCAGGATCTTCTAAATAGTGATTAGTGTGTAGGGGTAGGTGGTGCCCCCAGTTTTGAGGTTTTGTAACATGCTATGGGCATGTCATATGTATCAGAGTTAATGAAATCTAAAACATTTTATACGACACATACTATGGATATGCATCGTTTTGATATTTTTATGTTATTTTCCTGTGTTAAATGTATGTGTTAAATTCCAATCCACAATATGGTTTGCAATGCTATCTACATAGTGATTTTGTTCTCTAGGTACATGACTGAAAGTAATGATTTCAAATTCACGCATCAAAAGCTTCACTCGTAAATATCTTCTGAAAAGGATAGGATTATGCACACGATATACACCATTCAATTGCATGACAAGAAGCACAGAATCTAAACAAACATGAAAGTGGAGGATGCGATGTGAAAGGGAATCGGCTAATAAACCTTGCACAACATCATATTCCACCTGATTATTGTAGCAGTACCAATGCATACACCGTTTGAAAGAACAAGTGCCTGCAAAGGGGTAAAAATGGCCCAACCTGCCGAGGCTAAATTCTAGGAGTAGCGACTTGCACCATTGGCAAAACCAATATAAGGTGTTGATGGGGGGTCCCTCTGAAAGGTGCCACAAGACAATAGATGGGAGGATAAAGAACAATGTTGGCAACCTGAGCGCATAGTAGACATCGAATGCACTCTGGGGAAGGGAGTGATCTGGGTAGGATGTCTACTTCCCACATGCCGCCGGTGAGGGGAAGTGTGGGAGCTACTGGAGGCGTAGCTTGAGATCAAGCTACATAAGTCACCACAGGTATGGATGATGGCATCCCAGTTATGGGTGGGAAAGATGAAGTCAGGGGTGGATGTGGCTTCCATGATGTCTTTGTCACAATAGGAGGTGGAAGGATAGGAGGAATGGAGACCACATGACGCAGCAAGCCTACCTAACTCATCATCATGAGAATAAAGACTCACATGCGCATTGTCACAGGGGATGACATAAGAACAAGTAGATAAAGGATCTACTGATGTCAAGCCCGGGGTGTTTTCTGAAAGGAGGTCAAGCGAAACAACAAGAGAAGATTCAGAGGGAGCTTCCATCAAGGGTCTCAAGGATGATGAAAGGTAGAGGATGGTGGCCGCATGCTCTATCATTTCGACATCAGGGGGGGGATGTCAATAGGAGCGGGTAAATCCTTAGTCTGGCCTACAGCATACTATGCAAGTATGGGAGAAGCGGATTGATTATGTTCAATCTTGTACTCTCGAACTACCTCCAAAGAGGCACGGTAATTTGTAAGGCGGGGACAATGATGGGAGTAATGGCCATGGAGACCACACAAATCACAAGAGTATTTGGTGTGAATAGTCTTGGTATTCTTGGTTGCGTTCGATGAAGAAGCAGAGGTTTCAGGGTCCGTAGACTCAGGGAACATGACATTAACCATGGACTTTATGCGGGGAAACTCGGGACAAGCATGGGTGGCATGACTGATGATATCACACAAAGAACAGGGCTTTGGAGGTGGAGGAGGTACAGGGTCAGTCAGGGTAGCTTTGTCCCTTGAGGCCTTTTTTTGAGCTTTTCCCTTCTTACCTGAAGCGGTCACAACAGGAAGCGAATCCTGTTGAGGTGGCTGAGGCACTATGACGACGGGAGAAGTCAGGAGGACCGATTGAACCGAGGTCAGAGCAAGATATGGTTTTGGTTGACCTGGCAGGGTGGCAGTTGGAGGATCAAGGTACCAAACCGGGAGCCCAATGGTCAAGTTAGGGAGAGAGAGGGTGGCCATGACAGGTGTCGTATAGATGCCTAGTGGAGGGACTAGGAACGGTATCTGACCAGAGGGGTAATGGCCAGGTGGGATGGATCCTAAAAGGTTAAGACCTAGAGGAACTGAACTAAGAGGATAAATAGGATCATGAGTACCAGCTGAAGGGCTAGGAGGAGGAGGTCCAAGAGGCTGCATCGAAGTGCTAGGAGACGGCTGCAGAGGGTGAGAGGGCTGCTGACTAGTCGAGGCAGGCCTCTTGAGAGACGCCCGAGACGATTGCATCATGCAAACATTCGATGAGCTGGGATCAGAGATAGGAGGAGGAATACCAAGGAATGTACCAAGCAAGGAGGAGTCCTTGTAGATGCCAGGTGAGACACTGGTTAAAGGGTCGACGATTTTCTTGTTGGCCACCGAAGAGATAGTGGAATCAGGGGAGGTCTGAGACTTTGGCTCATAATACGTCAACTGGTCAATGGTGACTATATTTCCATTATGGGAGAAGGACATCTTGCGATGAACTACGGAAGGGACAACAAACATCGCATATGTGTAGCTAAAACCCAATAGAATGTTGTAGTCTAAGGGGGCGTCTATGACTTCTATGTCAATGCAAACCGTCTTGCCCGCAAGAGTGATAGGAAAATTGCAGAATAAGCCAATGGGCTTAGAGGTGTGGCCATCCCACGCTCAGAGGGTGATCATGGACAAAGCCAACTCAGGAGATCTGAGTTGTTTCCAAACCGAAGTGGACATCACACAGGTGGATGCCCCCTCATCAATAATGCACAGAGAAACTTTGGCGTTATGGATCTTGACTGGGATTTGGAAAGTGACGGAAGCAGGGAGAGGTGGATTTTCTGACTAGTCAGCATCAAAGACAATCAATCAATCATCGGAAGGGTCTATAGTGCCCATGACAGACAGAAGAGATTTTGGTTGTGAAGGGCATGACTGGAGGAGTTCTAGTGTTGAAATGGCAACAGGGGATTGTGCCAAATCATCAACTATGCTATACAAATGGGCGGCTTTACTAGAAGTAGCATTTCGGCGTAGTGGACCCTTAGGGATCTTGGTATGAACCTCCGCCCTAGGCTGAGGGATCTTCAAGGGGACATTAGGTATCGAAAGAGGCTTTGTAGAGGCCGAAGGAAGCGGCTTGGGGACAGACGTAGCGGGAGGCTTGTTGTACTGATGGGACCGAGTCTGAACATTGATGTCTACGGTTGAAGGTTGATCAGATTTCATCATGAGAATCTGGTCATCGGGGGTGCCAGACAGAAGAGGTTGGGTAACAGTGTGGCATCCAGGAGGTTGGGTAAAGAGAGGAGGCATGCTGCACCCTAAATACGCGCTACCAAGAGGGAAAGATGTGCAGAAGGTGCTGGCCCCTGCTGAGGAAAATCAGAGCCCATGGGAGGTTGAGCAATGATGACACACACACGGCACCAAGGAAAAAGAGACCGACAAGGGCGGGGAGGTGCAAGATCAACTGATTACAATGTCAAAACAAGGGCAGAGAGGTGCAGGATCAATTGATTTCAATGTTTTATAGTCTTTTCTTGGTGGTGTTAACCAAGCCCTTTTTCGCTTAGGGTGTGTGTGTAAAAGTGTGTAAATTTTAATTTTTAAACCCAGACATTTGTAGAGAAAAATAAAAAGTGTTGTTGTATAGCTATAAATAAACCTGCAAATGACAGTATATAGGCCTGCAAAACAGAAAATAAACAGCTAATAATGCATAATCTAAACCCAAGAAGGTGGGCCTCTCAAAAACTAGTCTATAGGTGACTAAAAAAATAATCTAAACACACTAAAAAAGGCTAATAGATCTCGTGTCAAGAGGGACAAATATCTAAAAGACAAAATCTGCTGGAAAGTGGTACAGAAAATAGTAACAAACCAGAGGAAAATTGCTGTAAAAAGAGGTGGCGAAAGGCTATCTCTAGGGGGGAAGCAGAGTGCCCCCTAATGGAAAACCAAAACAAAGCTAAATGGGAAGATTTGGATGGATAAAAAGCTGATCTGAAGTGGATTTGAAGATGAGGTATCAAATCTGAAAAAATGGCTGAAGACTCCGAAATTTCGGACAACCTGCAACAACAAACACTCTTCCACAAAAATTGGAGGGTACTGAAGCCTTAGGGGGCTAGGTTCCCACTTAGTTGAGCGAAAAAAAACAAGTACAGGTCCAAAACGGGTGGAGACGAAGGTCAGACAACCCTGAACAAAAGCTTAGCAAAACCCAAAAAACTTTCAGAAAAATCCCTACAGAAAGTCCAGGTCGTAGTTTTTGACTTGTTTTCAGTAGAGGTCACACTTTTTGGGTTGTAAAGTGCGCCCTGGAGGTCTAGGTCGCAGGTTTTGAGCAGAAAAATGCGACCTGCACTTTCGGCACTCTCGGCGGCAGATTTCAGAAAAAAAAAAAATCATCTCAGCTGCTTCTGATGTCTGTCACCTGCGCAATGGGTCCGAAAACACACAGAAGTTAGAATTTTTATTGTTTTGGGGTTTTATAGGTTAAAAACAACATCAAGAATAAGCAAAAAAAGGGGCTGAAGAGAAATCCTAGGGTTTGAAGCAGCTGGATATGCAAGGATTAGAAAAACGACAGCGGTCGTAATGGTAAACCCGTGTGGAGTCGCCAGTTGTTAGTATGGATCTTGATTCGAGGTGTACGAAAAAATACCACTTTAGTTGCGCATAAAAAACAGCCCTAACAGCAGAAATGATTGCTAATATCTTCAGATCTGCAGTTAGATGATCAAGACAAATGCTACAAAAATCTAGATCTATGCATTAGAAGACATTAAACAGTATAAAAATAAGATTTACTCCATAGATCCAATAGACAAGACAAGAATATATCTAATGAAATTTTTATTAATGGGCACCTGGGAGGAAAATACAAGAGGGTGTTCCTTGTTCTCCTCAATGGGATGGGTTCTTATAAGTCCTCAGCACTTCAAATTTAGAATTCCTCTCTCTTGATGGTGTAGAAAACCTAGACAAAAATGGAAAAATATGGCTATGATAATGGATCAATAGACAGACCAAGAGTTGAGATCCAGAGTGATCTTTAGGCAACAAAAGGTGACAAATGAATGGGAAAACCGTTCTATTTATAACAAAATATTGAGTTAGTCTAGAGATTGGTGCATAATTAAAATATTATTAACCAAATCTAAATCCAACTTTTATGGAATATTTTATTATATTTGTTGGAGGGAAAAGGAATTTGACTTGAGTCAAATCCCTTTATTTGTAAATAATAAATAAATAAATGATTTATTTATCATTTTAAGGATGTGATTAAGTAATAATAAATAAATAAATGATTTATTTATCATTTTAAGGATATGGTTGAGTAATAATCAAATAAATAATGATTTATTTAATTATTTAAGGGTGAATTAGTCATATTTAACAAAGAATAAGATTTAAACAATTATTCTTTAGAAAATAATAAGATAAATAATGATTTATCTAATTAATTTCTTTGTTTTGGGTTAAATATAACCAGAAATATTAATCAAACTACTATTTAACTAATTATTTCTTGAGGAAAATCAAACAAATATATATTTATTTAATATTTCCTTATGGGGTTTCCTGTTTAGACCACAAATAACTTAATAAAGGTTATTTACTAAGTTATTTTCATAGTGAAAACAATTTTACTTGGAGTAAAATTGGTCTTACATGATGTATTTGGGTCCATCTAATGATAATAGGTTAGATGACCAAAAAATGGTGTAGCACTAACTATCTAGACCGATCCATATTTCCACTGGGTTATCTCCATTAATGTTCCACTTCCTCCATACCAGCTTTGTTGACTTTGTCAAACTTGACCTTGTCCACATGTGTTAGCCTTTGTTTACACATGAAGGTGTTTTATCCAGCTATGAATATGATCTATTTTCCCATTAAGAGGAATTTTATTGCTGCTAAAAATATTTATGGGCCTCCCTACCCATTTATTCATCTAACTATAGGTTAAGAGAAAAATTAATATTCCAATTAGCTGCATGCTAATTTAGGAATATTACAGTCCACCCCTCCCAAATAATGCTTGTCCTCAAGAAACTACAAGGATAGAACTGAAGAGCCTCTCCTCTTCCTCTCGTAGCATCCTCAAGTGATAAGTTCCTCCAAAGAACAAGATGCTCTTTCAACAATACGTCCTCAAGTTATTCCTCCCAAGTGTGGAGGTATGCCTTTATTGAAAAATCCAAATGGCTCTCATCATGAAAAAGTGGGATATCCATGGAAACAACTATATGTGGTATAAAGGTCTTATTGAGGCATGGAATCTTAAATATATTGGGAACCATCATCCCCATGTGAAGCCTCCATCCCCAAGCTATCATCCACAAAAAGTGAGTCACCCTCCAAAATGGTAGCTCATTCAAAATCTCCTCCACCTTAGGCTCCTGCAAAGAAGGTGGGATGCATAGCTGAATATGATGGATCAAAATGTCCATCCCACGTTGTCTCTCCCTCCACTTATGAGAAGTGTAGAGCTGCTATTGAATATGGGTTGCAATAATGTTGCCTTCATGTAGCAGAAAGGCAATAGGGTCCTCAAAGTTCCACCCTTTAATTCTTGCCCAAATCATCCCATACAAAATGAATATGACATTACCATCATATGGAATCCAAATAAGACAATTATTGAAGGTTTTACATAGTGTTGGAAGGTACCAACAGTTTCTCAAGAAGTCACAATGAAATTTTACCAACTGCAGTTTCAGAGCATGATGTGGCAAGTTGTCTCCCAACAAAGTGTTAGTTATACATGTCATCACACTTACTAGTGAATAGCAAATGGGATGGTATATCAACTGATGAAAAGAGATCTTGGGGTATTTCCAAAATTGCCTTTCAAGTAGAAATTTCGAACCTTGACCTGTGGGTTATGACCCACGATCTGAACTAAAAAGTTCACTACGCAGCAATAAGATCGTTTTAAGAGGTTCAACACATATACTCCATAGCCAATCAATACGAGGTCTGCGCAACACAGATCACAATTGAACAGTAATTATTCTCAATCACGATTTTTCCAGATTTAAGGAGCATCTTCCTTTAAGTTTTTAAACGCATGGGCTCCTCTTGCTCGGATTTATTGCAGATCAAAACTCACTCAACTTCTAAATGATTTCATTGGACTCACACACAACTTGCTCTAACACTTTTTAAATGAGCAGAAAATAGCATTGATTTTCAATAGTGACACACAACTACAAACAACGCACAACAATAGAAAACGGTTCCTTCGTAGATGGCACATAGGTGAATGTTCAAATGCACAAATATCTACAATCAAATCAATACGCGATTATTTCATATTGACTACAAAATATGACGACCATGACGTCCTATTGGGCCTGCACATTTCCAAATGGCCGCCCTCTTCAAATTGCAGATTACAATATATAAGAATTGAAATAGCGTGGATCACGACAGATCCAAAATATCCTCCTACACGTAATCAACGACTCCCTATAATTGATTCAATGAATCCCTAAGACCTCGTAAGGATCTCGATTCATGCTTATCTCAATGCAACAATCACATCTTTGTATATTTGTGCTCCAGTTTTACCTTCCACAAGGCTCGCTCTCCTTAAATCTAGAAATGATGTGGCTTCTAGATGCGATGCTGGTTGATGTCGATTGATGCTCCTGCATCAGACTCCCGAGGTACAAAAATTTTATGACCTCCTGGTCATATGCGTCTCCTGGTCCTTAGCAATTCTACCACTACATTTCTTCAGTGTAACTGTCTTCACGATCTTCTGTGAGCTGCAACCAACCTCTGCAGTAACAGTCTTCCTCTGTTACATGATACCTCACCAAGCCCTCCTCACTCAGTCTTTTGGCATCCTTCTGGTTCTCTTCTCTGGAACCAATTGAGCACACCTTGCTCTTAGGTTGCTGCAAATCTTCTCACCTTTCGCTGCTACCATCTGCACGACGGTAAGACCATAAACTCTCCAGCTTTAACACAACTGTACCTCTTTTCCCTTCTGCTTGCATTCTTCTCCCTTCTCGCAGGAAATCCTTTCCCTGCTCTGATACCACTTGATGAAAAGAGATCTTGGGGTATTGCCAAAATCCCCTTTCAAGTAGAAATTTCGAACCTTGACCTGTGGGTTATGACCCACGATCTGAACTAAAAAGTTCACTACGCAGCAATAAGATCATTTTAAGAGGTTCAACACATATACTCCATACCCAATCAATACGAGGTCTACGCAACACAGATCACAATTGAACAGTAATTATTCTCAATCACGATTTTTCCAGATTTGAGCATCTTCCTTTAAGTTTTTAAACGCATGGGCTCCTCTTGCTCGGATTTATTGCAGATCAAAACTCACTCAACTTCTAAATGATTTCATTGGACTCACACACAACTTGCTCTAACACTTTTTAAATGAGAAGAAAATAGCATTGATTTTCAATAGTGACGCACAACTACAAACAACGCACAACAATAGAAAACGGTTCCTTCGTAGATGGCACATAGGTGAATGTTCAAATACACAGAGATCTACAATCAAATCAATACGCGATTATTTCATATTGACTACAAAATATGACGCCCATGACATCCTATTAGGCCTGCACATTTCCAAATCGCTGCCCTCTTCAAATTGCAGATTGCAATATATAAGAATTGAAATAGCGTGGATCACGACAGATCCAAAATATCCTCCTACACGTAACCAAAGACTCCCTAGAATTGATTCAATGAATCCCTAAGACCTCGTAAGGATCTCGATTCATGCTTATCTCAATGCAACGATCATGTATTTGTATATTTGTGCTCCAGTTTTACCTTCCATAAGGCTCGCTCTCCTTAAATCTAGAAATGATGTGGCTTCTAGATGCGATGCTAGTTGATGTCGATTGATGCTCCTACATCATCAACTCAACATACAGAAAATATTACAACACTTTCCCAAATCCATACAATAAATGGCTTTCTCCATCATGGATGTTGGTCCCAAAATGTCCATGAAGCCCAAATAGAGGCTTTCCCTCTTGTGGAGCAATGCATTTTATAGAGATGGTAAGAGAATGCAAATACCGTGTTCAATCAATAAGTGCAAAAACATAACTCTTACCATGTACTGAGAGTAATCTAATGATAAGACCCATGAATGAGCCCTCCATACTGATATGACATAGTCCCATGAAGAGGAATGAACTATGTGTTGCAAGTAGATCTTTCTTCTTATTCTTGAAAATGCATGTCAAGAAGATCATATCATGGTAATATATGTCTCCATCCACTATTCCATCACTCTCATCTCCTTCATACCCATCAAATGCATTATATGTGAATCTTGGGGACACTCCATCAACAAACCCAAGCTCCCAAGTGACAATGTTGTTGGCCTTTGTAATAAGGCTTCTGTCATCTCATAGCTCTATCCTTTAACATCCCACATGTCAAAGTCATCAATCATAATGCTGCCATATATAGGAGATTCCTTCCAAAGTGGAAGTACCTCCTGATCCTCCAAGGCTAAGGAGTAGCCCATTTGCACCATGATAGTGCCATCTCATACTCCTACAACATCATGCAAAGCATGGGAGAAAATCAACCCATACTCTCTCAAGAACAACCAAAGCAACAAAAAATCTTGTTGCCTCCCCACACCATCACCATATAAATCAAGGAGCAACAACATGATAGTTGATATGAAATATATCACATCACCCCAACACACCAAAACTCCTTACTGCCATATGATGTAAGTTTCATGCCAAGTTCCATCCACCAACATACCCCTTGAAGAAGGATATGTCATATGATGGAAAAATTATTTCAAGAGTAGCCAACGCAATCTTGCCTCCTACTGCCCAGTGTCATAAATCTGCAAGTGGTTTCCCAACCTCTTGCTCATCAACATCACCCATCCAACCCATGGTGAGTGTCTATCATCATGTCCAATAGTGGCATTCCTCCAATGGAGAATACCATCCTCCCAAATAAGATTTTTGTCTTTGCATTTCATGGGATGTTGAAATTCAATCTCCTAGAGATCTTGAAATGAATTCCACTCATCAATGACCAAGTTGACCCCATAAGGATCCAAATATACTGAAAGCAAAATCTTCTCATTGAGAAATGAAGTGCTCATCAAGAAAGATCCATCATAACAATGGAAGATAAGATGTCTCTCATCACCCATCTGCCTTTCCTCTACTATGTGTTATCACCCTAAAAAAAAAATCTAAACTCTATAAGTTTACACTGGTTTAGTCATAGTGTCAAATAGGTCTTGAGTCACTTTATTCTTCATAAAGGTAGGTGATAGGTTTAGAAGTCTTAAAAAGTCATTTTTTCAATTCCAAATAAGGTCTTTAGGTCTCATCCCATGGTTGAAAAGTCTCATCATTCATTTAGAAACATGTTATTAACTTTCGAATGAATCCTCTGCAATTAGCCACAAAACCACAATTTCGTAGCGCAGTCAGTTCAAAAATTCAGTTTTGCGCTACGAAAGTGCTGCTACTTTCGTAGCGCATTTCAAAAAAATTGCACTATGTGCGCTATGAAAGCGCGAATTCTTAGAAATGTCATGTTAAATGCCAGAAACTGTCAGAATCCCTTTGGGTATCATATGATAAAATCATAGTGAGTCAGTTAGGGGTCATTTTCGAAGTGTTCAACCATTCATATCCATCATTACTATAGCAGAGGTGTCATTTGTGAAAAGAGATTTCAAAATTGAAAAGTGTGATATATTTTACTCATTTCAATTTTCATTTACTCACAACAAATGGAGGCAAGAGGCATATTACAGTGGTATCAAAGCCCCTTTCTTGGCTCAGCCTGTGGCTTACAAGCCCAAGAAAGAAGGAGAAGAATATGATGAAGAATATGAGCTTAATCTCATCTATTTTTAGAGCAGAGAAGAGCCTCCCCAAGGAGGATACGCAGAAAGAAGAGGAAGAACCCTGCACTTCCTATTCTCATCAAGGAGACAAAGAAATAAAGACACCATATTTTGGAGAAGAAAAAGAAAAAGAGGATAAGCTTACCAAGATTCTTCCTAAATCTGTATATATGATCCATGTAGAGTATGAGGAGATCTGGAGGAATTATAGGGAATCTCCTAGATGGTTTGATTCAAAAGCAAACTCTAGATTGGAGGAGTGTGAGCATGTAGCTACACACCATCTTGTACAGCGCAGTCACATGCCCAGGATTGTCAGAAGAGAGATGGAAAGAGAAGAAGAGGTTGCTAGGAGGGAAACCCTTAGTGATTTCTTGGTGGAGTATGAGTCTCAAATTTAGGAATACCGGGATCATCTCAGTTTTTCATAGTTTTGCAAGATGAAGGTGAATGGGAAAGAGAAGCAGGATAGATTTCATCTATCTACCTTTGAGGGTTCACCTGTATGTTCAGCCAAAGCTTGGGTGGAGGAGTTAGAGACCTTCTTGTAGCAACACCACATTCATGGAGGTGAAGCTATCAAAGTTGCAGCGTTGCATTTGAGAGGTAAGGCTTTTACCTGGAGGATCTTTGAATCTTTTTCTTTGAGAAATGTAAACATTGCAACTTATGCAAATTTCACTGAGGCATTGGTGAAAATATTTAATAAAAGGATTCATGAGACACACATGGTAGGAGTAAACAAGAAAAATCAAGAAAAACCCTTGCATAAAAACTTGCACCATACTTTGCCGGAAGAAAAGTTTTCATCTCACACCTTTGAGCAAAGGAGCATGGAGATCTCTTTTTCAAAAAGGGATCCATTCATTGGAGAGTTTCCCATTCATGTTGTAGAGATTGAGGGCAACAGCGCTGTTAGATCTAGAGTTGATCTAGCACCTCATGCATAGGAAAGAGGAACTCTTGCTCCAAGTAGAGGGATGCTTACATCTTTGCAAGAAAGTTCCCAGGATCTCATGTGTAGAGGTCCAGGCACAACTCATGTTTTACCTATGCCATTGTTGAGGAGGTGTGGAACCATGGAGACACAAGGAGGAAGTAGGGAGAAGACCCAGAATCATGAGATGATGAGTACACATCCCTATTCATATATGGAGGTTGATGCACCTAAGAAGGTGATTATATTGCGCAGTGGAAGCATGAAGGGTTATCTCCATTCATCTATTCAGTCATCTCTTGATGATGATGTCTCATTGCATGGAGACATTTTTCCAGGGAGACCACTGGAACAGCAGAGGAGGATGGATGCTTCATCAGTTGAGGCACCAATCATTGATTTCAGGAGGTCGGAGACCTAGAGAGAGCTTGATACAGCGTTGGGAGTCTGGGGTAGACTCAAGGAGAGAGAGAGCATTCTCTCAGCATCAGCATCACCCACTTCTATTTCAGATTATGCGTTGTGGCAGAAGCAGCAGGGGAAGGACAACAGCCTTCCAACTTCCATAATTGGCATGAGATATGTCAAAGAAGAGGATGACCATGTGATAGATGCTCTTCATGAGAGATCATCAGCGCTGTCACTATGGAGATTAGATCCACATTGGAGCTCCTAGTTGTTGGTGGAGTATTCCAAGGATATTTTTACTTGCATGATCTTGGATGGCCAGTTGCATGAGGAGGCATATTCAGTCAGAGATGGGGTCATATTTTATCATGAAGGGATCTTCTTTCCTAGAGCTTCCAAGTTCAAGGAGAATTTACTACAAGCAGCTCGGGAGAATTTCCTTTTCAGTCCCACTTGTTTTATGAGAGCATACCACACCATCATGGAGGGGTATTTTTGGATGGGCTTTGAGGAGGAGATATATCATCATATGAGCAGATGCATGGACCAGATGGAGATGGAGGAGAGACACGACTTTTTGAGAGAGTTAGCACAACCACCTCTTTTCCCTCTAGAGATTAGAGGAGACTCACTTATGAGCCACTCCACTTGTATGAGCAGAGCATATGGTAAGGGTAATGATTATTTTCATGATTATTTATATGATGTATATCCCTTAACCATATATGTGCAAGATGTTGCTCCAAGGAGGAGCATTCTTTCTTTAGAGCTTCATGGTCTTGGGGCCATAAGCATGATGGATGGCCATTCCCTAGGAGGGCTTGGGGAAGAGGCATGTTATTGAGGACACACTCTTTGTACACCTTACATCATTCACTTCCTCCATACTTATGATTAGATTGGAGCAGCAGGCAAGTGGTTGAGAAGCCACACTTTTTATCAGTCTCTATTGCAGTTGAGGGTCAAGCTGCATTGGTTGCACTTGAGGGACCATTTTCCTTCACATTTGTTGCATATGGCAGCCAGCATGATTCTCATCTTTTCTCCCTATGGGTCTATTGTTTCTGTCTTTATGAGGAGCATTCTTGAGAGGGAGACACATGAGGTGAATGTGTCCTTTGAGGGAAGAATTCCTCACACTTTTTGAATTACATGTTCTAAGGGGAACATGAGATATGATATGGTTACCTTAACAACAAAATTATTGCTTTATGAGGTGAGCCATATGATGGATGAGATGCCATATAATGATGACTTCCAACTCATCATATATGGAGATACTTGGGCCAGCTTGATTTGCAGCGTTGGGGGAGAGATATTTGGAGGTCAAGTCCTCATTTTTCCACTTGAGGGAAAACTTATTGAAGCCCATGGACAACCAACACTCTACACTTATCATAAGTGGAGAGATGGATAGCGTGGGGTAGGCTATATCGCTTACCATGTGCATATTTTCATCCCACCTACTTTGCCGGAGCTAAAGGTGGATGACAGCTTCCAGGAGTTGCCTAGTTGGAAGGTGACTCAATTTGCATGGCTCATAGCTTGGAGATGGAGGATCCATATGGGAAAGATGGTTCCCATTATATTTCAGATCCCATTCTTCAAGGGGACCTCTAGACATCACTTTGCTATCCTCTTGATTATTTCACTTTCACATGATGATGGCTTGATAACTGACTTACATGCTGAGGAGGATCATTGTAGAGATTTGATCGATGAGATAGCATCACTTTCCTTGGAGGAGATCATCATAAAGGGATGCTACATGGAGAGGAGAAGGAAAGAACTCAGTCTATCCTTTAATTTGCTTGAGGACAAGCAATCTTTGAGAGGGGAGGATTGTAATGTTCCAAAATTTTCATGAAGAAAATTGGAACATTAATTTTTTCTTATTTCATCTAGGAGATGAATAAAATGGGTAAAAGGCCCATGAGTAGGAATAAGATCCTTAATAATGTGAAAAGGATCAATGGAGTAGCTTAATTTTTCACCTTCCAGTGTGAAAAGGGGAAATTGCATGAGGACAAGGTCAAGTTTGACCAAGTCAACAACATTGCCTAAAGGTGTAGCTTGCATGAGAAGACAACGCAGTTTTGGAGGGAGAAAGATTCCTTGTGGCTGAAACCCTAATGTGTGGGGTCCATGGAAAAGAGGAATTCACTTGTATAAGAAGAGGAGGAGGCAACCATAGTGAGACATCTTGGATCAATTGATTATTTTTCTAGTCAGACAAATTGCACACTCCGGTTGTTTAGCAGAGTTGCAGTGCTGCTTAGCACGAGGGATTCCTGTTTAGGATTTCATCTCCTTATTGAGTAGATCTTGGAGGATTTCACTTCATCTTCTCCACATCTTGGCTCAAGGCCAAAGCCATTCTCCAGATACTACGTTATTTCTGCTCAAGTATAACGCTGTGTAGCTGGGGCATTGCAGTGGAGGGTTCCACAACACTTCTCTTTGGCTTATCTTTCAGAGGAGGGAGTTTCTCTTTCTCTGGGAGATTAGTGGAAGGGATTTCAGAGCTAATTTACATATTTTGGCATCAAGGCCAACATCTCCCACCATAGATAGCGCAATCCATCCTCTAGACTGCGTTATTTCATGGCACACTTGCAGAGAAGGGTTGCACCAGCTTCTTGGAAGGCAAGATCTTCAATTTTGGGATCAAACTTGCATTGAGAGATCCATTGGAGGAGGTTTGTTTCATTTTGAGCATCATCTTCAGCCATCTCCATGTATTTCTACTATTGAGTTGCAGTTGCTGCCCAACAACTCCAACATTTATGCAGATTTGCCATTTTTACATGTATTGTAGCCAATCCTTCTAAGGATTGTGCATTATTGCTGTATTAGTGTTTTCAGGGGTTGAGAGATTGATCCCCCTCATTTATTTAAGCTATCATTGTTATATAATTCTATTCTCATTTTTTATTATGCAGTATCTTCCATAAACTGTGTTATTTTAGCCAGGGATTCCCATGTATAGCAGTGTTCTTGCATTTTCTTGTATATGCTCTATTGAGGCTTACATTGCCTAGCTGGAGTGATTGATTCCACCACACATTGTATACATTTGCTACTATATAACATATTTTTTGGCTATATACTTCTTCATGTGTTTACAGCTACAAGAATAACGATGTCCTTTCCTTACATGAGCTTATAATTGTTGCAGTTCCCCATTGGGGATTTTCTGAGGACATCTAAGTGTGGTAGATTTGTTTAACCACCTTAGAAGGATTTCTTTGGAGTCATCTCTTGGATTTCATTCTTAGATACATTGATCTAAAGGCTCCAGGTTTTGGTTTCAAATCTTGTTGCTTCCATTTCTGGAAAATGCGTTTTCCAGCCATGGATCGCTAGTTATTCCTAAAAAGGGATATTACATTTATCAAGCGAGGCTGACCCTTTTTACTCAAGCGAGGCTGATTATTAAATTCTAAAAGAAGAAAACAAGAATTTTTTGAAGGCAAGTATGGTAGAAGAGAAAAATAATAATAGGTCAGGACATTTTTTATGGTTTGAACTTGAAAGCACAAGAGGAAATGACAAAGTATCAAATCCTAGAGGAAAAGTTGATATCAACAAACTATGAGATTTCTAGGTGGAAGATTTGGAGATACAGTTGAAAAAGTCTCAAGAAAAGTTAAAGGGATAGTGAAATAGAATGATAAACCCATAAGATAATCTCTGATCAAAATGAAGGTAAAACTTCATGAAGATTATGTTTTCAGGGTCATGATGTTGTGTTCTTGAAATGATACTACTGCCCTTAAAGTCTGAGTATTTCCAAATTAAAAATTTTGAAGAAATTTTCAACAAAACTACCTACACAGCAGTTTCGTAGTGCAGCTAGTGAAAATTTGATCAAATGTGCTATGAAACTACTGAAGCAGCTTTTTCACCATGAAGAGAAAAACTTTGTTTTCTGGTTTTAGTAGTCGAATTCCAAGGGGATTTCTGGGCAACTGAAAAAGAATTTTTGAAAACTGAAAGAGGTTTTTCTTCCTAACATACCTAAATACAAAAACCTCTCTCATTTTCCTCAAAAATGTTGATTTTGGAGATACAAGGCTTTCTTTGAAGCCCTATTTTCAGAAAATAGAGTTTTCTTGTTTTACACATGTTCTTTAAAGACAATTTCTAGATAGCACAAGAGGTATTTTTAAAAAAAACAGGAGATGGTTTTATTCAAGACGGAATGGACTACAAAAAAAATCTTTTAGTTTCTCAAAATACATCATGGATGAGGAGATATAGGCTCTGTTCCAAGACCTAATTTTCAAGAAAGAAACAGGAATAATTTGCAAATGTAGCAGTCTTTTCATCCTTCTTTCACAACAAATTTTGAGGGAATTTTGGTGAATTTTATCTTGAAATTACTTGTGGGATTGTGTTAATGGAAAATGAATACTTCCTTGAAGAAAACATATCAAAATATGATTGGAATAAGAGCTAAACATTGCACTACGAAAAGCGCTACGAAACTGTGCTGCTTTCATAGCACAGGTTTATTCTTACATTTTTGCATTGTTCAAAGTCTAGATTCTGCACAGTTGAAGGATTGAAGACATATGGTGTAATATTTTGCAACAAGAGACATGTAGACATGATATATTAATGGTCAAAGTGCTCAAAACAAATAAAGGAATCAGAAGGCCTAAAAAATAGGAAAACATGTTTCCTAGAATCTAGGAGAACATTATCATCAACAGCATGGTTACATCAACTTAAATATCAACATCCAAATTCGACTTCATGGGATTGCAAGTGGAAAAATATGTAATAAATATTAGATAAGGTCGTTAGGAGAGTAATTAAATATTTTTATTCCTTTTAGAAATAGGACTTTTCATTAGGTTTATAGTTGTCAATTTGTAATAAATATCATGTTTCATGATTAGGAAAGGTGTCAAACACTATCAATTCAATGTATCTAGTGGAGGATAGAGAATCTTATCTTGTAAATGGTCTATAAAGAGCATGAGGTCGAATTGACCAAGGGTTGGACACTTTTAAGCAAAAAGACTGTGTTTATGTAAGTGGTTCTTTTCAGCTTTAATATAGAGAAGTTTACTTAGCCAAATTGATATTCATACAGAGTTTTAGTGTGTGTTTGTTCTATTGCATCCTTCTACTATCTATTTCAGTGGTAATTTTTTATGTTACTCAAAATTCATCCTTGATGCTCTGAATTCCTATGTAGGAAAATTGACTATGTTTTTACTGCTTCACATGTGTATCTTTTGACTAAAACTTTAACATGCCTCAACTTCCATGCTAAGTAGATGGATTGGTTTTACTGAAGCTATCATGACTCCATAAGCCCAATGTACTCTTGCTAATGTGATTTACAACCAAATTCAATCATTTATCTATTTATGAACACATGTAGTGTTAGCCATCTTCAATTTTATTCAAAATCAGTAACCCTTGAGAGAGCCCTCTTAGGCTGAGGAGGCTACGCCTCAACCAAAAGCTTGGTTTGAAATAGCCCATCAAGCCTGATTTTGTGATAACATTTTGGTGCGTCTGACGGGAGCTCGAAGATTACTGATTCCAGAAATCAAGAAGCTGAACTTCTAAAGGTAGCAAGAGCTCAGGAAGCTTTTCGAGGCTGCATCCACCTTGGCAACTCCACACATCAAATAATCAAATTGGAAGGTGACTCCACTGCTTAAAGATCAGTAGCTTGATGAAGTTTCAATATGAGTTCCATTGCAAGAATAAATGCCAGGTATGCCCCTATGAATCGGTCTCATATCCATGGTTTTCCAAATCCCATGCCAAAGGTTGAATGGTTAGATGATCTTCGAATATTTAAAGATGAAAAGAAAGACAATGTTGCTCTTCATTTGGTTAGGTTCCATATGCATGTACACAGTCTTAAGGTTCAGTTCCATGAATATTATCTCATGAAGATGTTTATGGCCACTTTAGAAGGAAAAGCATGGTCGTGGTATGAAAGCTTGCCAAATGGTTCATCATATTCTCTTGTTGATTTCCATGATGTATTTTATGAGATGTATAAAGAATGTCATCCCTCTTTATTCATGGTCAAAGACTACTGTAAACACTCTGAGAGTTTTATTGAATATTTGGATAATTTTTATGAAGATGATGAGTTCATGGATGAGGAAATTTTAGAAGCCCTTCATGACAATACCTTTCATCAAAAAGAAGAACACCAAGAAGAAAGGATAATATCTCCCTTATATGAAAATGAAACTCAGTGGGAGTTTACTTATGAAAGTCATGTCACATCCTCCGAGTTTGAGGAAAATTTGGAGCAGGTTTTTCAATCCTTTGATCATCAGGAGTATGAGAATCATTTCAAACAGCAAGAGGAAATATTGGAAAATGCTTCCTACAATCCTAAGGTACAGGAAAAAGTTGATTTTTTATGTCATTCCTTTCAATAGATTACATCAAATAATGATCATATTAATGAGCAATAATACGTTATTTGTGGGAATCATTTTGAACAGCAGTTCGATAGCATACAAAAGAAATCTTGTGTGGCTGAGAATCAGTTGTCTGAAGTTACAAAAAGTTATGAGGATCATCAAACTAATCATGTCTTCTTTGACCCTATAGCTGAATACATGGAAGAGTTTTACTCTCCAGTGTTTCAGTTTCATTTTTATTATGAAGATTAGATACATTTTCAGTGGCATTGGTCATCTCAATATCATGTTTACTTTGGGTTTGAGTGCAGTCAAGAGCTTCAAATATCAGATAATACAAATGATTGGCTTCATTGGAAATTTCATGTTGTTTGAGTTAAAATGGAGATTGCATTTGCTAGGGTATGTAGGAGTGTATGAATAAGCTCAAGGTTAACTAAGCAAATTTTTTTTAGTAGGTGCAGTTTGGATGCTTCTTGCAGAAATCATCAAGCTTGAGCCCATGGTGAAGGCCATTAGAGCATGAGGAGGAAGCTTGCCAATTCAAAAAAAATTTCTCTTTTTGTCAAAAAAAATGGATAGAAGCACTGGAGCTACTGGTTCTTAGTGTACCACAGGGGTACACTATCCCAAGTGGAGACACTGTTATCACCCTAATTTTTTTTCTAAACTTTATAAGTTTACATTGTTTTAGTCATAGTGTCAAATAGGTCTTGAGTCACTTTATTCTTCATAAAGTTAGGTGATAGGTTTAGAAGTCTTAAAAATTCAGTTTTTCGAATGCGAATAAGGTCTTTAGGTCTCATCCCATTGTTGAAAAGTCTCATCATACATTTAGAAATCATGTTATTAACTTTTGGATGAATCGTCTGCAATTAGCCACAAAACCGCAGTTTTGTAGTGCGGTCAATTCAAAAATCATGCTTTGCGCTACGAAAGCGCTGCTACTTTCGTAGCGCATTTAAGCAAAATTGCACTATGTGCGCTACGAAAGCGCGGATTCTTAGAAATGTGATTTCAAATGCCAGAAACTGTCAAAATCCGTTATGGTATGATATGATAACATCATAGTGAGTCAGTTAGGGGTCATTTGAAGTGTTCAACCATTCATATCCATCATTACTACAGTAGAGGTGTCATTTTTGAAAAGAGATTTCAAAATTGAAAATTCTAATATGTTTTACTCATTTCAATTTTCATTTACTCGCAAAAAGTAGTGAAACATCTTTGTTTCGAGTTTAAGCTTATGGTCATCTTACACCAAATCAATTCTCATCTATCATCAAGCGAGGCTGACTCTTTTATCAAGCGAGGCTGACCCTTTTTAATCAAGTGAGGCTGACTCTTTATTCAAGCAAGGCTAATTATTAAATTCTGAAAGAAGCAAAAATGAATTTTTTTAAGGCAAGTATGGAAGAAGAGAAAAATAATCATAGGTCAGGACATTGTTTAAGGTTTGAACCTGAAAGCACAAGAGGAAATGACAAAGTATCAAAGCCTGGAGGAAAAGTTGATATCAACAAACTATGAGATTGCTAGGTGGAATATCTGGAGATACAGTTGAAAATGTCTCAAGAAAATTTAAAGGTACAGTGAAATAGAATGATAAACCCATAAGATAATCTCTGATCAAAATGAAGGTAAAACTTGATGAAGATTATGTTTTCAAGGTCATGATGTTGTGTTCTTGAAATAATACTAAGGCCCTTAAAGTCTGAGTATTTCCAAATTACAAATTTTGAAGAAATTTTCAACAAAACTGCCTACACAGCAGTTTCATAGCACAACTAGTGCAAATTTGATCAAATGCACTACGAAACTGCTGAAGCAGTTTTTTCACCATGAAGAGAAAAACTTTGTTTTCTGGTTTTAGTAGTCAACTTCCAAGCGGGTTTCTGGGCAACTGAAAATGAATTTTTCAAAATGGAAAGAGGTTTTTCTTCCTAACATACCTAACTATACAAACCTCTCTCATTACGTTCACAAATTTTATCAGTTTGGAGATAAAAGGCTTTATTGGAAGCCCTATTTTCAGAAAACAGAGTTTTCTTGTTTTACACATGTTCTTCAAAGACAATTTATGGATAGCATGAGAATTATTTCAAAAAAACAAGAGAGGTTTTTATTCAAGATGGAATGGAATACAAACACCTCCTTCAGTTTTGCAAAATACATCATGGATGAGGAGATATAGGCTCTGTTCCAAAACCTAATTTACGAGAAAGAAACAGGTATAATTTGCAAATGTAGCAGTCTTTTCATCCTTCTTTCACAGCAAATTTTGAGGGAATTTTGGTGAATTTTGTCTTGAAATTACTTGTGGGAGTGTGTTAATGGAAAATAAATACTTCCTTGAAGAAAATAGATCAAAATTTGATTGGAATAGGAGCTAAACACTGCATTACGAAAAGCGTTACGAAACTGTGCTACTTTCATAGCGCAGGTTTATTCTTACATTTTTGCATTGTTTTAATTCTAGATTTTGCACAGTTGGAGGATTGAAGACATATGGTGTAATATTTGGCAACAAGAGACATGTAGACATGATCTATTAATGGTCAAAGTGCTCAAAACAAATAAAGGAATCAAAAGGCCTAAAAAATAGGAAAACATGTTTCCTAGATTCTAGGAGAACATTATCATCAACAGCATGGTTACATCAAGTTAAAGATCAATATCCAAATTCAACTTCATGGGATTGTAGGTGGAAAATATGTAATAAATATTAGATGAGGTTGTTAGGAGAGTAATTAAAGAGTTTTAGTCCTATTATAAATAGGACTTTTCATTAGGTTTATAGTTGTCAATTTGTAATAAATATCATGTTTCATGATTAGGAAAGGTGTCAAACACTATGAATTCGGTGTATCTAGTGGAGGATGGATAATCCTATCTTTTAAATGGTCTATAAAGAGCATGAGGTCGAATTAACCAAGGGTTGGACACTTTTTAGCAAAAAGACTGTGTTTATGTAAGTGATTGTTTTCAGCTTTAATATAGAGAAGTTTACTTAGCCAACTTGAGATTCATACACAGTTTTAGTGTGTGTTTGTTCTATTGCATCCTTCTACTATCTATTTCAATGGTATTTTCTTATGTTACTCAGAATTCATCCGTGATGCTCTGACTTCCTATGTAGGCAAATTGACTATGTTTTACTGCTTCACATGTGTATCTTTTGACTAAAACTTTAACATGCCTCAACTTCCATGCTAGGTATATGGATTGGTTTTAATGAAGCTATCATGACTCCATAAGCCCAATTTACTCTTGCTAATGTGATTTACAACCAAATTCAATCATTTATCTATTTATGAACACATGGAGAGTTAGCCATCTTCAATTTTATTCAAAATCAGTAACCCTTGAGAGAGCCCTCTCAGGTTGAGGAGGCTAAGCCTCAACCAAAAGCTTTGTTTGAAATAGTTACACAATTTTTACTTGATGAGCAGCCCATCAGGCCTGATTTTGTGATAACATTTTGGTGCGTCTGACGGGAGCCTGAAGATTACTCATTCTCGAAATCAAGAAGCTGAACTTCTAAAGGTAGTAGGAGCTCAGAAAGCTTTTCAAGGCTGCATCCACCTCGACGACTCCACACATCAAATAATCAAATTGGAAGGTGACTCTACTGCTTAAATATCACTAGCTTGATGAATTTTCAAGATGAGTTCCATTGCAAGAATAAATGCCAGGTATGCCCCTATGAATTGGTCTCATATCCCTGGTTTTCCAAATCCCATGCCAAAGTTTGAATGGTTAGATGATCTTCCAATATTTAAAGATGAAAAGAAATACAATGATGCTCTTCATTTGGTTAGGTTCCATATGCAGGTACACAGTCTTAAGGTTCAGTTCCCTGAAGATTGTCTCATGAAGATGTTTATGGCCACTTTTGAAGGAAAATCATGGTCTTGGTATGAAATCTTGTGAAATGGTTCATTATATTCTCTTGCTGATTTCCATGATGTATTTTATGAGATGTATAAAGAATGCCATCCCTCTTTATTCATGGTCAAAGACCGTTCTAAACACTCTGAGAGTTTTATTGAATATTTGGAGAATTGTTATGAATATGATGAGTTCATGGATGAGGAAATTTTAGAAGCCCTTCATGACAACACCTTTCATCAACAAGAAGAACACCAAGAAGAAAGGATAATATCTCCCTTATATGAAAATGAAACCCAGCGGGATTTTACTTATGAAAGTCATGTCACATCCTCTGAGTTTGAGGAAAATTTGGAGCAGGTTTGTCAATCCTTTGATCATCAGGAGTATGAGAATCATTTCAAATAGCAAGAGGAAATATTGGAAAATGCTTGCTACAATCCTAAGGTAGAGGAAAAAGTTGATTTTTTATGTCATTCCTTGCAATAAATTACATCAAATAATGATCATATTAATGAGCAAGAATACGTTATTTGTGGGAATCATTTTTAACGGAAGTTGGATAGCATACAAAAGAAATCTTGTGTGGCTGAGAATCAGTTGTCTGGAGTTACAGAAAGTTATGAGGATCATCAAACTAATCATGTCTTCTTTGACCCTATAGCTGAATACATGGAAGAGTTTTACTCTCCCGTGTTTCAGTTTCATTTTTATTATGAAGATAAGATACATTTTCAGTGGCATTGGTCATCTCAATATCATGATTACTTTGGGTTCGAGTGCAGTCAAGAGCTTCAAATATCAGATAAGACAAATGATTGGTTTCATTGGAAATTTCATGTTGTTTGAGTTAAAATGCAGATTGCATCTGTTAGGGTAGGTAGGAGTGTATGAATAAGCTCAAGGTTAACTAAGCAAATTTTTATTAGTAGGTGCAGTTTGGGTTCTTCTTGCAGAAATCATCAAGCTTGAGCCCAAGGTGAAGGCCATTAGAGCATGAGGAGGAAGCTTGCCGATTCAAAAAAAAATTATGTTTTTGTCAAAAAAAAAAAATGGATAGCAGCACTGGAGCTACCGGTTCTTAGTGTACCACAGGGGCACACTATCCCAAGTGGAGCCACTGTTATCACCATAAAAAAAAATTCTAAACTCTGTAAGTTTACACTGTTTTAGTCATAGTGTCAAATTGGTCTTGAGTCACTTTATTCTTCATGAAGGTAGGTGATAGGTTTAGAAGTCTTAAAAAGTCAGTTTTTCAATTCCAAATAAGGTCTTTAGGTCTCATCCCATGGTTGAAAAGTCTCATCATTCATTTATAAATCATGTTATTAACTTTCGAGTGAATCCTCTGCAATTAGCCACAAAACCGTAGTTTCGTAGTGTGGTCAGTTCAAAAATCCAGTTTTGCACTACGAAAGCGCTACTACTTTCGTAGCACATTTCAGAAAAATTGCACTATGTGCGCTACAAAAGCGCAGATTCTTAGAAATTTCATGTCAAATGCCAGAAACTGTCAGAATTCGTTAGGGTATGATATGATAGCATCATAGTGAGTCAGTTAGGGGTCATTTTCGAAGTGTTCAACCATTCATATCCATCATTACTACAGCAGAGGTGTCATTTGTGAAAAGAGATTTCAAAATTGAAAAGTCTGATATGTTTTACTCATTTCAGTTTTCATTTACTCACAACAAGCAGTGAAACATCTTCGTTTCGAGTTTAAGCTTATGGTCATATTACACCAAAGCTATTCTCATCTATCATCAAGCGAGGCTGACTCTTTTATCAAGCGACGCTGACCCTTTTTAATCAAGCGAGGCTGACTCTTTATTCAAGCAAGGCTGATTATTAAATTCTAAAAGAAGAAAACAAGAATTTTTTGAAGGAAAGTATGGGAAAAGAGAAAAAGAATCATAGGTCAGGACATTGTTTAAGGTTTGAACCTGAAAGCACAAGAGGAAATGACAAAGTATCAAAGCCTGGAGGAAAATTTGATATCAACAAACTATGAGATTGCTAGGTGGAAGATCTGGAGATACAGTTGAAAATGTCTCAAGAAAAGTTAAAGGGATAGTGAAATAGAATGATAAACCCATAAGATAATCTCTGATCAAAATGAAGGTAAAACTTGATGAAGATTATGTTTTCAGGGTCATGATGCTATGTTCTTGAAATGATACTAATGCCCTTAAAGTCTGAGTATTTCCAAATTACAAATTTTGAAGAAATTTTCAACAAAACTACCTACATAGCAGTTTTGTAGCGTAGCTAGTGCAAAGTTGATCAAATGCGCTACGAAACTGCTGAAGCAGTTTTTTCACCATGAAGAGAAAAAACTTTGTTTTTTGGTTTTAGTAGTCAAATTCCAAAGGGGTTTCTGGGCAACTGAAAACGAATTTTTAAAAACAGAAAGAGGTTTTTCTTCCCAACATAACTAACTACAAACACCTCTCTCATTTTATTCACAAGTGTTATCAGTTAGGAGATACAAGGCATTATTTGAAGACCTATTTTCAAAAAACAAAGTTTTATTGTTTTACACATGTTCTTCAAAGATAGTTTCCAAATAGCACGAGAATTATTTCAAAAAAAAAGAGAGAGGGTTTTATTCAAGATGGAATGGACTACAAAAACCTCCTTTAGTTTCTCAAAATACATCATGGATGAGGAGATATAGGCTCTGTTGCAAGATCTAATTTTCAGGAAAGAAACAGGAATAATTTGCAAATGTAGCAGTCTTTTCATCCTTATTTCACAGCAAATTTTGAGGGAATTTTGGTGTATTTTGTCTTGAAATTACTTGTGAAGTGTGTTAATGGAAAATAAATACTTCCCTGAAGAAAACAGATCAAAATCTGATTGGAATAGGAGCTAAACACTGCACTACGAAAAGCGCTATGAAACTGTGATGCTTTCATAGCACAGGTTTATTCTTACCTTTTTGCATTGTTCGAAGTCTAGATTCTGCAGGATTGAAGACATATGGTGTAATATTTGGCAACAAGATACATGTAGACATGATATATTAATGGTAAAAGTGCTCAAAACAGATAAAGGAATCAAAAGGCCTAAAAAACAGGAAAACATGTTTCCTAGAATCTAGGAGAACATTATCATCAACAACATGGTTACATCAAGTTAAAGATCAACATCCAAATTCAACTTCATGGGATTGAAAGTGGAAAAATATGTAATAAAGATTAGATAAGGTTGTTAGGAGAGTAATTAAATAGTTTTAGTCCTATTAGAAATAGGACTTTTCATTAGGTTTATAGTTGTCAATTTGTAATAAATATCATGTTTCATGATTAGGAAAGATGTCAAACACTATCAATTCAATGTATCTAGTGGAGGATAGAGAATCCTATCTTGTAAATGGTATATAAATAGCATGAGGTTAAATTAACCAAGGGTTGGACACTTTCTAGCAAAAATATTGTGTTTATGTAAGCGACTGTTTTCAGCTTTAATATAGAGAAGTTTACTTAGCCAACTTGAGATTCATACATATTTTTAGTGTGTGTTTCTTATATTGCATCCTTCTACTATCTATTTCAGTGGTATTTTCTTATGTTACTCAGAATTCATCCTTGATACTCTGACTTCCTATGTAGGCAAATTGACTATGTTTTTACTGCTTCACATGTGTATCTTTTGACTAAAACTTTAACATGCTTCAACTTCCATGCTAAGTAGATGGATTGGTTTTACTGAAGCTATCATGACTCCATAAGCCCAATGTACTCTTGCTAATGTGATTTACAACAAAATTCAATCATTTATCTATTTATGAACACATGTAGAGTTAGCCTTCTTCAATTCTATTCAAAATTAGTAACCCTTGAGAGAGCCCTCACAGGTTGACGAGGCTAAGCCTCAACAAAAATCTTGGTTTGAAATAGTTATACAATGTTTACTTGATGAGAAGCCCATCAGGCCTGATTTTATGATAACATTTTGGTGCGTCTAATGGGAGCCTGAAGATTACTCATTCCCGAAATCAAGAAGCTGAACTTCTAAAGGTAGCAGGAGCTCGGAAGCTTTTCGAGGCTGCATCTACCTTGGCGACTCCACACATCAAATACTCAAATTGGAAGGTGACTCCACTGCTTAAAGATCAGTAGCTTGATGAAGTTTCAAGATGAGTTCCATTGCAAGAATAAATGCCAGGTATGCCCCTATGAATCGGTCTCATAACCCTGGTTTTCCAAATCCCATGCCAAAGGTTGAATGGTTAGATGATCTTCCAATATTTAAAGATGAAAAGAAAGACAATGCTGCTCTTCATTTGGTTAGGTTCCATATGCATGTACACATTCTTAAGGTTTAGTTCCATGAATATTTTCTCATGAAGATGTTTATGGCCACTTTAGAAGAAAAAGCATGTTCTTGGTATGAAAGCTTGCCAAATGGTTCATTATATTATCTTGTTGATTTCCATGATGTATTTTATGAGATGTATAAAGAATTTCATCCCTCTTTATTCATGGTCAAGGACTGTTGTAAACACTCTAAGAGTTTTATTGAATATTTGGAGAATTGTTATGAAGATGATGAATTCATGGATGAGAAAATTTTAGAAGCCCTTCATGACAATACATTTCATCAACAAGAAGAACACCAAGAAGAAACGATAATATCTTGCTTATATGAAAATGAAACTCAGCGGGAGTTTATTTATGAAAGTCATGTCACATCCTCTGAGTTTGAGGAAAATTTGGAGCAGGTTTTTCGATCCTTTGATCATCAGGAGTATGAGAATCATTTCAAACAGCAAGAGGAAATATTGGAAAATGCTTGCTACAATCCTAAGGTACAGGGAAAAGTTGATTTTTTATGTCATTCCTTGCAACAGATTACATCAAATAATGATCATATGAATGAGCAAGAATACATTATTTGTGGGAATGATTTTGAACAACAGTTGGATAGCATGCAAAATAAATCGTGTGTGGCTAAGAATCAGTTGTCAAAAGTTACAAAAAGTTATGAGGATCATCAAACTGATCATGTCTTCTTTGACCCTATAGCTGAATACATGGAAGATTTTTCCTCTCCAGTGTTTCAGTTTCATTTTTATTATGAAGATCAAATACATTTTCAGTGGCATTGGTCATCTCAATATCATGTTTACTTTGGGTTTGAGTGTAGTCAAGAGCTTCAAATATCAGATAATACAAATGATTGGCTTCATTGGAAATTTCATGTTGTTTGAGTTAAGATGGAGATTGCAGCTACTAGGGTAGGTAGGAGTGTATGAATAAGCTCAAGGTTAATTGAGCAAAAAAAATTTAGTAGGTGCAGTTTGGGTGCTTCTTATAGAAATCATCAAGCTTGAGCCTGAGGTGAAGGCCATTAGAGCATGAGGAGGAAGCTTTTCGATTCAAAAAGTTTTTCTATTTTTGTCAAAAAAAAAATGGATAGCAGCACTGGAGCTAGCGGTTCTTAGTGTACCACAGGGGCACACTATCCTAAGTGGAGCCATTGTTATCACCCTAAAAAAAATTTCTAAACTCTATAAGTTTACACTGGTTTAGTCATAGTGTCAAATAGGTCTTGAGTCACTTTATTCTTCATAAAGGTAGGTGATAGGTTTAGAAGTCTTAAAAAGTCAGTTTTTCAATTCCAAATAAGGTCTTTAGGTCTCATCCCATGGTTGAAAAGTCTCATCATTCATTTAGAAATAATGTTATTAACTTTCAGATGAATCCTCTTCAATTAGCCACAAAACCGTAGTTCCTTAGCGCAGTCAGTTCAAAAATCCAGTTTTGTACTATGAAAGCGCTTCTACTTTTGTAGCGCATTTCAGCAAAATTGCACTATGTGCGCTACGAAAGTGTGGATTCTTAGAAATGTCATGTCAAATGCCAGAAATTTTCAAAATCCGTTAGGGTATGATATGATAACATCATAGTGAGTTAGTTAGGGGTCATTTTCGAAGTGTTCAACCATTCATATCCATAATTACTATAGCAGAGGTGTCACTTGTGAAAAGAGATTTCAAAATTGAAAAGTCTGATATGTTTTACTCATTTCAGTTTTCATTTACTCACAACAAGCAGTGAAAAATCTTTGTTTCGAGTTTAAGCTTATGGCCATCTTACACCAAAGCTATTCTCATCTATCATCAAGCGAGGCTGACCCTTTTTAGTCAATCGAGGCTAACTCTTTATTCAAGCAAGGATGATTATTAAATTTTGAAAGAAGAAAACAGGAATTTTTTGAAGGCAAGTATGGCAGAAGAGAAAAAGAATCATAGGTTTGGACATTGTTTAAGGTTTGAACCTGAAAGCACAAGAGGAAATGACAAAGTATCAAAGCCTAGAGGAAATGTTGATATCATAAAACTATGAGATTACTAGGTGGAATATCTGGAGATACAGTTAACAAAGTCTCAAGAAAAGTTAAAGGGACAGTGAAATAGAATGATAAACCCATAAGATAATCTCTGATCAAAATGAAGGTAAAACTTGATGAAAATTATGTTTTCAGGGTCATGATGTTGTGTTATTGAAATGATACTAATGCCCTTAAAGTCTGAGTATTTCCAAATTACAAATTTTGAAGAAATTTTCAACAAACTGCCTACACAATAGTTTTGTAGCACAGCTAGTGCAAATTTTATCAAATGCGCTAGGAAACTGCTAAAGTAGCTTTTTCACCAAGAAGAGAAAAACTCTATTTTCTGGTTTTAGTAGTCAACTTCCAAGGGGGTTTTTGGGCAACTGAAAACGAATTTTTGAAACCTGAAAGAGGTTTTTCTTCCTACATATCTCACTACAAAAACCTCTCTCATTTTCTTCACAAATGTTATCAGTTGGGAGATACAAGGCTTTCTTTGAAGCCCTATTTTCAGAAAACAGAGTTTTCTTGTTTTACACATGTTCTTCAAAGACATTGTTTGGACAGCACGAGAGGTATTTTAAAAAAACAAGAGAGTTTTTCATTAAAAACACAATGGACTACAAAAACCTCCTTCAGTTTTGCAAAATACATCATGGATGAGGATATATAGGCTCTATTCCAAGACCTAATTTACAAGAAAGAAACAGGTATAATTTGCAAATGTAGCAGTCTTTTCATCCTTCTTTCACAAAAAAATTTGAGGGAATTTTGGTGAATTTTGTCTTGAAAATACTTGTGGGCTTGTGTTAATGGAAAATGAATACTTCCCTGAATAAAACAGATCAAAAGCTGATTGGAATAGGAGCTAAACTCTGTACTATGAAAAGCGCTATGAAATTGTGTTGCTTTCATAGCGAAGGTTTATTCTTACCTTTTAGCATTGTTCGAAGTCTAGATTCTGCACATTTGGAGGATTGAAGACATATGGTGTAATATCTTGCAACAAGAGACATGTAGACATGATCTATTAATGGTCAAAGTGCTCAGAACAGACAAAGGAATCAAAAGGCCTAAAAAACAAGAAAACATGTTTCCTAGAATCTAGGAGAACATTATCATCAACAACATGGTTACATCAAGTTAAAGATCAACATCCAAATTTGACTTCATGGGATTGTAGGTGGCAAAAGATGTAATAAATATTAGATAAGGGTGTTAGGAGAGTAATTAAAGAGTTTTATTCCTATTAGAAATAGGACTTTTCATTAGGTTTATAGTTGTCAAATTGTAATAAATATCATGTTTCATGATTAGGAAAGGTGTCAAACACTATGAATTCGATGTATCTAGTGGAGGATAGAGAATCCTATCTTGTAAATGGTCTATAAAGAGCATGAGGTCGAATTAACCAAGGGTTGGACACTTTTTAGCAAAAAGACTGTGTTTATGTAAGTGACTATTTTCAGCTTTAATGTAGAGAATTTTACTTAGCCAACCTGAGATTCATACATAGTTTTAGTGTGTGTTTGTTCTATTACAACCTGAGAGTTTTAGTGTGTGTTTGTTTATGTAAGTCACTGTTTTCAGCTTTAATGTAGAGAATTTTACTTAGCCAACCTGAGATTCATACAGAGTTTTAGTGTGTGTTTGTTTAGTGGTATTTGCTTATGTTACTCAGAATTCATCCTTGATACTCTGACTTCCTATGTAGGAAAATCGACTATGTTTTTACTGCTTCACATGTGTATCTTTTGACTAAAACTTTAACATGCCTCAACTTCCATGATAAGTAGATGGATTGGTTTTACTGAAGCTATCATGACTCCATAAGCCCAATGTACTCCTGCTAATGTGATTTACAACCAAATTCAATCATTTATAGATTTATGAACACATGTAGAGTTAGCCATCTTCAATTTTATTCAAAATCATTAACCCTTGAGAGAGCCCTCTCAAGTTGAGGAGGCTAAGCCTCAACCAAAAGCTTGGTTTTAAATAGTTACACAATGTTTACTTGATGAGCAGCCCATTAGGCCTGATTTTGTGATAACACTATGCATGTAGCAAGGTCATTGGAATGCTCCAATAATGGTTGGGCCCCCAACTCATCACTGTTGCTCAATGACAGCGCTGATCTCCATGATGGTGCATTTTCTATCTTCAGATCATACTCTATGTTGAACACATAGTTCTTCATGGCATGGTTCAGGACAATACTCATCCCATCCTCCAAGAATCTACACGCCAACCCCAAGGGTTGTGTGCGGCTCAACGATGGTACACTAGGATGAATATATATCTCCTCCTTGAATAATTCAAGGTTGCTCAGTGCAGTAATAGTCTGTTGCTCCAAATCAGAAATGTACTTTGACCCTAGGTCATGTAATGGTTCATTCCCAAAATCCTCCATATGATGTGCTGAATTTAATAGAAAAGGGAAACATGTGCATACCTTGGTAAAGCTTGGGAACATCTTGTATTGCTACAAGGGCTCCTTCCTCCGATGTGATGGCTTCCCCAACTACTGATGATGATGAATTATTTCCTATGGCTTCATCAGCGTTGGTACAAGTCTCCTCCTCCTCATGCATCTCCAGAATGGTGCATGAGACTCTAGATGTCAAGAGATCAAGACTACCTTGCAAAGGTGAAAGTGTTCTTTCTCCTGATGTAAGTGCTCTTGCAACAAGTGGTGGTTGTTAGCCACCTATAAAATTTTGTCATATCAAGTGGTGGCTAAATCATTTAGGACAGCCTTCAAGAAAAAATTTTATTGCCAAAACTGTTGGTGCTTGAAGTCTTCTGAAGATATTATATCCTTTGGTTAATCGTCACTGCTGTTTCCCTTTTAATTTTGAAAATTTTCCATTTTCATAGGGAAAGGACTATTGCAAAATCCCATTTTTTCCCCCTCCTCCACTAAAAACTAACCTTCATTTTATCCCCTTTTCCCCCCACGAAATTCCTCTATTTTTCATATTTTCCCTTCTTCCCTTCATAAAAATCCCTTTTGCAAAATCTAAAACTCAATTTTAGACTTTACGGAAACCCCCAAATCCATCAAAAACTATGAAAAAATTCATAAAAAATATTTTTTTTAAGCTGCAGACTTAAGCCCCCTTGGGCTAAGCCTAAACCAACTCCCCACATATGTCGCGATGCTAGAACCATGCGATAAGCCCTTATGTTTTTTAACCCCGGTTCCTTGTTGATCATATAACCAAATAGCCATGCAATCAGGCGCTTAGTCATTGTAATGAACCATCTCCGATGAAAATTTCCTTTGAAGAACATAAAAACCCACTTTTCCTAAGTTTTGGTCTAAACCCACTAGTGTTATGTTTTTTAATGTAAATGGGCAGATTGAAAAGCCCCGCATCAAAGTTCCGATGTGATTGAGCCCCTCTCTATATAAACCTATGCCCGGGACAAAGAGTTAAAGTCCCGAGGCGCTAATTGCATCGGAGAATTAAAATGGGTAGATTGAAAGACCAGCTTCGAAGTTCCGATGCAATTGGCCCGTATACATATAAGACTTGGGCCTATCGCATTTCATATAACCCAACGGCCCTACAAATGAGCGCCAAGCATTTTTATACAAACCGCCCCGATACATAAACCTTTGTATTCCATTAAATTTTTTGGTTTTCGTATATTATAAGGGGTCCCGTCGTTCATTAATCTAACCCTTTCCCAACCGTTGATGTAAAGCCGATCAACGATCAGTGCAACATCACATCGCAGATTTTATCGGGCGCATTTTCTCTTCCCTTCCGATTGGTTGTTCCTCCGATTCACTCCCCACCATCGACCTAATCTGCAGATCAACAGCCAACGCTCAATCGCATTGGTGCCATACAAGTTCTTTCTCCCCCGCCAATCGCATGCCTCTGATTGCATCTGGACCATTCACATGTCCAGATCAGACGATCCAGCATGCGTCTCCTGAATTTGGTTAAATTTTATACACCCCGCTCATAATTTTTCTCGTCCAATCACAACTGTTGATCTCTGTAGATCAATGGTCCTTATTAACCCTTCTCTGCCCTTGTATTATTTTTGTTCATACCCTAGATCATATCTCAGCCGTCGATTTGTTCCATCCAACAGCTCATATCTAACCCGACAGGCCCGACCCTTATGGGTCCTGCCTCCCTCCAAATCTAATCTCCATCGTCGATCCCCTAATCAGATGGTCCATAATAAAACCACCATGTCTCCTATCCGCCGCGCATCTATCCAGTATCGCACTCGATTCTCCACTGTCATATTTGAGTCCTCAGATCCAACGGTTGACGCGATTTTTCGCATAAATTTAAGCGCGAATGTTAATTCCTGAAAATCACGCGATCAAGGTGGTATTAAAAAGACACGTGGCGACCTCAGACGCATATCGCGTTCAAAAAGGCAAACCCACTTTTCTCCCATTTTTTTGCGCGATAGCACCAGTTTTTTAAGCCAAAACCGCCTTTCCCATCTATGCTATAATCCATCGCGTTCTCTCCTCGCCGTTCATCTTTTCAGATCAATGGCTCAGATCTAATTTCTCATTACGCTATCACCCTCCGCCTTCACCAAAGGATTTCGATGAATGATCTCCACCATTGAGCACCCAGGCCGATCTCATCCGATGGCCCAGGTTATGTCCGAAACCCTAATTTCAATTCTTAACAGATTTTATCCGTCTAAAGGAAATTTCCTCATTTCCTTTGTATTCCTTCTGTTTTCACATAAAACAACCCTTTTCCATTATATTAACCTAGTTTCTTCTGACCGTCGATCTTCGCAAGATTGACGGATCTGACTTAATCCCCACCACCGCTTCTTCCAAAACTCCTTCCTTTTACCTTTGCAGCAAATCTCCACCGTTGGATGCTGCCATCCAACGGCCATACTCCTACTCGAAACCTCCAAAGCATTTTTCACCAAATATGCAGGATTTCTTAATTATTTTTGTATTGTGCAGGATCTAAAGGGTTTTTTCAAATGTTTTAAAAGAAAATGAAAGCCGAGGATGACGATCCTCCAGACTTTCGTTCATTATTAAAGAAAGCCATATACAGGGTTCAATTTTGTGTTTCATCGATGACTCGTGGGAATTGATGCCATATGGACCTTGTACACACCTGCACATCAACAAGACACAGTAATATTAAATCAAATCAAAGAGTATTAGTGTCAAAGACCCAGACACAGCAGAAATGAAGGATTAAACATTAATTGTACAGTTTAATGGATTACGGCTAAAAGTCGATTATCAAAGGCCTTATCCATTGAATTAAACACAGTTAAAGGCAAATCAAGGATATTTATCGGACAGATGATGCCTCCACTACCAAATCAAAGGAAAATTGATTCCTCTTAGCTACCAGATTGCCACCTGTGACTTCACAGCATTCAAACAAAGGTCGAGTAATTACCAAAACAGAGCATATCTGCCCCTTACAGTTGAATAGTTATTTCGAATCAAAGAAGCTAATATAAACTATCAGCAGAGTTATTGCAAAAGATGGCAGAAAGCCTTAAAGTCAACATAAGCTTCCAGCAAGGTTAAATTACTTAATTCAAACCAATTAATACAAGAAAATATATGTAAACTTCTCCCTTGAGCCTCTCAAAGGCCGAGAAGCATTAACTGTATTAATTGAACTTAGAAGATCTTTTCTCTCTTTCGACCTCCTCATTCCTCTATAAAAACTTGTTGAGGAATCCATTGTAAATGTTGTTGGTTGGCTGGTTGATCACTATTTGTAATATTGAAACTCTCTGAAATAATACATAGTCTGTTGAAGTTGAAGAAGAAATTGAAGTCTTGGAAGCCCTGATGATGTTCTTGCATGCTTGTTCCTGAGAAGGCTCTATCATTGGATCCATGAGCTTGGCTGTTGGTGAAGTATTCTGAACTGTTTAATGTTTTCTCCTATTTTCATTTTGTTCCATAAATTCTTACTACAGTAGGATGAAATTTTTAGGCTAAGAAATGAGTCTTGGAAGCACCTTAGACCTATTTATCCTTCACTGTTTTATGTTTTCTTCTGCTGAAGTATTTTAGAGTCTTTAATCTCTCTCTTTAGTCTTCATGCTTGTTTATTTCTCTAATAGTTCGAATAGTTGGTTTCAAAATGATTTATGGTTTTCTCTGCTTGTCTGCTGCCACTTAAAGGTTGTTATTGAAGTCTCCCTTTGAAGTATCTTTGTTTACAGTGTGTCAAGGAGGTCTGTTTTGATCATACCCCTTGTCCTTGCTTAAACATTTGGCTTAAAGGTCTTTATAGTTGTGATCATAGATGTATTTAGGTGTTCCCTCTTCTATGACCGTAATTATCAGTGAATCTTTTATGTTTTCTAATTCATTTGAAATAAAATCTTTGAGGAAATAGGGTGTTCCCCGAATCTTAGATTTCATTTCAAAAGTTGTTTTGAATTCATTACTTGCTTAAAGGTGTGATTTGTAGAATTCATGGTTAGCCCTGTCTATTAAATAGCTCTTTATTGTTCAAGTTGTGCTTTCAATTTCCCTTTGTTGAGAATTAAACTTCTCAATTCCAAATCATTGATGTCCATCTCATTCCAAAACCAAAGGATCCTGCAGCCAAGTTAGATTTGCCCTTTGATATCCCATATCCATTGATAAGTTTGTCATGACCTCTTTTTGACTCCATTGCGCAATGAATCTGACATTTCCTCTTTCTATCTATCTTTCCTAGACCTTTTAGGTTCTGTTGTATCATTTCCAACCAAACAAACAAACAAACCCTTGCACTTAATAACTAGTCTAAAACCAATACTTAAAACACACAAGATAAACCTTTGCAAAAAAAAAAAATTGAGAGATCCCTCTCTGAGAGCAGGAGGACTAGATCCTGTAACTCTAAAGATTGGTTCTGATGTTGCCCTGTCTTTTGATTTTCCAAACTATCAAAACATAGGACACCAACATAATGGCAATCACGGTGGGACACACAGTAAAATCCTAAAAACAAAACACTTCTTGTCCAGTATAACATAAGTAGCCTTCTTCAAGCACTAACTAACAAAAATGGTAATCATGATAGGACTTAATTGAATCAGTGACAAACTAAGTAACCCTTAGGATTCCTGTAAGACCTTATCAAACCTTGAAGCAATCAGTTACCAAGCCATAAGAGTGAACTCTGTATGTTTAAACACCTTAGCTAAGTGTTAAAGTAAATTTAGGACACTCTCTTAACCCATATTATTTTAAAACTCAGAAAAACCCAAAAAACATTTTATTTTGGCTTCACAATAAACATGGTGGTGGAACCATCCAATATTTTACCTTCATAAAAGCTAAATAGTTTCCACCTGGCGACTCCAATAGCCCCAGTAGGCCCATTACTCATCTAGGTTCCTAGTTCTCTTTAGGATTGTGTTAACCAATCTTGAAGAAGTTTAGAAGCTTAGTCCCATACTAGATAAGACAATTGCGAGAGGTAAAACTCCCGAAAACAATCCCTAAAACTTTAACCTCTCTCATTTTTGAAAAATAGTCTGGCTTCGCATAGGATCAACACTAGATCCCATCCAAACCCAAATCCTCCTTTAATCGTTGACAATCCAGAAATAATTATGTGGCAGACTTCTAAATCTGGAGAATCAACTGCTAATAGGAGCCTCTTAAGAACAAAATCGGTCCCTGAAAACCTTGTTGTCTTAGAGGATTTACACTTTGATTTACATCATACAAAGAACATCTTTAGAACTAGATCTCAATGTGATTTAAACCAAGATGATCTCGACATTGTAGATTTGCAACAAAGCTTCAGTAGAGAAGCCACACCTTCCACTCCTCCTAATTCCCAGGTTCTTCATCACTTTAGCCTTTTTCATAACAAATCTGTTCAAAATCAGTTTGTTGGCCCAAGTGTTTCTTCCAAACCAATCCAAACTACCATTGTGCAAAACACTCATGTTCAGCCCACTTTCACTCCTGTAAATCCACCTCGTGCAAATCCACCCTTATTTTCAGCCATGGCAACATGGTATGCCCCATTAGTGTTGCCACAACCTCTACTTCCCTTACCAAATTATTACCAATCCAAAATCCCTCACTTCACTTGAAAAGAGTCTACAACAGCTCAACATCATGTAGATAGGATGGAAGATGCATTTGATTACATGGAGATAGAAGAAGAAACTGTGAATATGAGGATCTTCGCCCAATGTTTAGAAGGAGATGTAAAGAAATGGTTTAAAAACTTACCTCCTAACAGCATAAATGATCTCCCTGCCTTGCATCAAACATTCATCAACAAATGGGAACTTAAAAAGAACCCTCTCCAAATACTAGCAGAATATAGCAGCCTCAAGAGAAATCAATGGGAGAATGTTCATGACTACTCCACTAGGTTCAATAGCATTTACAATGCTCTTCCACCTCACATGAAACCTCCCCAAGGCATGGCCTTTGTAAGGTATCCCAAAGACTTTGATGCTGAAATGGCTTATCAGTTAAGGGAGAGAGATTACTTAACCTTAGAAGACATGCAGAAAGGAGCTGTGAGCATAGAAGCAAACATAATTAAGAAAAGAAATAGGTTGAGATTAGAAAATAGGGTAACTTATAAATATGACCTACTACCCTCAACCTCAACTTCTGACACAAAAATAGACACCCTAGTGAAGGTGATGGAGAGGATGCTTGAAAAGATCAATTTGAATGATAGAGTGCTACCAATATAACCTCAAAACAACCAAAATAGAAATAGAAATCAGAATTATAGGAGAGAAAACAATCAAGATAAGCAAAAGGAAAGTGACCAACAGGTTAGACCTCCCTTCCAGCAAAACTATGTCAATCAATATGAGGAAGATAGGGAGATGGAAAGGTTGGGAGAAGCTCATGTGAACTTGATTGGATCAGATAGTGGGGATGATGTTTTCCTCACTGAGGAAGAACAAGGTTTATTCTCTGATCAAAGTACAAACACCTATGAAGATTCTGATGATTATAGACTGGGGTTTGAAAATGAAATCATGGAGGTACACAAACAATATGATCTTAGAAGCAAAGGAAACGTAGACAATTCAAAAGATAAGAACACTAGCACTGCTGTCAAGAAAAACACAGAAATTCAGCCTAAGAAGACAGCAGACAAACCCATCACTTTGGCTAAAAAACCAGATTTAAACAAAGAGAAAAACAGCCAGCCAAATACTGAACAGAGTACTCCTAGCACCTCAACTAGCAGTCCTAACAAAACAATCCAAATTACCAGTCCAAACAAATTTCAGCAAATTAAAACTGCTGAAAAGAATTCAATTGAAAAGACATATGTAAATATGAACAGACCAATTGTTCCTTTCAACCTTGAGGGAGAGATTGCTAAGATAAAAATTACCATCCCCCTAGCTGAACTAGTAACCCAAGAAGTGTACAAAAACCAAGTTTTAAAAGCTTTGAACCTAAGAAGTGATACTGACACCTTAAACTTGACAGATGACAAACTTGAGTTGTTTTTTGGTCCAGAAGTTGAAGGGAAATACCAAGAAGGGGTTGTCCCTCCCTTCTATATTAGTTTGAACATATATGAGAAAATTTTACACAATGCCATGTTAGATTATGGAGCTTCACACAATCTAATGCCCAAGGTAGTAATGGAAAGCTTAGGCTTAGAAATTACTAAACCATACAAATATTTGTATTCCTTTGACTCAAGCAGAGTCAAATGTTTGGGTTTAATCAAAGATTTATGTGTTAATTTAGCTCAAATCCCTACTAAGAGTCTAGTAATGGACATAGTTGTAGCTGACATTCCCCCTAATTATGGCATGCTGTTATCAAGATCATGGGGAGCCAAACTTCAGGGAAGCCTTCAAATGGACATGTCTTATGCCACCATCCCTATTTTTAACCAAAACAGAAGACTATACAGGGAATCTCACATGAAGTACATGGTGAGAAGCATAGACAAACCAAACAACTCTCCAATCTATTCTATTCAATCAAGTTTAGATTCCTTTATCTTATACAACGAAGATTAAATTACTCCACAAGAAAAGGAAAACATAGACCCAACCAAGTTATCGGAACAATCAGAACTTCCCTCAAATTAGATACAAAACATTGGCAATCAACAACAACAAGAAAATGAAAATGAAGCAAATATACTTTGGACAATAAAATTTGATGGATCCTGTAACAAAACAAGTGCAGGGGCAGGTGTTTGGATTCAAAATACGAATCAGAGTTTTTCTTATAAATTAGATTTCCCATGCACTAACAATATTGCTGAGTATGAAGCACTTCTCCTAGGCTTACAATTGCTTAAACAATTAGAAGCCCAAAAGATATCAATCTTAGGAGATTCTGAACTTATCATAAGACAAATCAAAGGAGAATACTCAGCTAGAAATCTAAGGCATATGGAATATCGGAACACTGCCCTTGATTTATTGAAAACCTTTGAAAAGTATGAACTTATTTTCATTCCTAGAGCACTAAATCATCTTGCAAATGAACTCGTGTTCAATGCCAGCAACTACCAAATACCTGAGATAAATGAATAGCTTAGCGTTAAGGTAAAACACAGGCCTTTTGTGCTTGATAACGAAGATCACTGGCAAGTGTTTGATTCTGACAAGCACATAGATGATTTCTTAAAATCAGAAAATGATTTCGACATACCAATATCAGAAATGAGCCATAAAGAAAACTGTTTTTATATTGAACAAATCCCAGAAGTTGAAATGACATATTCTGAAGATATTAATCTTTATGAAAATTCTTTTGAAGTAGAATTAATTGACAACGCAGACCAAGAAGACTTGGAAGTTTTACAATGCAAGAACGATACAATTCTAAGAGGTCTCACACCTTTAGAACACCTTTTCGATTTTAACGATGTAGCCAAAGAACCGAGAATGGAGCCTATGGAAACAGATGTAAAAGAACATAACATAGGTAGCCTAGCAGAACCCAAGATTATTAAATTGTCCAGCACTCTCCCAGCCCACATAAAATTTCAATACATAGAGTTGTTCAAAGAGGTTAAAGATGTTTTTGCTTGGGGGTACAAAGCCCTGAAATCATATGATACCAGCATCATTCAGCACAAAATCCCTCTCAAAGAAAATCAAAAGCCTTTCAAAAAAAAAAATAAGGAGAATAAACCCTGTTTTACTCCCTTTGGTTAAAGCAGAAATTGAAAATATGCATGATGTTGGGATCATAGTACCAATTAGATATTCAGAATGGGTATTAAACTTGGTTTCTATTAGGAAGAAGATAGGAGAAATCAGGCTCTGTATTGACTTCAGAAATTTAAATAGAGCCTCTCTAAAAGACAACTACCCCTTACCCAAAATGGACTATATACTTCAAAGGGTATTTGGGTCAAAAAGGATATCCCTCTTAGATGGGTTCTTGGGTTACAACCAGGTGTTAGTGCTCCCAAGTGATCAAATCAAAACTGATTTTACCACACCTTGGGGCACCTTTATGTATGTCAAAATTCTTTTCGGATTGATGAATGCAGGGGCCACCTTCCAAAGGGCCATGGATATAGCCTTCTCTGAATATATTGGCTATTTCATAATCATTTACCTTGATGACATAACCATTTTCTCAAAAACTGATGAAGAACATTTGATTCACTTGAGAAAAGTTTTTGAGAAGTGTAGGAAATTTGGCTTGTCATTGAATCCCAAGAAGACACTCTTTGGTCTCCAAGAGGGTAAACTTCTTGGCCATATAATTTCAGAAGAGGGAATCAAAATAGACCCCACAAGGATAGATGGCATATTACAAATCATCCATCCAAGAAGCCTCAAAGAGTTGCAATCTTTCATTGGAAAGATTAATTTTTTGAGAAGGTTTATCCCCAATATTGCTGAGCTATTAAAAAACATTACAAACATGCTTAAGAAAGATGTAGGTGTAAAATGGACTTTACCAGCCAAACAATCATTCAAACTGGTCAAACAAGCTCTTACTCAAACACCAATCCTGATTAGTCTAGATTTTACCAAAGACTTTTATATCTTTTCTTTTGCATCTGAGCATACAATAGCTGCAGTGTTACTTCAAAATAATGACTTGGGGCAAGAACAACCAATATCCTTCTTTAGTAGGGCCTTAAGAGATGCTCCGCTCAAATATAACATCATGGAGAAGCAAGCCTTAGCATTAGTGAAAGCTTTAAAGGACTTTAGAGTCTATATATTACACTCTCACATAATTGCTTTTATTCCACATATTGTTGTCAAAGATATTCTAAGTCAAGACCCTGATGGTAAAAGGGGAAAATGGATTGCAACTATTCTTGAATATGACTTAGAAATCAGGCCCACCAAATTAGTTAAAGGGCAAGGATTAGCAAAACTTATGGCTGAGTCTAATTTCCAAGCACTAGACATAAATATGGTAGATGTGTTGGAAGAAATAGAAGAATCCACTGCTCCTTTCATTAAAGAAAAATTTCTAAATTCTCCTTGGTATGCTGACATTATTTATGTGCTTCTATATTTGAATGCCCCTTCTTCTTTGTCTAAAACTAAAGCTAGATTTTTGAAATAAAAAGCTTTGAGTTATTGCATCTTAGATGGGGTGTTATATTGGAAAAATGTTGTTGGAATTTTGCTTAAATGTTTACTTAAAGATGATCCAGGGAAAATCATGCATGAGTTGCATGACGGAGAATGTGGAGGACACCTCTACTGGAAGGCCACAATAAAAAAAATTCTTAGATCTAGTCACTATTAGCCTACCCTTTTCCCCGACACTCAGAAGTTAGTCATGTCTTGCCATAAGTGTCAAATTTTTTATGGCAAAAGAAAACTCCTTCCCTTACCATTACATCCTATCAGAGTTGAGGCACCTTTTCAACAATGGGGTTTAGACTTCATTGGGGAAATTCACCCATCTTCCTCAGCCCAACATAAGTGGATCCTCATAGCCACTGACTTCTTTACCAAGTGGATAGAAGCTCTACCCTCTAGAAATGCTAATTACTCTGTCATTATCAAGTTCCTTGAAACAAATATCCTATCCATATTTGGTTGTCCCAGAAAAATCATAACAGATAATGTTGCTGCTTTTAAATCTAAGAAAATGGTTGATTTCTGTTACAAATACCACATAACCTTGGGCCATTCTACTGCCTACTATCCCCAAGGAAATGGATTAGTTGAATCTTCCAACAAGAGCCTCATCAATATCATCAAAAAACTGTTGGAACATAATCAAAAATCATGGCATAGTAAGCTAGTTCATGCCTTATGGGCTGATAGGTTAACCACAAAGAAGTCAATAAATATGTCCCCCTATCAGCTGGTCTATGGCATGGATGTAGTTTTTCCCACCTCATTAGGAGTTCCAGTCATGAAATTCCTTCAAGAAGTGCAGGTCGAAGAGAATGATATGCAGAGGAGAATCAATCAAACCATCCATTTACAGCAAACCAGAGAAGAAGTCTATGAAAGGATGCAGTTAGTCCAAGAAAGTGTAAAGAAACTATTTGATAAGAGGACTAAGGCAAACAATTTCCAGGTTGAAAATATTGTTCTTAAATGGGATTCAAGGAGAGAAGAGAAGGGAAAACATGGCAAGTTTGAGAACTTGTGGAAAGGCCCCTATATTGTTCATGCTGAGAGGGGTCACAATGCATTTTTCTTGAAAGAATTGAATGGAGAAGATCTTTATGGAGGTACTGTCAATGGCAGGATGCTAAAGCATTACTTCTACCAGGACTCATGAGTTTCAAAGCATTTTATCTTTCATTGTAAATATCATAGTCTGAACGCTACATTTAAAGTTAGAAAAATAAAAATACAAAAACAGTAAAAAGAGAAAAGAGGGAAGATTGTAAAAATAATAAAGGTATAGCCCCATACCAAAAAGCGAAGCAAAATCTGAAAGTGTGCAAGCTCAAATGCCACTACTAAAAACACACTTCTAGTTAGCCATACAGCCTAATCATGGCTAATTAGTTTTAAATTGACCGATGATAGGTTACTGAATTCGATTTTCCAAACAGCTTAATATTGGCTTATCAATAGGTAGATTAGGTTAGAAATTAAAGGTTCAAACATGCTCAAAATACGAACCTTATTTATCAAAGAGAAGAATGAATCCAATCTGTTTCAAATTCTACATCAAAACAGAAGTAAAACTGGTTCTAATCAGCTCAAAATCTGAACCAGAAAACAAGCAAAGAACAGCTCAAACAGAAATAAAAACAGAGCTGAAAAAAATGAAGGAAGTGCTTGAACTTTCAAACCTTAAGCCTTCCATTTTGATTTAATTTTCTGCAAAATAATGTCTATGTGTAGCTTGTTGTTTTATGCCATAGATCAACAACAAGTTAGACTGTTCAATCCTGACTTGTATGCTTTTAAATTTCTATTTTAGAAATTAGTGAATAAAAATCTGTTAGACTGTTTAATCCTAACAGATTAGTAGATTAGGTAGAGAAGCATATGAACTCAACTGTTTAATCTGAGTTCATGGAGAAATAAGGAGTAGAAATAGATTAGTTTTTTCTTTCAAAAAGAATAAAATATTTTAAGAGAGTTTGCCAATCCAAGTGCACTCTAAAGAAGAAAATATGTTAGATCAGTAGGATTGGGTAGGTAGAAAGCTTGTGTTGATAAAAATCCATTATTTTTTATGGCTGCTAATATTTTTTAGAGAAAAAGAAGACCATCCAAATGAAGAAAGGTAGCCCAATGGATAAGGCACTAATCAGCCTTCAGAGAATGCAAGTCTGAAATTCTTGATGCCTTCAAGAAGGCACCATCCCCAAGTGGAGCCACTGTTAGCCACCTATAAAATTTTGTCATATCAAGTGGTGGCTAAATCATTTAGGACAGCCTTCAAGAAAACATTTTATTGCCAAAACTGTTGGTGCTTGAAGTCTTATGAAGATATTCTATCCTTTGGTTAATCGCCACTGCTGTTTCCCTTTTAATTTTGGAAATCTACCATTTTCATAGGGAAAGGACCGCTGCAAAATCCCATTTTTCCCCTCCTCCACTAAAAACTAACCTTCATTTTATCCCCTTTTTCCCCCACAAAATTCCTCTATTTTTCATATTTTCCCTTCTTCCCTTCATAAAAATCCATTTTACAAAATCTAAAACTCATTTTTAGACTTTACCGAAACCCCCAAATCCATCAAAAACTGTGAAAATTTTCATAAAAAATAAGTTTTTTAAGCTACAGACTTAAGCCCCCTTGGGCTAAGCCTAAACCACTTCCCCACATATGCCCCGGCGCTAGAACCATGCGATAAGCCCTTATGTTTTTTAAACCTGGTTCCTTTTTTATCATATAACCAAATAGCCCCGCAATCAGGCGCTTAGTCATTGTAATGAACCATCTCCGATGAAAATTTACTTTGAAAAACATAAAAACCCATTTTTCCTAAGTTTTGGTCTAAACCCACCAATGTTATGTTTTTTAATGTAAATGGGTAGATTGAAGAGCCCCACATCAAAGTTACAATGCGATTGAGCCCCTCTCTATATAAATCTACACTCGGGACCAAGAGTTAAAGTCCCGAGGCACTGATCGCATCGGAGAATTAAAATGGGTAGATTGAAAGACCAGCTTCGAAGTTCTGATGCGATTGGCCCATATACATATAAGACCTGGGCCTATCGCATTTCATATAACCCAACGGCCCCGCAAACGGGCGCCAAACCTTTTTATATAAACCACCCCGATACATAAACCTTTGTATTCCATTAAATTTTTTGGTTTTCGTATATTATAAGGGTCTCGTCGTTCATTAATCTAACCCTTTCCCGACCGCTGATCTAAAGCCGATCAACGATCAGTGCAACATCGCATCACAGATTTTATCGAGCACATTTGCTCTTCCCTTCCAATTGGTCGTTCATCCGATTCACTCCCAATCGTCGATCTGATCTGCAGATTGACGGCCAGCGCTTAATCGCATCAGCGCCATACAAGTTCTTTCCCCCCCCCCGCTGATCGCATGCCTCTGATTGCATCTGGACTGTCCACGTGTCCAGATCAGACAGTCCAGAATGCGTCTCCCGACTTTGGTTAAATTTTATACACCCCTCTCATAATGTTTCTCGGCCAATCACAGCCGTTGATCTCTGCAGATCAACAATCCTTATTAACCCTTCTCTGCCCTTGTATTATTTTCGTTCATACCCCAGATTATATCTCAGCCGTCGATTTGTTCCATCCAACGGCTCATATCTAACTCGACAGGCCCGACCCCTCTGGGTCCTGCCTCCCTCCAAATCTAATCTCCACTGTCGATCCCCTGATCGGACAGTCAATAATAAAACCACCCTGTCTCCTATCCGCCGCGCATCTATCCAGTATCGCGCTCGATTCTCCACCGTCAGATCTGAGTCCTCAAATCCAACGGTCGACGCACTTTTCCGCGTAAATTTAAGCGCGAAGGTTAATTCCTGAAAATCACGTGACGAAGGCAGTATTAAAAGGACATGTGGCGGCCTTAGACGCATATCGCGTTCAAAAATGCAAACCCGCTTTTCTCCCATTTTTCCGCGCGATACCACCAGTTTTTTAAGCCAAAACTGCCTTTCCCATTTACACTATGATCCATCGCATTCTCTCCTCGCCGTTGAACTTTGCAGATCAACGGCTCAGATCTAATTTCTCATTACGCTATCACCCTCCGCCTTCACCAAAGGATTTCGATGAATGATCTCCACCATTGAGCACCCGGGCCGATCTCATCCGACGACCCAGGTTATGTTCAAAACCCCAATTTCAATTCTTAACATATTTTCTCCATCTAAAGGAAATTTCCTCATTTCCTTTGTATTCCTTTTGTTTTCACATAAAATGACCCTTTTCCATTATATTAACCCGGTCGCTCCTGACCGTCGATCTTCGCAAGATCGACGGATCTGACTTAATCCCCACCACCGCTTCTTCCAAAACACCTTCCTTTTACCTCTGCAGCAAATCTCCACCGTTGGACGCTACCATCCAACGGCCATGCTCCTACTCGAAACCTCCGAAGCAGTTTTCACCAAATATGCAGGATTTCTTAATTATTTTTGTATTGTGCAGGATCTAAAGGGTTTTTTCAAATGTTTTAAAATAAAATGAAAGCCAAGGATGATGATCCTCCAGAATTTCGTTCATCATTAAAGAAAGCCATATACAGGGTTCAACTTCGTGTTTCATCGATGACTCATGGGCATTGATGCCATATGGACCTTGTACACACCTGCACATCAACAAGACACAATAAGATTAAATCAAATCAAAGAGTATCAGTGTCGAAGACCTAGACACAACAGAAATGAAGTATTAAACATTAATTGTACAGTTTAATGGATTACGGCTAAAAGTTAATTATCAAAGGCCTTATCCATTGAATTAAACACAGTTAAAGGAAAATCAAGGATATTTATCGAACATAGGATGCCTCCACTGCCACATCAGAGGAAAATTGATTCCTCTCAGCTACCAAATTGCCACCTGCGACTTCACAGCATTCAAACAAAGGCCGAGTAATGACCAAAACAGAGCATATCTGCCCCTTACAGTTGAATAGTTATTTCGAATCAAAGAAGCTAATATAAACTATCAGCAGAGTTATTGCAAAAGGTGACACAAATCCTTAAAGTCAACATAAGCTTCTAGCAAGCTTAAATTACTTAATGCAAACCAATTAATACATGAAAATATCTGTAAACTTCTCCCTTGAGCCTCTCAAAGGCCAAGAAGCATTAACTGTATTAATTGAACTCAAAAGATCTTTTCTCTATTTCGACCTCCTCATTCCTCTATAAAAACTTGTTGAGGAATCTATTGTAAATGTTGTTGTTTGGTTGGTTGATCACTAGCTGTAATATTGAAACTCTCTGAAATAATACATAGTTTGTTGAAGTTGAAGAAGAAATTGAAGTCTTGGAAGCCGTGATGATGTTGTTGCATGCTTGTTCCTAAGAAGGCTCTATCATTGGATCCATGAGCTTGGCTACTGGTGAAGTATTCTGAACTGTTTAATGTTTTCCCCTATTTTCATTTTGTTCCATAAATTCTTACTATAGTAGGATGAAAGTTTTAGGCTAAGAAATAACTCTTGGAAGCACCTTAGACTTGTTTATCCTTCATTGTTTTATGTTTTCTTCTGCTGAAGTATTTTAGAGTCTTTAATCTCTCTCTTTAGTCTTCATGCTTGTTTATTTCTCTAATAGTTTGAATATTTGGTTTCAGCATGATTTATGGTTTTCCCTGCTTGTCTGCTGCCACTTAAAGGCTATTATTGAAGTCTCCCTTTGAAGTATCTTTGTTTACAGTGAGTCAAGGAGGTCTATTCTAATCATGCCCCTTGTCCTTGCTTGAGCAGTTGGCTTAAAGGTCTTTATAGTTATGATCATAGATGTATTTAGGTGTTCCCTCTTCTATGACCATAATTATCAGTGAATCTTTTATGTTTTCTAAGTCATTTGAAATAAAATCTTTGAGGAAATAGGGTGTTCCCCGAATCTTAGATTTCATTTCAAAAGTTGTTTTGAAGTCGTTATCATTTTTGGGTGGATTTGTAGAATTCATGGTTAGCCCTGGCTCATTAAATAACTCTTTATTATTCAAGTTGTGCTTTCAATTTCCCTTTGTTGAAAATTAAACTTCTCATTCCAAATCATTGATGTCCATCTCATTCCAAAACCAAAGGATCCTGCAGCCAAGTTAGATTTTCCCTTTGATATCCCATATCCATTGATAAGTTTGTCATGACCTCTTTTTGACTCCATTTCCCAATGAATCTGACATTTCCTCTTTCTATCTATCTTTCCTAGACCTTTTAGGTTCTGTTGTATCAATTCCAACCAAACAAACAAACAAACCCTTGCACTTAATAACTAGTCTAAAACCAATACTCAAAGCACACAAGATAAACCTTTGCAAAAAACAAATAATTTGAGAGATCCCTCTCTGAGAGCAGGAGGACTAGATCCTGTAACTCTAAAGATTGGTTCTGATGTTGCCTTGTCTTTTGATTTTCCAAACTATCAAAACACGGGACACCAACAGTGGTGAAGGCTTCTTCTCCTCTGGTTTCTTCTTTTCAAACTTCTTGATCAACCTTTGAGTAAAATCTGCAAATGTAGTCACTCTTGCATGACTCAAATGGCTGAACCACCAAATGTTTGCTTCACCCTCAAGGTGTAGCACAAAAATCTCAACAATTTCTTTCTCTACTACTGGATGTAACAGGAAAAATGAATCCAACACCATTCCCAAGCCCTTGTTGTGCATGAGGATGACCCATCAAAGGTAGACAATAGAAATCTATTTCCCTTCTTCCTTATGTTATCACAAAAATCGTACCTGATTGGCTGCTAATCAGACAACTTCAGTGTAACTATTTCAAACCAATATTGTGACTGAAGCTTAGCCTCCTCAGTTTGAGAGGGCTCTCTCAAGGGTTAATGATATTGATTAATGATAAAGATAGATGGCTAAATCTATGAATTGTGTCTTGGTTTTGTATGTTTCCAGGTTGAAAAGATGAAGGCTTGCTACCATTGGGCTATGGAGTCAGTGACAGGGATAAAGATGAAAAAGGCTCTCCTCGTGGAAGCTGAGGCTTGTATATACTTCAATGAAAGGACAACACATTCAATAAAATCCCAATAAATTGAGGTTAAAAGGTAGTCAGAGCATGTAGCACACGAATTCTGAGTAATGAGACATCAAGGTATTGAAAGTAAAAATCTGAAAGAGATTTCACCATAGCTTAATACTTAAAGGAATTCAAAGCATGAAAAATCATGAATTCTAAGTAATAAGCACTTAAACTATGGAAGAAAAACATTTCAAAAGATAGGACATAAACTCATTAAAATACACCAAGAATCTCGGGTGAAGGAAAGTGGTATTGTTACTGTATATATCAAATCACTCCAAAGGCTTTACAATAAAATAGTCTGCTGAGATCACATTTTCCAACCTGTAGGTTGAAAATAATATCAATATTTAGCCATTGAGCTTATGGAGTCAAACTTTTAGTGATCCGGTGAGTTTACTTGACATGGAAGTTGAGGCAAGTCATAGTTTTTAGTAGTAGGACATACATACATGAGACATGGAAATACACAATCAATTCACTTATAAAGGAAGTCAGAGCATAATGAGGATGAATTCTGAGTAATATAAATGAAAACCACTACAAGAGAGATGCATAAAAGGTAAATATAGAACAATTAAGCACCAAAAAATCCTTCATAATCTCAAGTTGGCGAAGTAATCACTCTCTGTATTGTTGAAACTGTGATTTTACAATAAGTTGCGATTTTGCCAAAAATTCTTCAACCCCTCACAAATTTGACTTCTTGGTATTTAATAGACAATTTACAACATGATATGATCTCATCTTAGGCTAGATGCATCGAATTTCTAACTCTTGACACCTTGCATAACCATAAGACATGGAATTTATTACAAAAAGACACCTAATCTACTAAACAGTCCTATTACAAATAGGACTCAAACTCCTTATCACTATCTATAAGAACCTTATCTAAATTAAATTACATAATTTTTCAAGTGTATCAACAAATGGTAAAATTTGGATGATGGGCTTCAGCTCTTCATGACCACTTTGCTGACCTCCATAAAAGCAGGAAACCAAACCCTGTTTTTTAGGCATAAGATTATTTTCCTTCTTTAAGCATTCTAACCATCATTTAAACTTTATTTCGTGGTCCTTAGCTGTTGGATATTATCTCAACATGTCTCATTACTCACCCCTAGCTTCTAGCTGTCCAAAACTGCTTCTGAACTTGTTCAAAAAGGCTGTAATATCTTGTGCTACGAAAACACAGCAGTTTCGTAGCGCCCTTTGTGATGCTGCCATTTCAACCTTTATTCTTCAAAAAATTAACTCTTTCCACTTTTATCATTTCAATCACCATTTAACACATATTTTACAACAATTTCAACTCCTAACTCGTTCTTCAACCCCTTGAAAAATGATCAAAAAGAACAGAAAAGGCAGCTACAACAGTTTTGTAGCACTTTTCTGCTTTTTTACACTGAATGCGCTACGAAACTGCTGAGTATGCAGTTTTTTCAAAAAAAATTCCAAGTGAAAAGTGTTATTGACCCAAAAACTCAAAATATTACTTGTCCTCATCATCTACAAACCATACAAACCACAAACCAACTTCATTTTAACTTCCTTGAGGCATTTCTTGCAGATTTTTCTTGTTTTTTCCTGAAAAATAGGTCTTGGGACAGAGCCTATATCTCCTAATCCATGATGGATTTTGAGAAACTAAAAGAGGTTTTTGTATATCATTATGTGTTGAATAGAAACCTCTCTTGGTTTTTTGAAACACTTCTCTTTACATCCAGAAACTTCCTTTTCAAAGCATGTGTAAAACAGGAAAACTTTATTTCTGAAAATAGGGATTCAAAGAAAGCCTTTTATCTCCCAACTGATAACACCTGTGAGAAAAGAAAGAGAGGTTATTGTTATTGGATATGTTTTTTAAAATAGCCTCTCTCAATTTCTTAAAATGCCTTTCTGTTTGCTCAGAAACCTCCTTTAAAGCTTACTTCTCAAAACTAGAAAACAGAGTTTTGCTTCATATTGCGCTATGAAAAGACGACGCTTTCATAGCGTAAAACGGCTTTTTTACACTGGATGCACTATGAAAACTGGGATTCTTGGCTTATTAGGCAGTTTTGGCACAAAAAATTTGGGAAATGAAATACAAATGGAAAATGATGAATGTTTTACATGAAAGAACTTTAAGTAAGGCTTTATTTGAACCTTAGAATGAGCTTTAATCTATAAAAAATCTAAAACCTTTCCTTGATCAAACCTAAATTGACTCCTAAAACCCTATTTTGGTCCATGAAATTTTGTAGCCTTGTTAAAATGATGTTTTGAAATTTTTTGGGTGATAACAGTGGCTCCACTTGGGATGGTGTGCCCCTGTGGTACACCAAAGAAACTGTAGTTCCAGTGCCATCCATATTCTTGGAAATAAAAACTTGGAAATTTTGCCAAATCTTCTTCAAACTCTTATGGCTTTCACCTCGGGCTCAAGCTTGATTATCACTATAGAAGAAACAAATCTATACCTACTGAAAGGATGCTCAGCCAACTTTGAGCTTATTCACACACTCCTACCTACCCTATCAGTTGCAATCTCCATTTTTAACTCAAGTAACATGAAACTTCCAATGAAGCCAGTCATTGATCTGATCTGATACTTGAATTTCTTGACTGCACTTGAACCAAAAACAAACAAGATACTAGAATGACCAAGGCAACATAAGATGCATCTGATCTTCATAATGAAAATATAACAGGAAATCTGGATTGTAGAACCTTTCCATGTAGTGAGTTATAGGATCAAAGAAGACATGATCTATTTGATGTTTCTCATGACATTCTGCAGCTTTGGACAACTCATACATGTTTTGATCAACCACATAAGACTTCAGTTGCGTGCTCTCAAACTGCTTTTCAAACTGATTTTCAAAAACAATGTATTCTTCCTCAAACTCGAAGGAGAAAGGTGACAACACCCTCTCCTTGTTTTCTGGCATAAAAATCATTTGAAAAGACTGATCTTCATCATGAATATTATGAGATTGAATTTTATCTTCTAAAACTTCAATATCTTTTTCATGGTTCTTAGCAAATTCATCCACAAATTGAATCTTAACTTCTGAATTGCACTCAAATGATTTCAGATTAGAAGACAAGGATAAAGAAAAAATTTCACCTACTTATTCATTAGTGTGATCATCATTTGATGTAGGCTGATGCAAGAAATGACATGAAGAATCAAATTTTTCTTGTACCTGAGGATTGTAGCAAGAATTTTCCAATATTTCCTCTTGATGTTTGAAATGATTCTCATACTGCCGATAATCAAAAGACTGACAAGTCTGCTGCAACTTTTCATCAAACTCAAATGATGTAACATGATTATCATAAATAAACTCTTGTTGGGTTTCATTTTCATACAAGAGAGAAGATATCCTTTCTTCTTGGTGATGAAATGGATTGTCATGAAGGGCCTCTAAAATTTTCTCATCCATGAACTCATCATCTTCATAACAATTCTCCAAATATTCAATAAAACTCACACAGTGTTTACAATAGTCTTTGACTAGCAATAAGGAGGGATGACACTCTTCATACATCTAATAAAATTCAACATGGAAATCAGCAAGAGAATATAATGAACCATTTGGCAAGCTTTCATACCAATACCATGTTTTTCCTTCTAAAGTGGCCATAAACATCTTCATGAGACAATCCTCAGGGAACTGAACCTTAAGACTGTGTACAGGCATATGGAATCTAACCAAATGAAGAGCAACATTGTATTTTTTTTCATCTTTGAATATAGGAAGATCAATTAACCATTCAACCTTTGGCACAGGATTTGGAAAATCAGGGATGTGATACCGATTCATAGGTGCATACCTGGCATTTATTCTTGCAACGGAATTCATCTTGAAACTTCATCAAGCTACTGATCTTCAAGAAGTGGAGTCACCTTCCAATTGATTATTTGATGTGTGGAGTCGCCAGAGTAGAAATACAGCCAATATGTGCCTAAGTGTTTGCTGCTCTCAGACCTTAGAACTGAAACTTTGTCATTCTTCCCAGGGAAAATTTATATCTTCGCTCCCTGGAAATGGCACCAAAATGTTATCACCAAAATCATACCTGAATGGAAAACCTCCTTTATTAACTTTCTTTGGTGTAGCAATTTCTTCTTGTTCTATAGTGGTGGCCTTCTTTATGTATTTACACCTGTTCAGGAAAAAAATTTGATGACAGCGAGTTGTTATGGTAGAAGAGGGCTGGCATGACATAGGATTCTACGGGAGATGTTGATGGCAGCAAGATGCTTTGGTAGCAGCTTACAAAGCGGAAAAGAAAGTGTAAGGAACGAGGGATGAATTTGAAAAGAAAAATGAGATGGCATTTATTTAGAAAATGATGGTTGATGCTAAAACGTGCCTAACTTTCAAATGATGACTCTGACAGCATGACCTCGAAACCCTCAAATTTTAACCACTTATCATTATGCAGAAAACCGTTATAGGATGACACAGCTTTCGTAGCACATTTAGTTTTACAAGTGTCAGTTTTACTATGGAATTACTACGTGTTTCCACAGGAAAAACTGTTAATTTTGTATTAAAATCGCTACAGACTCAGAGAAATTCTAACAGGTGGCTAGATTTGAGATTTTAGGTCGATTTAAAGTATTTAATCAAACTCTGTTCCCTTGATATGACTTGATATAATCCCTAACAACTTAAAACAATCTTGAAACCTATGTTAATCATAAAATTTATCATTTCATGATGTTATGCAGCCTAATCAATCTAAAGAAAAACTTGACACATTTCAAGATATGATTTTGAAAATTTAGGGTGTGATAACACCTTTTATTGCTACAAGGTCTCCTTTCTTCTTTGAGCTGAATGAACTATGGGAGAGTTAGATTCTCCTTGAAAGCTCTAGTTTGAGACTTATATTCTGCAAGATACTCACTTAGAATCTCATGATCTAAGTTTCCTCCATCTCTATGCCTCTTATCTTCAAAATAAAAGGCCATAGTATGTTTCTTTGGAGCTTTATGCAATACCAGATCTTCTTTTTGCTAATAGGAATTACATGGACCTTCCTCATCTTGAAACCCTAATTTGGTTTCACTTCTTTTCTCCATTTTTCTCTGCTTGACCTCCTTGGTGAGGTCCTTCTCATATTTGAAAAGAGATGAGATGAAACTCATCCCTTCCATCATTCTGATCTCTTTCTCCTTCTTATAGAATATTGGCTGAAACTCATAGGCTGAGCCAAGATTATGCTCTGATACCACTGTAATATTCCCGAATAGGGAAATTATCAATACATTGTACTAAAAATGCATTTTTCAGAAATATATGCAATAACAGTTAAATGCAGCCCATGGATCCATTCATTTATATATTATAGCATTCAAATACAAAATGAGATCTGAAACAAATCATGGTAGCTTAGTTAAACAAGCCTCCCAAGCCATAATAGTGCAAAAATCATGAAAAAAGAGGGGCTACAACCATGAATTAAAACTGGAATACCCTGAAAGTGTTGTTTTATTACTCCTTCAATAGAAGTAGGTTATACATCATATCTAGAGCTGCTATGTGCATAAAAAGTTAGATCTATATCATATCTATGCACTATACAAGCTCCTCTACAGAACCCCCTTGGGTTTTCAACAAAACACCAAGCACAAAGTGTAGATTTGAGATATAAGACTGCAGATCTACTGAAAATTACAGATCTAAAAAGTGGATATGATCTGATATGAACAATAAAAGGATCTCCTCCAACAGATCTCCAAAGTGAAGGGCAGATCCCCAACACTCAGAAAATTAGTTCTCCAAATGGTGTGTTGAACCACCCTATAATTGCTCCTTTAGAAATTACGCAGATCTGGATCTATTCTGTGCTGTAGGGATCAAAATGTAGTTGGTTTGATGCCAAGATATTGAGATGAGGCTCAATTCCTTCAATACTTTCCTCCCAATGGAGCAGAAACCTTCTCCACTGAAAATGAGCACTGAAATGGCCTAGATGTGAAGATCTAGTCTCCACTTGCTGCAGCTTACTAAAACAACCAAACCCTCAACAAGATCTGCGTTGTCAAAGAAAGGTGAAGCTTGGCCTTAAGCCAGATAGTGGAAAATATGGTGCAAGACTCATCCAAGAGCTACTCAATGGAAGAGGTGGGATTCCCAATCAGGAACACCCTGTGCTAAACAACACTCTATCTCAGCTAAATAGCAAGAGAAATAAATATGTCTAAACAGTCCATATATTCAGAAAATCATAATCATAAACTAACCTCATATGGTTTCCATCCTCTTCCTTATAAAAAATGTGAGCCTTCTCACCTTCGGTACCACTCATTAGGGTTTCCACCTTCATGCAGCTTCTTTTTGATCATGTCAAGATTCCGTTAAATTATGTTAAATTTCGACAAGTAATCCCCTTAAAACCCCTCTTTGCTCCCAAAAAAAAATTAAAAATCATTTTTTCGCCTATCGTTCTCCTCTCTAAACCTGTAATTGCATTAAAAGGCCAAACCCACATTTTTTTGTGTATAAGGCTCACCTTTCTGGGCTCATTGTGTCTCTGCATTTTTCTCCATGTAACCTCGGGCGCCAGACCAAGCCGTAGTCCTGAGAGCGCTTATCGCAGGGGATATCGGGCGCAGAGGGGGATATCGGGCGTAGTATTATCCATCGATCTATACAGATCGTATGGTCTTCATTGACTGGGCCATGTGCTCCGTGGCCCAACCCGTTTCCCACTCTTTCCGGGATGTCTATCCACCGTCCGATCAAAAAAACCACATAAATCAACTGGCCCACAACTCACTCAAGCTTTGTGGTCCCCGCGCCAAAAACACCGTTCAAAACCCAGAGCCCATCACACCCCGCCTTTGGATGGCGGGCGGTATTTTCCATTTCGAAAGTGATTCAACCTGCCGTACAGACACGTGGCTCCATCAATGGCTTCAAAACCACCCCCCCCCATCGTGTGTTATCATTCGGCATTTGGACCCGGCGCGTATTCATATCAACCGTCCGGGATTCAAATTTCCATCCAATGCTCATCACACTCGAAGATGAAGTTAATCCAATGTATCCGCACTGCCCGCCAATCCGCCGCCTCCGATATTTTTCTACGCCAATCTCCTAAGATCTACTTGTCTGCATTTATTCGCATGCCCACCGTTGACCGGTCCCGCCACATCACCATTCCACGTGTTTTGTCGTTTTTCCTCCGTCCCCATATATTTTTCATTCAAAGGTCGAAATGATAAGTTTTCACGTTTAATTTTCTGCATTCCATCAACCTTCACCAGAGCATTTCTCCGCCATTTTGCTGCATTTTTCCACCATGTCTCCAAACTGTGCTATCATCCTCATTATCCCTGTTGCATCCACCTTCCCATGCATTTGTTTTCTTAACGATTTTGTGTATTTTGCAGGGTACGAACAGCGGTAAACTGCCATGATTCACAGTCTCAATCACATTAGCAAAGAACACTGGAAAGGACCATTTTTCAGAGGCTGGAATTATGGAGAAAGGTCTGGGAAGCTGTTACGACATGATCTCCATTAAAGAAGTAAGGGTTAGACTCTGTCAAACCCTCCAAAGTCGTTCAAAGCGCAGATTTCGCGATCAGAAACATTAATATTGCAGACAGAGAGTATCAGTGAAAGGCAGAGAGTTAAAGGCACATAATTGAAGATTTTCAAGCCTTAACCTAACCATTTGAAGGCAGAGTACCAGATCGAAGACCCTGCAGATCACTCGGAAGATTTGTGCACAGAAAACAATACCCTCAAGGTTTTATTTCAACAGAGTTTTCTCTCCAGGAAAGGACAGACTGCCCATGTGGTTTTTATTTCTATACCGTGTCCCTGAAGAGACTTCCACCCAGTGCATTTATTACAAAAAGCAGGCCACATAGTACATACAGCACTACAGAGTCATCAAGCAGTATGGACGTGCACATTTCAGCCATCCTGTCTTAATGAGGCAAATTAAATGTTCATCATCGACTACATTTACTAAGTTTTCTTTTTCCCCTATAAAACCCCCGAAGAACAGATTATTGAGGGTTCCAGATTTTATCAGAAAATCATGCAGTAAAAGGATTTTTGTATGCATTTTGTAAAAGCTCTCATATGAATGTACAGAGCCTTTTGGGTCTCAGTGAGGAGGAGTTCCGTCTTTAAAGAGGATTTTGATCTTGGGTGTCTCACAGTGTGTAACTTTTTCTTATATGTGCTAATTCAATTGCTCATTTCGTTTCAACCGCTTTCTTGTATCATGTTTCTGGAATGCGAGTGGCTCAATAATTTTTGGTATGGATTTATCCTAGTCGATACCCAAGCTCAAATTAGTCAAGCGCTTTAAATACGGCTCAGGCATGATATACTATTTCACTACTCACTTCAACCATATTTCCTCTATATTAGTTTCTTTGGGAGGTTATTTTTAAAACGCTATTGTCATGAATGGATTCTTAAATTGGTAAGCCCATTACATGGTGATATTGTGTATCTGGATATCGTCTCAGTGACAACTAGTATTCTCCTAAATCTTTCATACGTAGCAAACACCTTCTGATAATTTATTTCTGTGACATATCTTTTGAATCAGCCCTCTTTACAGTAAGCTGCCTCCAAATTGTCTGATGCTTTTTATATTGGATTTTTGCACATTGCCTCTGCAGTATCCCTTTCCCTGTGTTAGTTTATGAAGGTCTTGGTCCCATTCAAAATAACATTTCTTATTTTTCAGGAAATAGCACGAGAGATTTTTGTTGATAACTCTCCATGTTATATCATACGCTCCTTGCTATATAAGATGTCCTAGGCACTGGTCTTTCACAACTCAAGGTTGTCTCTAGGAACGAAAACATATTTTTGGCACCATTTCCGGGGAACGAAATTGAGAAAATATAAATCCCTGGGCCTCGACAAAACCTAATTCACTCTTCAAGTAGGTGAGTATGAAGATTTGAGAGTTGTAGATCCCTCACCTTGGCGACTCCACATTTGTTTATTATATAAATTCACTCGCAGTCCTGGCTCCTCGTAAGCCACACCTGAGGTCAAATACGTCACAGCCAAAGACACCTTCAGTGTCTGAACCAGAGAAGATCATACATAGAAGAAATTGGAGGGAAAGAAAATCAGTCCACACTGAAATCCCTAAATTTTCTATAGAAAACTTTCCATCCTCTTCTTCTCAAGTAGCCCAAGTGCTAGTTCCCGACTCCACTATGGGAGATAATGATTACTATTCAGATAGTCCACCCTGAGGAGGTGTTAGAAATAAAGATAATTTTCACCCTACTCCTGAGGTCAAAGAGGTCAAGGAAGTCACCGAAGTATCTGCTATTAACAGACCATTATTCCCCTCAACACCTCAAGCTTCTGTTCATTACATTCCTATTGTTATTCATACTCCACTTCCACCTGCTCCTCCTCCTTTTACTCATCAAACTATTGCACTACCTCCACCCCCTCTAATGGCCAATGTTCCAGGCTTCTTACCAAATAAATATGCCCCTCTGTCATTACCCCAAGTGTTGAATGATATGCCACAAGATTATCTGGAGATTTTACCCCGATTCAATGGGGAAAACGAGATTGACGCTCACAAACATCTTGAGGTCTTCTGTTCTTTTGCAGAGAATTTTAATGTGGAACATTTAGATGTGGTCTTAAGGCTGTTTGTCCAATCTCTTGATGGTGAAGCTCGAAAATGGTTTAAGACATTGGCAGGTCATTCTATTACCACTTGGGAAATAATGGAAGATACTTTTCTCAGAAAATGGGGAGAGAAGAAAGACCATGGACATTGTCTTACTGAGTTCAATACACTCAAGAAAAGACATAATGAAGGGGTGTCAGAATTTATCAAGAGATTTAATAAATTGTATTTGAGTCTTCCTGCTGATATGAAACCTCATCAAACTGCTGCTAAAGTTGTTTTTGTAGCAGTCTTTGATTCAGAATTCGGTTTCTCTCTGAGAGAAAGAAAGCCTGCTACTCTGGATGATGCTCAGACAGATGCACTAGAGTTGGAGGCAAATTTTGCCTCCACTGGTAAATCAAAGGGAAAATCTAAACAAGATACTAGAAGAAGGGGCAAAGAGGAGGTATCTACCTCTAACCAAGACAGAGACTCAGCTAATGACAGAATTGAAGAAATGAGAAAAATGATTAAGAACCTTTCTGGTAAAATGGTCAAGCTTGAATTGGAGGCCAAGAATTCAGCCTCCAAGAATTTCCACAATGCTCCAAACAGAGGTTACAATCCTCAATATAGGAAACCACCCCTGCAAATATTGCAAAGGGAACCAAAGGAACAACAAGATCAGGTACCACACCCATTGTACTTGGAAGGTCCAGTAGATGATCCTACTGAAGACACTGCTTATGGACTGGAGGATGCAAATCTTGCTTTTTCGAATAATGATGGAGAAGAATGCCCCTTGCAAGGAAGTAATGGAACTGAGTGCTCATTGCAAGAAGAAGAAAAATCTAGAGACACAGAAGACTCAGAAATTGATCACTATTGTAAGCAATTTGTTGATTTCATGCAAGCGCAATTCAATAGAAGATATGATCTAAGATCTTCTAGGAAGAGGACTCGTACTCAAGATCAAGAAGAAGAGCTACCCGAGAAGGAAGCACCTGCTCAGAAGGAGTCAACAATGCAGAAAGTCACAGACAAAGGTAAGGGGCCTCTAAACAAACCTTTGCAATCTAATGATCAAATTCCTTCCTCTTCAAAAGTAGTCTTCCCCCCTAATACCAAGTCTATGTCAAAATAATTCAAACCCTCAGCTGAAAATAAAGAATCAAAAGAGGTTGTAATAGAGAAATCCTCTCCTGCTTTCAGTCTGCAAAAAGAACTTGAGAAGGTCAAAATCCCAGTTCCCTTGACGGAACTGTTGAAACAACCTGCATATCAATCCCAAGTCACCTCTTTTATGATCCCTCCATAAGCAGCACTCACCCCAAATAGCCTCAACCTTCAAGAAGAAAGACCCATGGTTGTATTTGGCCCACATGTTGAGGAATTAGATGCTTCTACTCCTCCTTTCTATGTGTCTTTAGTGATTCATGACCTGCTGTTACATAACTGTATGTTAGATTCTGGAGCTTCCCATAATCTACTGCCTCTGTCAGTCATGGAACAACTAGGATTACAAATCACCCATCCATACAAGGACCTCTATTCATTTGATTCCAAAAGAGTTAAATGCCTAGGGATGATCAAAGATTTGGTGGTCAATTTGGCCCAAATCCCAGCAAAAAGTGTAGTAATGGACATCGTGGTGGTAGACATCCCAGCTCGCTTTGGCATGTTACTGTCAAGGTCTTGGGGAACAAAAATTGGTGGGTCAATTAAGTTGGATATAACATATGCCACTATCCCAGTTTTTGGTGGCCAAGAGAGGAGGTTGTACAGGGAAACTAGATTTTTCAAGATGGTGACTAAGGCTGACAACTCTATTAATTCACTATTCTATAGTAAAGAAGGAGATTTCTCATGCTTGATGCTGGAAGAAGATCAAGATTATGCTCATGAACCATCCTTCTACTAGATCAAGACTGAGCAACCCTCATAGAGCCATGAAACAGGAATCTGGACACTTCATTTTGATGGAGAAAATTCAAGAGAAGGTAATGGAGCCGGAATACTATTGATTTCTCCTACAGGGAAATGGGTCCCATTGTCCTTCAAACTAGAATATGAAGCTACTAATAATGTGGTTGAATATGAAGCACTTCTATTGGGATTGCAAGCGGCCAAGAGCATGAACATACAAAGTTTAAAAGTTCTGGGAGATTCAGAACCGGTGGTCAGACAAGTCAGGAATCAGTGTCAAACCGAACATCCTCGCTAAGGAACAATGTTGTTTATGAAATAGGTAACCTCAATGTTACCTACTTTTTGAAGTATCAAGAAAAACACCTGATTTTGAAAAAGTGGCGATGCAGAATCAAGAAAAAAAAATTTGAGCATGTTTTTGGCACTTTAAGTTTTTTTCATTTTGTTTTTTTTTTTAATTAATTTTTTTTTTAAAGTGGTGTTTTTTATGTCGATTTTGAATAGTGGTGGTGTATCATCACCAACGTTTTTTTATAGGATTGATTTTGACACTATAAATTTTCTAATGTCTTCTTCTTCTATGAGATGTTTATTTTTAAGTGCATTTATGTACTTGTGTTTTAAAAATAAAAAAATAATTTTTTTTAAAATAAAAACTTGTAATGATATCTTCACTTTTTCACATACATAAAATATGGAAAAAGGGTCAATATTCTAAAGTTTATATTTTCTACATGTTTATGTATTGTTAAATAATTTTTCAATGCACATCAAAAAATTGTCGCTAAAAACCAATATTTTGAACCATATGACAAAAAAATACAAATTTTCAATATAAATACAATGCAAAAAATACACTTTTACAGAGTTTTTGTTGAAAAAAACATGTTAAATAAACTAATTTTTTGGGAGAATCTTAACAAAAAAACTTAAGAAAACAACATTTTTATTGAATTTATGTCAAAAAATAATAGCAATCACATGTTTTTTGCAAAAAAAAAGGGTTGTTCTCATAAAATATCAAAGTCTAAACATTATAAGTAAAACTGATTAATAGTTCTAAAAATTAAGTTTTGTTTGCAAGAATAACTTAAACATCATCAACAATATCAACTAATACATCTTCAACATCATCTAGAACAGTATTGATGGCTTCTTCCGCAGCATTTTCTTCTTCATTTTGATCATCACTATCTTCTAATGGATCTTTCATGTCAGCAAATCTTCCAAAGTGTCCCTTTCCAATCATTCCATATAATGGTGGTTGAGGTTCCTTTGCTTTTTTTGCCACACGTGATTCATTAAAATCTCCTTTCCTCAAACCAACTTCTTGCTTCGCATCTGGAAGGAATTTAAGAGCGTTAATTCTTTGTTGAATAAATTTTCATTGAACTGGGTCTTTCTCAATGGCAATGAAATTTCTTCCTTTTAGTAGGAAACATGCTAGTGTTGTACCTAATCATCAAGCACAAAAAAAATAAGTAAGAAAATTAGTATGGAGACATAAAAAGTAAAAAAGACAATATTTAAATTTAAATTTGTATATTAAAACTTACCTGAACCTGAGAATAAATCCAAAACCCATTCTCCTTCATTTGAACATAGATCTATAAGATAGTTAATCAATGCTTGTGGTTTTAGATAAATGTTAACTATATCTCCTTTTGCATCTTTATCCTCATATGTTAGTTTTCTTACCACTGCATCATAAACCAATACTTGACTATGACTCTTCCCATCTACTCGATTCATAATAATATGCTTATAGCTATCGTCTTTTGTCCAACATTCAACATAGATGAACTCACAATCATTTATAATAGGCTAATCTTCGGAAGAAACAATATTTGACTTTTGCCTGTAACATAACATAGTAAAAGTTCAATTAAATTTTACATGAATAAAAAAATTTAGGAGGAATCAAACATACAATTTCAAAATCTTACCATGTAAGTTGCATCCTTGAGTTTGCTTTACCCTTGAAGCTTGTTAATAACATTGGAAACTGTGTGTCTGAATGAAATGTCACAAATCGCCAAAGTGGTGATGTTGTCACTTTTTGAAAAACCGTAACCACTTTACTAAAAGCTTGATAAGTATATGGTTTTCTATCATATTCAATGTCTGGGAAATTGAAACCATGAGGAATATCTGCAATAAATAGGCCATATTCCCTTTTAGGTATTAGTGATGCAATGTCTTCACAGTCACCTTGTATTATTTGATATTGGACACTGTCGAGCCCATTCCAAATGTAATGATGAAGAGTAGGATCTAGTTCAACATTCATAAGACGCTTCGTTCTCATGTTCTCCATCTTAATTTTTTCAATGTGTTGAAAATGCAGCAAGATGATGGAGCTTAGTGAAATGAAGTCGCCTTCACTAAGTGGGCCCGCAGGCAAATTTTGGCGCAAAGTCTATTTTTTAGACTATGTCTATTTTTAGACATATGGAGCATGGTCCAGGGGTTGCAGTATGTTATTCTTGGAGTATTGGTCATGTTGGTAAAAATAGATGGACCTCTATTTTTTGACCTATAGTTCGATAGGTCGAAGTCTATTTTTAGACTGCCTATCCTAAAAATAGGGAAGTCAAATATTATTTACCCTTAATAATATTTGGACTCTAAACAGCAGTTTACTCTCTTGGAGCACTTCAGTTCGAGCCTTGGAAGTGGCTCATGCATCTGACAGAGGAATTACACTATTCCCAAGGGTTTGATGGCATCATGCATGGTTGACTTCAGTTAGGACTTTAGTGGCAAAAGTTTGGTGGAGTTAATGAGACAGCTAGTGGAGTTGTGTTCTGTTTATTTTAGTTGAACTAGTTGAGATTAGTTTAACTAGCTAATCAATTAGTTATGAGTGGAGTGAATTAAATATTATTTAATTCATTAATTAGTAACTCATTATTCAACACAAGAACACATCAGTTCACTACAGTGCATGATCAGTTCAGTGGAGACCAGTGAAAGAGGTAGATGAAAGGGTGGAGTTAGCTATCAGTGGCGACATCAGTTGTGCATGAGATTTGCACCACACTTGGAGGAATTTCCCATGATGATTGCGCTGTCAATCCAAGGATATTCGAACCTTGGATCTCTATATAGACATGCCATGATTGCGCAATAGAGGCAAGGCAATTAGTGGTGAGTTTTGAACCAGTAACCTGTTCAAAACCAAGCTAGTTTGTGTGTAACTTTATGAGAAAGTACTGAGTACTTGTGAGGAGTATTGTACTGAGTTTGTTACATGATTTCTCCATTATAATATACACAATAGCCGCGGGGTTTTCAGCTATAATCTTTCCCCATACATACTGTGTTAATGTGTATGATGATTTGATGTGCTATCGCTTGTTTTAATTTCCGCATGTGTGATGATCTGAGTGGAAGAGATTATGTGTTGCATATGAATTCGAATTGATATGTGATCAGGATAGTCTCGGTGGATAATTAATCATTATTCAGCAAATTTCTACATGGTATCGGAGCTATTGAAGCAGAGATTGATCATCACATTGATTACAAACTTATTTCGGTAGACAGAGTCTGCATGCGGGCCAGGTAGCCTCTGGATTCATCTTTCTTCGGAAAGTGAAAGGTCTGGTAAATGCCCCTTGCATTCAATCTCTGTGCTAGAAATAATTTGTTCTCACAGATCTAGAGCGGTTGAGCTTTGAGGTGGAATTTGAAATTTTGCAACAGTTTTGTTTTCTTGGTGCCAGTGTTGAAAATGTCTTTCAACGGTTTGCGACTCGAATATGCTCTTGAAGGAAGTTCGAATTATGTTGCATGGAAGGATCGCATGGAAGCAGTATTAGAAGATAATGGTCTGAAGGAGTTCGTAGATACGAATGTCCAAAAGCCCACTGATCCTGCTGAAGTCGAAGTATGGCAAAAGAAGATGGCGAAGTGTCGAAGGATCCTGTTGGAGGGCGTCAAGGATCATATTGTATCCAGCCTGCATGGAAAGGCTACTCCATATTTAATGTGGAAAGCTTTGAAGGATCTATTCCAGAGTAAGAGCGAACAAAGGAAGCTGGCGCTCAAAGATAAGCTCAGGAACATCAAGATGGAGAAGGGCGACAGTATCGCCAAATACCTCACGAAGTTCACTCAATGCAGAGATGAACTGGGAAGTGTGGGGGTTACTGTCGATGAAGAGGACATGGTCGACCTGGCTCTCCTTGGTCTTCCGAAGGCTTGGCACTCATATCAAGACAGTGTCAATGGTCGAGAGAAGCTGCCGGGATGGGAGCGCCTTTGGGCGGATCTCATGCAGGAGGAGATAAGGAGGACTACTCGAGATGGATCTTCATCAAAGGGAGCTGATGAAGAAAAATGTGCTTTGGTGGCCAAAGAAAAGAAGGGGAAGGGTAAGAAAACATCTCATTCTGGTGCAAAGGGCAAGAAGCAGGATATGGCGAAAGTGAAGTGTTTTCACTGCCATGATCACGGACATTATGCTACCAATTGTCCAAAGAAGAAGAAGAACAAGCAAGCGGGAAGATCTGTAGATGGAGAAGCTTTGGCTTCACAGTTCAAGCTTGACTTTTCACTGATTGCATGCTTGGTTTCAAGTGTGCTGGGATCGGTATGGTTCTTGGACAGCGGTGCGTCATTTCATATGACGGGAGATCGGGAGTTGTTCTCAGATCTGGAGGACAAAGATTTGGGTGTGCACATCGAGATGGGCGATGATGGTAGATACGGTGCGACTGGTATCGGTACCATATCCTTTCAGAGGGAGTCTGGTAAACCCTTTGTATTGAGGGATGTCATGCATGTACCTGGATTGAAGAAGAACTTGATCTCTGTGGCGATGTTGGAGGATAAGGGGTATGATGTGGTCTTCGGCGAAGGAAAAGCCTTCCTGCGCAGTAAGACTACTGGAGAGACCCGGAAGATAGGGGTTCGAACTCAGAACCTTTATCAGTTGCAGGTAGATGACTGCGCAGCTATGGCATGCAAGGCGGGAGATGTGGTGAGCCGGGATGATGAGGGCGAACTATGGCACAGGAGATTGGGCCATCTTCACCATGGAGCTTTGAAGATTATGCAGCAGATTTCTACTGGACTTCCTAAGGGCACTCTTGCGCAGTCAGATCAGTGCAAGGGGTGTACTTTAGGGAAGTATGTGAAAGCCACCTTTCACGAAAAGGATAGTCGCGCCACGACGATCCTTGAGAGAGTTCACACAGACGTGTGTGGTCCTTTCTCAGTTGCTTCGACAGCAAAGCACAAGTATTATGTGATCGTTGTTGATGATTTCTCTCGAAAGTGCTGGATCTTCTTCATGCAGAAGAAGAGCGATACATTCGCGAAGTTCTGTGAGTTTAAAGCACTAGTCGAGAAGGAGTCGGGGAAGAAGGTGATTTCTCTAAGGAGTGATAACGGTGGTGAATTCATCTCGGTTGAATTCAAGGAGTTCTGCAGCGCAGAAGGGATTTGGAGAGAGCTCATCGCACCCCATAACCCACAGCAGAACGGGGTGGCTGAGCGGAAGAACAGAACGATCGTGGGTGCTGCACGGGCGATGTTGCATGATCGGGGCCTACCCCTTCACTTGTGGGCTGAGGCATGCAATACAGCAGTGTATGTGCAGAACCGTTGTCCTCACAAGGTTCTTGGCATGAGTACACCGGAGGAGGCTTATTCTGGCAAGAGGCCTGATATTTCCCATTTGCGAATTTTTGGTTCTCCTGTCTACATGCATGTGACGAAGGATGCGAGAAGGAAGCTGGATCCGACCGCAGAGGTTGGAATATTTGTGGGGTACACTGATACACCTCACAACTATCGGGTGTATTTGTCAGACAGTCGAAAGACTGTTGTGCGACGAGATATAAAATTTCGGGAGGAGAAAGCCATGCAGTGTTCGCTTGAGAGGGAGCTACACTTGCATGCAGATGAGGAGCTGTTAGTTCCTAAGGAGGAGCTTCCGGATGTGGATCAGCCACAAGAGGAGGTTCAGGAGGTGGAAGAAACCACCTAGGCAGCGCCAACCATCAGAGGGCACATGCGCACTACAGAAGCTGAGCGACTGGCTCGGGATGCAAAGAAGGTTGTAGGACCACCTACAGCACAGCGCAGACAGAGACAGTCACCGGATCGGTACACTGGATACATGGCTCTTGTGAGTCAATGTGTTGTGACGGAGCCATCCTCTTTTGAGGAAGCTGTGGAGGAGCCCGCATGGGTTGATGCCATGATCGAAGAATATGATTCGATCGTCAGGAACAGTGCATGGGAGATTGTCCCAAGACCGGTGGGGAAATCAGTGGTGGGTTCGTGATGGATCTACAAAGTGAAGCAGGCAGCTGACGGGAGTGTGGAGAAGTACAAGGCGAGATTTGTCGCCCATGGCTTTTCACAGATCGAGGGGATTGACTATGAGGAGACTTTTGCACCTGTCGCAAGGTACTCTTCCATACGGACGATCCTTGCTCTCTCAGCGCAGATGGGGTGGCACATTCATCGGATGGATGTGAAGACTGCGTTCCTCAATGGAGTTATTGAGGAGGAGGTGTACATAGAGCAGCCTGAAGGTTTTGAGATCTTCAGCAGTGAGTCGCATGTGTGCCGACTCAAGAGAGCACTGTACGGGCTGAAGCAAGCACCTCGTGCTTGGTACACTCGGATAGACGGCTACTTCACCGGGCTTGGATTCTCCAAGAGTGAGGCGGATCCAAACCTGTACCAGATTGTGGTGGAGGGGAAGCTGTTGATCATCGTACTGTATGTAGATGATCTGATTTTGACTGGCGACGAGAAGTTGATACTTTCATGCAAGGAGGATCTTGCACGAGAGTTTGAGATGAAGGACCTGGGCATCCTTCATTATTTCCTGGGATTGGAGATTTGGCAGCGCAGTGGAGGACTGTTTGTTTCTCAGGGCAAGTATGCCCGGGAGATTCTAGAGAGGTTCAACATGCAGGGCTGCAAGCCTGTTGATACCCCTCTTCCTGGTGGTTGGAGGAAGGGAGATGCTACTTCGGAGGAGGTAGTGGATGCCACTGTCTATCGACAGTTGGTGGGGTCGCTTATGTATCTGGTCAATACACGACCCGATATATGCTATGCAGTTAACCAGCTTTCGCAAGCTATGGTTAAGCCTACCAAGCTCTTTTGGAAGGTAGGCAAGCATGTATTGCGCTATATCAGAGGCACATTGGGATATGGTCTATGGTACAGACAGGAGGATGGAGCGAAGCTTTCTGGCTTCACTGATGCAGATTGGGCAGGGAGCCCAACGGACCGGAAGAGCACATCTGGAGGAGTTTTCAGCGTTGGGTCGACAGCAGTTTCCTGGTACAGCAGGAAGCAGAGATCCGTGGCACTCAGTTCAGCAGAGGCCGAGTACATGGCAGCTAGCTTGGCTGCATGCGAGGCTATTTGGATGAGGAAGATCCTCGTTGGATTGTTCGGGTTGCATTTGGAGCCTACAGTGATCTACTGTGATAACCAAAGTTGCATTAAACTCTTGGCTAATCCAGTATTTCATGATAGGTCCAAACACATCGACATCAGGTACCATCATATCAGAGATTGTGTTCAGTGGAGAATCATGATGCTTTCATATGTTCCCACGGAGGATCAGGATGCCGACATCCTGACGAAGGCGCTCACCAGGAGCAAGTTTGAATTCCACAGAGGCAGGATAGGGGTTGCGGATAATCCATATCTTGCTGAGAGGGAGTGTTGAAAATGCAGCAAGATGATGGAGCTTAGTGAAATGAAGTCGCCTTCACTAAGTGGGCCCGCAGGCAAATTCTGGCGCAAAGTCTATTTTTTAGACTATGTCTATTTTTAGACATATGGAGCATGGTCCAGGGGTTGCAGTATGTTATTCTTGGAGTATTGGTCATGTTGGTAAAAATAGATGGGACTCTATTTTTTGTGACCTATAGGTCGATAGGTCGAAGTCTATTTTTAGACTGCCTATCCTAAAAATAGGGAAGTCAAATATTATTTACCCTTAATAATATTTGGACTATAAACTTCAGTTTACTCTCTTGGAGCACTTCAGTTTGAGCCTTGGAAGTGGCTCATGCATCTGAAAGAGGAATTACGCTATTCCTAGGGGTTTGGTGAGCTCATGCATGGTTGAATTCAGTTAGGACTTCAGTGGCAGAAGTTTGGTGGAGTTAATGGGACAGCTAGTGGAGTTGTGTTCGGTTTAACTTAGTTGAACTAGTTGAGATTAGTTTAACTAGCTAATCAACTAGTAATGAGTGGAGTGAATTAAATATTATTTAATTCATTAATTAGTAACTCATTATTCAACTCGAGAACACATCAGTTCACTACAGTGCATGGACAGTTCAGTGGAGACCAGTGAAAGAGGTAGATGAAAGGGTGGAGTTAGCTATCAGTGGCGACATCAGTTGTGCATGAGATTTGCACCACACTTGGAGGAATTTCCCATGATGATTGCGATGTCAAGCCAAGGAGATTCGAACCTTGGATCTCTATTTAGACAGGCCATGATTGCGCAATAGAGGAAAGGCAATTAGTGGTGAGTTTTGAACCAGTAACCTGTTCAAAACCAAGCTAATTTGTGTGTAACTTTATGAGAAAGTACTGAGTACTTGTGAGGAGTATTGTACTGAGTTTGTTACATGATTTCTCCATTATAATATACACAATAGCTGCGGGGTTTTCAGCTATAAGCTTTCCCCATACATGTTGTGTTAATGTGTATGATGATTTGATGTGTTATCGCTTGATTTTATTTCCGCATGTGTGATGATCTGAGTTGAGTGGAAGAGATTATGTGTTGCATATAAATTCGAATTGTATGTGATCATTGGAATTGTATGTGATCGGGATAGTATCGGTGGATAATTAATCATTATTCAACAAATTTCTACACAATAAAGCTTTTGAAAGTATCTGGTACTCCATTTCCATCCTTCTTCAACATCTTTAATGACATAAAAATATATATATAGATATGTATAAGTAATAAAATAAAAATAGTTAAAATATGAATAAAATAAATTTATAAATCAACATACCTTATTGAATGCAATATAAAACTCTTTTAGTGTTGATGTAGAACTTGCTTCTGGGTAGTTGCGTACAACATCATCCCAATTGTCTTCATTCAACATTTTAACCATGTGTTCTTGTATTTTCATAAAAAAATTCTGACTGAATAAATCAAGTTAAAAACGTTAATATATTGACATGTATAACAAATTCTACCAACATCATTATGTTTTATTTAAAATAAAATTATAATGAAATAAATAATTCAAGAAACTTACTTTTGAAATTCTGCACACATTTCTTCCATTGATAATTCACCCGACTTCACACGGGCTAATACTGATTTGACTAATTTATCATCCTTCACACCTTGCATTGTTCTCCAAGGTGTAATAGTCATATCCTTTGGAAGCTGCTTCATTTCAGGACCCCCCTTACTGTTGGTACATATTATGGGTTTACTCTTTCTAACTTTCTGATTTTTTATGGAAATATTCTCCCATCGATCAAAAATCTCATCAATCAAATCCCATACCTCCCCAGTTCTAAATTCCAACTGAAAAATGTTATCTGTGCCTCTGAAGAGATTTGTATTCAATTTTCCATCTTTTGTTTTTTTTTCATCAATTTGATAACTTGTTTCCATTAAACATTCCTTTCGAAATGCTACACTAACTTGTGTCTTATCCCCACGACATTTTTCTATGAATTCATTATGAATAAATCTGACCCTTTGGATGAAAGTCATTTTCATTCTGTACTCATTATCTACATTATGATCCCATGCCAATAACTTTGATTCCATTTCTGTTAAGCCGGCGTAAATGATGCATTTCACTGTTTGAAAAAGATAGTTATTGGGATATTCTGCAATCAATTGTCTTTTAGCCTCTATTGAATGGTTTCCTCCAATTACATAATATTTATAATCAAAACATTTTGTCTTGTCAAATGCTTGTTTGTTGGGAACCTGACATGGATCGACAAGAACCACATAATCCACCACATGTGCATATGGATTGAACCTGAACAATGTTTTCAGATTATGTACATGTAGGTGATGGGTCTTTCTAATTTGATATTGAGATTGTCCTTCATCTGGGCCATAAAATTGGTTAACATTAAGCTCAAATGTTTGGCCACCAAGAATTAATTTATTCTTCCTCAACTCTTGTCGAATAGCATTTTGTTTTGTTTTAATAATGTCATCCTCTAACTCAGCACCTGGTGTTATGATTTCTCTACTTCCGTAAGAGCTTTCAATTTGTTCTTCACTGCTGCTCACGACCTTTACAGGTTCACCAATATTTGATTTCCTAGTCTTATTGGATAACATATTAGTTTTTTTATAAACAAGCTCTCCTTCATGAGGTACAAGAGAGAGATCTTTGGCAATTTTTCTTTTTGGTGTCCGATCTGTTTTCTCCTTTTGCACAATAGTTCTCATCTCCTCCTCACTAATTCTATCATAATTTTATGTTTCATGTTCGACACCTTCAAAAGAAACATGTTTAAGTTTACTAGATTGACCCACCTTAGTGACTCTTGGTTGATCCCCTCTTTGTACTGTTGCAGTGTCACGAGTTATTTCTCTTTGCTTCAATCTCCTTTCCTCTGCTTTGTCTTTGTGGAAAGTTTTGATCACATCCATAACATTTGGCACCAACATATAAATACCATCAAACATGTTTGAAAGACTCGGAAAAAAATCCTATGAAACAAAATAAAACATGTCAATGATCAATAATTTATAAAAAATTGAATCATCCTTACAATAATGCATAGAGGAAATAAAAATAAGCATACTTACAATGTTATTTGCAATGTTGTTTGCTATTTCTTCAGAAAATTTTGAAGTTATTTCATCTGTGTCGTACTTGACGATTGATAGACGATATCTAACCTTCTCACGTTTCTGAGCCTTCCTTACAAGAACATAAATAGTGTTTGTATTCGGGACCATACATATGTCTCGTACTCTGCCCATCACATCATATTGCTCATTTAAGTCAATCATACCACAAACCAGATAGATGTGTATATCAACCTCCATTTCACTGTCTTCAAGATACCATGAGAAATCGGTTTTATCTATTTCCTCGGCGTTCTTCCAATCAGAAATAACCTTTAATGAACCTGGTGCCCCACTTGCTTGACTTTTATTAGTGTGTGCAACAATATCCTTATTGCGTCCAATAGTGTCCATAGTGCGTTCAGCTGCAACTTTAGATTTGGGAGTTGTATCCATAGTGCGTCGAGCTGCAGCTATAGATTTGGGAGCTGCTGCCGTAGATTTGGGAGCTGCTGCCCTAGGTGCAGAAATATTCACAGAAATATTTTTTGATGCCATTTTCCTGATATATATATATATATATATATATATATATATATATATATATAGATATTAGTTAATGGAAAAATATTGCAAATAAAATAAATTTAATAAACAAAATGTATTTCTAAAACTAAATAGTTTGAAATTAAAACAGTAAAATTAAACTTAAAAAATAAACTAGTATTTTTAAACTTCAGTTTGTGTTTAATATTTAAAAAAAAAACAAAAAAGTTATTAACTATTTATAACAAATATTATAATGTTATATAATTTTTTATTTTCTTAATTGTATTGTTATATATATATTTTTAATTAATTTATATTGTTATATTAAAATAAACGTTTTTTTTTTAATTTATTATATTGTATTATATATATATATATATATATATATATATATATATATATATATATTTTTGTTATATTTTGAAATTTTTAACAATTATTATTTAATAATGTTTTTATTATATTATATAACAATTTTTTTTTATATTTATATATAACAATGTTTCTATGAACTTTTAATTGTTTTATTAAAACAAATTATTTAAAAAAAAAAAATTTAAAAAACAAAATTATAAAATTATAAAAAAAAAAAAACCAAAATTAAAAAAAAAAATTGTTAAAACAAATTTTAAAAAAACAATTTAAAAAACAAAATTTAAAAATTTGTAATTAAAAAAAAAAAAAAAAAAAAAAATTGTTAAAATTTTTTTTTTAAAAACAATTTAAAAAACAAAATTGCAGAATTAAAAAAAAAAATTTAAAAAAACATTAAAAAAATTTTTACGGCGCCGGGGCCGGCCGGGCAGCTCCACGGGGGTGGCCCAGCCCGTCTCCCGGCCCCGGGCCGGGAGGTGGGCTGGGCCGCCCCCGTGGCGCCGCCCGGCCGACCTCGGCGCCCAACGGGCGGGCCTGCGAGCAATCGGCCCTCGGCCAAGGCGGGGGCCGGGAGGCGGGCTGGGCCGCCCCCGTGGCGCCGCCCAGCCGGCCCCGATGCCCAACGGGCAGCCGCGCGCGTTATTTTTTATTTTTTTTTATTTTTATTTTTTATTTTTTTTTTTTTATTTGTTTTTAATTTTTTTTTTTAATTTTTATTTTTTTTTAATTTTTATTTTGTTTTTTAATTTCGATTTTTAATTTTTTTTTATATATAATATAATTATTAAGACATTATTTATTAATAAATAAATAAAAATGTTAATAATAACAAAAAAAAAAAAAAAAATTATTAAATCACAATAATGTTTGGTTTTTAAACATCATATAATTTTAAAAAAAAAAAAACAATATAATAAATTATAAAAAAAACATTTGTTTTAATATAACAATATAATTATAAAAAAAAAAACTATATCACAATACAATTAAAATATATATATATATATATATATATATAACAAAACAATAAAGAAAAAAAAAATTAAAGATTTAAAATTAAAAAAATAAAACAAAGATTTAAAATTAAAAAAATAAAATAAAATAGAATATAAAATAAAAAAAATTCTCAAATAAAAAAAAAAATTAAATAATGAAATCACTGATATATTTATGATAAAAAAAAATACAAATAAAAAATGTTATAATATTACTTTTTTTTATGTGCATGGTCGTTTTATGGATTTTTATGTGTAAATGAATTTATAAGTCTTAAAAAAAAAAAAAAAATCTAAATTTTTGTTCTTAAACCCCTAAAAAATTCAGTTTTTTTTGCATTTTCTTCACTAAAAAAATATAAAAAAATCAAGGTTTTTGAACCTAAAAACCTTAAAAATATAGTTTTTGAACACAAAAAAACTATAGAAAATAGATTTTTCCCAAAATCGTCTCTAAATTGACAGAATAGAAGGAAAACTAACCTCTGAAATGCAAAAAGCTGCTGTCACCAATGCCAACACAACGCCTCCACAAAATTACGAATAGCAACACAATGCCTCCAATGCCAATGCAATGCCTTCACGAAGTTACCAATGCCAATGCAACACCTCCACAAAATTACCAATAGCGACACAACGCTTCCAATGCCAATGCAATGCCTCCACGAAGTTACCAATGCCAACGCAACACCTCCAGAAATTTGCTCTAACAAATACCAAAAAACTTGATGTGATGTGATGAATAGAAACAATCATTCCTTTTAAATAGCGTATATTGTCTGATTGGTTTACTGTTTAATGAATGTGGGATTAAAATTTCAAATTTAAAATATTTACATTTAATTTATTATAGTTCATACTATAGTTAAAATACTTATTATTTGCATGTAGTTATCATAATTAATATTTTATTTAATATTTACATGTACTGAATGTTGAATAATTCAAATATAATCTCAGATTAAAAATTAAAATATGAAATACTTACATGTAGTTAATTATATTTAATATTATAAATAAAATAGTTAATATTTGTATTTAGTTATCATAGTTAATATTTACATGTAATCAATGTTTAAAATCATGGGATTAAATTTTAAAATCTAAAATATGTACATGTAGTTAATTATAGTTTAAATAGTTAATATTTACATGTTGTTATTTTTGTAAATATTTACATGTAGTCAATCTAAAACCATTCAAATAAGAAAATTATTTTAGTTTCGAAGACATGCATGAAAGGAATATTTTGTGGATATTTTGAATAGAAAGTATGGTGAAATATTTGAAGACCAACAATGTATTAATAAATTTTGAAATATATTTTAGATGAATATAACGTAAGTTTAAAATAAAAAAATTAAAATATTTACATGTAGTCATTATAGTTAAAATAGTTAAAGTTTTTCGTGAATTTTTTTCGAGGGAATTTTTGGAGGGGAATTTTTTCGCGAATTTTTTTGGAGGGAAAATTTGGAGGGAAATTTTCAGTCTTTAAGCTATATATTGTAAGTGGGAGAGGAATTTGTATCATTCAACCTATTCTTGTTGGAAGCCATGGTTTCTTCTGATAACGAAGTTTTTCTTTCTAGAACATCAACATCTTTGTCACGCAACAACTCTATTCAGAGTGATGAATATAACGAGAGTTCATTCACCATGAATAGAGAGTCAAAAAATCGAGCGCCAGTTATACCACTTACTCTTAATCCTAAGGATTATGAAAGCAACAGTGATGAAGGGCATGATGAAGAAATTCCAGAGTCAAAAGTTTCACTTCGTCCTAATCCCAAAGATTATGAGGACACCATTGATGAAGAGGGAGATGAAGAATATCCACTTCAGCTTAATCCTAAGGATTATGTGAGAACAACAAATGAAGAGGGTAATGAAGAATCTATAGAGTCAAAATATCCACTCTGTCCTAATCCTGAGGAGTATGCCAGCACCACTGATGAAAAGGGGGATGTAAAATTTCCAGAGTCAAAATATCAAATTCGTTCTAATCGTAAGGATTATGCGAGCACCACTGATGAAGAGGGGAATGATAATGTTTCAGAGTCAAAACATCCACTTCGTCCCAATCCTAAGGATTATGCCAACACCACTGATGAAGAGGGAAATGAAAATTTTACAGCGTCAAAATTTCCACTCCGTCCTAATCCTAAGGATTATGCAAGCACCACTGATGAAGAGGGGGATGAAAAAATTCCAGAGTCAAAATTTCCACTTCGTCTTAATCCTAAGGATTATGTCAGCACCACAGATGAAGAGGGGAATGAAGAATTTGCAAAGTCAAAATATGCACTTCGTCCTAATCCTAAGGATTATGTCAGCACCACTGAGGAAGGGGGGAATGAAGAATTTGCAGCGTCAAAATATCCACTTCGTCCTAATCCTAAGGATTATGCCAACACCACTGATGAAGACGGAGATGAATTTCCAAAGCTAAAATTTTCACTTCATCCTAATCATAACGATTATAATTTATCCACTGATGAAGGGGGGATGAAGAATTTCCAATAAATATAGATTCAAGGCATTCACTTATTCCTAATCTTAAGGATTATGAGAGCTTCAGTGAGGAAGGGGAGGGGCAGGATGAAGAAATTCTAGTGAATACAAATTCAAAGCTTCCACTTATGCCTAATCCCAAGGATTATGAGAGCACCACTGAGGAAGGGGAGGATGAAAAGTTTCTTGCAAATGATAATTTTAGAGGCACAGATCTGAATATTGCATTTTCTCCAAGTGACAATTTCAAAGACACTCATGGTGATGAAGAATTGAATCCTCCCAGGGAAGAATTTGAAAGCATGTGTCAAGATGGTGAAGAATTTCTTTTGAGTCAGGGTTACAAAAGTGTCGATGATTCTTGTGAAATGTTTTCTTCAACTGATGATGCTAAAGAAAATTTTCCATGCAATGATGTTGATGAATTTCTTAACTATGTTGAGGATGATGATAGTGGGGATAATATTCCTCCTAATGGTGATGAAACTACTTTTACAAAGGATGATGGAATGATGAAGCCGTTGCAAGAAAATATTGCAACTAGGAGTAGGAGTAGACATTTTCATATCAATCCAAAGCATTCCAGTTATACAAGGGCGAGGACAAAATATCTCACGACAAAAAGTTTTGTCGTTCATTTGATTTCAAGTGAATGTTGTCGAAGGGATTGCTTGAAAAATATGGATTTCAACTTTGCTTTGGAGAAAAGGAAAACATATATGTCAATGAATAAAAGCATGCAAAATTCATATTTAATGGGTTGCATGCAATCTACACTAGCAAGTTATGATTATCATATTGGGAATGTATTGCTTTGCAGAAAGGCGTTCAAAATGTTGTATTCAATTGGTAATTGTCATTTGTCAAGAATCCAGGATAGATTGGAAAAGGATCCCACATATTATTCAGAAGCACGTTATAAACGGGAGGTGGGGCCGTTTGCAAATACTACTAAGACATGGATGAAAGACTTCTTTTCAAATCATGGAGAGTGTATGCCAAATAAAGACACAATACATATTCCAGATAATTTCTCGAGACGAGAAATATTCATGTTATACAAATATTATGCAGAAGCTGTTGAAGGAATTGGTAATTTTATTACATATTCTTATTTTACAAGGATATGGAAAACCGAATTCAACAATGTTCGTATTCCTAAGAAGACAAGGATGGGGATTTGCAGCACATGTGCTTCTCTTAAAGCAAAAAGAGATAAATGTCAAGGGGCAGAAAGAGGTATGTGTTCAAAACATTGTTTTTTAAAATTTGATACTTATCAACTATAAAAATATATTTATTCATATGTTTCTTTTATTTTATGTACAGATTCCGTTGTCAAAGAACTTCAAGACCATCGCAATCAGCAAACAAGTGAAAGACAAAGGTTGTATAAACATCGAAAGAAGTGTTATGATCATCCAAATAAATATCTGGGATTGATAATTGATGGTATGGACCAAAAGAAAACACTTCTTCCACATTTTGTCCGCACGCCAAAAAAATTATAGGAGGAAAATTTCATTCAGTTTCACTTGGTTGGTTGTATGGTATTTAATGAGAAGATGTTTTCAAGAGTTTTCTTCACAACTCCAAATATTCACAATGATGCAAATCTGACCATAACTATAATCCATGATGTGGTTACTCATTGGTCTGGGATTCTTCCTGAAGTTTTGTATTTACAATTAGACAACACAAGTCGTGAGAACAAAAATCAAGTTCTTTTGGGTATCTAAACATGCTCGTTGAATTGGGGATTTTTAAAAAGATAAAGGTTGGTTTCCTTCTTGTTGGGCATACTCATGATCATATTGATCAAATGTTTAGTCGTTTTTCAGTAACATTGAGGAGGAAAGGTGTTGGGAGCCTGCCATCATTAATTGAATGTATTAAGAAATCGTACATTCCAGAGCCTATTTTTCATGTGTTGGAAGAAACTATTGACATGCGAAGGTTTATTTTTGGATCGCATGGTGAGGATAAATGCATTGAACAACTTAACGACATTAGCTTCCAAGATCAATTTCGTATCAAAAAAATTGATGGGATAACACTTATATGGGGCAAGAAGTATTCAACTATTGAAGAATGTGGACCATCATCAGGTTTAGCATTTTTGAAGTTCATTCCAGAGCGTCCAATGTTTTCATCAAAGATATTGTTATTACAGTCAGTTTCCGAACTCCATAATGCACGAAGGCAGACGAGAGAGATAAATTATTTTGAATGTCTAGAGGAAATTAAAAGATGTATTAGAGATACATATGAATACTTCGATGTTGTTGATTCAGTTTGGTGGGAGTCTTTTTTCAATAATCAAAGTGATATGATTTCAAGATCAGTAAATGAGGATACGCTTTTGAAGACTCCTTTTTTTTTGCCACAAAATATGCCAAATGAACATGAACATCAGGAAACACACAATGTTGAACAACAACAGCCTCAAGCTATTATTAATTCCCCACAAGTAGAGGAAAGAGAAATCTATATTGGTTCTAGAAGATCATGTGCACAACGTGAAGCCATGGAAGACCTTTACAGGGGTTCTGTGCAGGATCTTAAGGAGGGTTGCATGATAGCAGTGTTAGCAGATGAAGATCCACTTGGCTATCCATTCTAGATTGCCAAGGTTATAAAGGTCATTAATGAAAATGAAGAGATTATAGTTGTTGATGTACATTGGTATGCCACAAGTACCCACCCTTTCAATGGTGTGTACAAGCCAGAGATGGTAGTGGAAAAAAGAATTGGCAGAAAGAGAAAAAGAAAGGGCACAAATATAAATCATCGCCGCACAGATGTCTTAAAATTGGAGGATGTTGACATACTTGTGTATGAATTCAATTTGACAAAGAGAGGAACTCTTCGGTTGCAGACCATAAATATTTTGAAGAAATTGCTACCAGAACAATTATTGTTGAAATGGGACTCTGCAGAATGTAGACGTAGATCTACAAGACTTTTGAACTCTGAAATGGTGGGCATGCATGTTGACTCAGATGGAGCACTAGTTGATGAAAGAGAAGAATATGGATCATCTTCATCTGCATCGAGCCATTCATCCGAAGATGTAGATTATGATGGTGTGCCAGAACCTATGGCTGATTTTGAATAACTATCTAAGACACTTTTATGTAATTGATGTTTGCATGGTAACTTGAAATAGAAATTTTGACTTCCATGTCATTTTTCATGAAGTTCTGAGACATTTCTATGTTTGTTGGATTATATGTTTTAATTATGAAGAATTCATTTCTTTAGAATATCGACAATGTAACAATGAATTAAAAAAATAATTTATGTTATATTCAATGTACCAATGTTGATATTTTAATTATAATTAAAATAGAAAATAGAAACTAATGTTGAATTTTTAGATTATGCAGTGATATTACCATGATATTATGTATTGTTACCATTTGGTATAAGATACTTTTAAAAGTTTTAATAATTATATGCGTCATTGAAAGAGAACACTTTGTTTCGATGCTTGATTTTTAGGTTTTGGTTGAAATTATATTTAAATTTGTCTTATGCTAAGATTTGAAAAAAGATAAGTTTTTATCCTTTAAAATTAAAATTACTCTTACTTGTTTCTGTTCAATGATAATTTTTCATTTACTTGTTCATTTTTTAAAATTGTTAAGTCTTATAATTTCTCTATAATTTCATTGTTCAAGTATGTTGAACACTTAAGATTGAAAAACTTTAGATTTACAACTTGTCATTAAGGTTTTTATGCGCTACCAAATTTTATCTTTAAGGTTATGGTTGACAATAATTACAATTTTGGGGTTGTTTAAAGTCAAGATATTTTATGTTTAACAACATGGATGAAAATTGTTCGAAATGATAAGCCCTTCAAACATGTATTTGTTTATCTTTAACATCATCTATCAAAAATGTTAGAAAATTACGATTTTAAAAAATGTCCTAATATGTTGTCTTTAATTCCATTGTTACAAGTGTCAAAATTATGACACGATTTTTTTTTTTGTTATTCCAACATCAACTGGTTTTGTTTGAGGGTGTTTTTTCAATCCTTTTTTCAACAAACAATTTTGTTTTTAGCATAATTTTATAAAATGTTGAAATTTGACCTTCAAAAAAAACCAAGTGCGTTCTAGAAGACACACTTTTTTTTTTTTTGGTGTTTTTTCATGTTTTTTGAGACTTTTTGGGCTAGAGTTCCCGTTTTGAGGTCAGGTTACCTATTTGATCGGTAACAGTGTTTTAAGGGCTTATAGGAATGAAGTTTGGGACATGGTGGAGAATGTTTTCTTGGCCTTTAATATCCAGTTCATGCTCCGGGAACAGAATAGGATGGCCGATTCCCTTGCTGTGGCTGCTAGTACATTTCGTCCACCTCAGAACCCTCTCTTAAGGTATGAAATTGAGGTACGTTATCGAAAATCAATTCCAGATAACATCAAGCACTGGCAGGTATTTGAGGATGAAGAATAGGTGAAGATATTTTTGGAAATAGTAGGGGAATTCTCCAATATGGAGATTGATGTCGGTGAAGAAGAAGAGGCTGGAGACACTTCAGAAAGCAATTGGGAGGAGAAAATGGCAGGTAATAAAGTGTTGCAATTGAAGGGAAACGTTATACCTAGAGGGCTGGTGCCTCTAGAAATATTATTTGACAAGAACGATGTCCCATTGCAACCAAGAAAAGTGGTAGAAGACTCCAATTCGTACCGATGTCGAATTCTAAAACTTGTAAAATTATCCAAGAAGATCCCAGAAGAATATAAAAAGTTATACCAGAAACTATTTCAGTCTTACAAAGATGTGTTTGCATGGTCTTATCAGGACCTAAAAAATTTTGACATCAGTATAATGCAGCACAAAATTCCACTAAAGGAAGATGCAAAACCTCATAAGCAGAAGCTCAGACAAATAAATCCCATGATACTTCCCTCTAATGAGAAGGAAATTAAGAAGTTGTTAAAGGCCAAAATAATTGTGCCATTGAGGTACTCTGAATGGTTGGCAAACCTAGTCCCTGTCCGAAAGAAGAATGGAGAAATAAGGCTATGTGTTGATTTCCGAAATTTAAATAGAGCCTCCTTAAAGGATAATTATCCACTGCCTAAGATGGATCGCATCCTGCAGAAAGTGGTTGGAGCTTCTAGGATGTCAATGATGGATGGATTCTCTAGTTATAATCAGGTGGCTGTACTTCCAGAAGACCAAAAGAAGACCGCTTTCACCACACCATGGGGTACATTTATGTATGCCAGGATGCCTTTTGGGTTGATTAATGCAGGGGCCACTTTTCAGAGGGCCATGGACATTGCTTTTGTTGGGGAGCAAGATAAATTTTTGGTAGTCTACCTCGATGATATCACTGTATTTTCGAAGAATGATACTGAGCACATTGAGAATTTGTGTAGAACCTTCGAGAAATGTAGAAGGTATGGTCTCTCTCTAAATCCTCAGAAGTCATTATTTGCATTAGAAGAGGGTAAACTTTTGGGACACATTGTAACAAAAGATGGGGTAAAGATAGATCCTAAGAGGGTAGAGGTTATAAAGGGTATTTCTCTTCCCAGAAATAAGAAGGAGGTGTAGGTATTCCTAGGGCTCATTAATTTTCTAAGAAGGTTTATTCCTAACTATGCTGAAATAGTTAGACATATAACTGACATGCTGAAGAAAAATAATGAAGTTAAGTGGTCCTAGGAATCACGAGAGGCTTTTGTAGAAGCCCCTGTGCTGGCTGGACTGTATTATGCTAAACCATTCATGATCTTTTCTTTTGCATCACCTCATACAATAGCAGGAGTTTTATTGCAGAAAAATGAAGAAGGATATGAGCAACCCATCACCTTCTTCAATTAGGTGCTCTGTGATACAAAATTAAAATATAACATATTGGAAAAGCAAGCATACGCCCTAGTGAAATCCCTTAAAGCATTCCACATGTATGTCCTACAATCCCACATCACTGCATTTGTGCCTACAACAGCTGTAAAAGATATCCTTGTCCAAGAGGATAGTGAAGGAAAAAGGGGAAAGTGGATTTCCAAAATACAAGAGTATGAGCTGGAGATCCGCCCTACTAAACTGATCAAGGGACAGGGGCTAGCCAAAATCTTATCTGAATCAAACTATTAGGCTCTGGGTATAAATTTTTCCATAATAGCAGGTGAGGAATCTAAGGAGAAAGAAGAGCGACAGGGAATTGAGATAACTACTCCGGAAACACATATAAAGTACCTCACCAATCAGTGGTACAAAGAGATAGTAGAATATCTCCTCACACTCAGCTGCCCTCCAAGCTATGATAAAGCTAAATACAGAGCGCTAAGGTTGAAATCACAGAAATACATAGTCTCCAATGGCCGGCTATACTGGCGAGATCCCTCTGGCATCCTACTCCTGTGTCTCACAGAAGATGAGGTAGAGAATATAATAGCCGAATTTCATGAAGGAATATGTGGGGGTCATTACAGCTGGAGGGCCACTACTCACAAAATCCTGAAGGATGGTTTCTATTGGCCCAAGCTCTTTGGAGATGTTTTTTCCTGGGTTAGAGCTTGTGAGAAATTTCAGAAATTTGTTGAAAGACAGAAATTGGCACCTCTGCCCATGATTCCCGTCCACGTGAACGAACCATTCAGGAAATAGGGTATTGAATTTATAGGTGAAATACATCCTCCATCGAGTGGTCAGCATAAGTGGATTTTAACTGCCACTGATTATTTCACAAAATGGGTGGAAGCCATACCTGTGAGGAATGCAACAGATACTGTGATAATAAAGTTCATGGAGGAAAACATCATATCCAGGTTTGGCTGCCCTACCAGAATAGTATCTGATAACGCTCAGGCCTTCAAGTCTGCAAAGTTTGTGAGTTTCTGCCAGCAGTATAACATCACACTAAGTCACTCTACAGCCTATTACCCACAAGGAAATGGCTTAGTAGAGTCTTCAAATAAAACCTTGGTGAGGGCACTGAAGAAGGCTATCAATGAAAATTAGAAAAACTGGGATTCCCAATTGAAATTTGCTCTATGGGCCAATAGAATTACCAGCAAGAGAGAAACTGGGAAATCCCCATATGAATTAGTATATGGGACGGTAGCAGTATTCCCTATACAGTTAGCCCTACCAGTAGCCCGATTCATGCAAGAAAGTCAAGAAGAGCCTAATGATATGACCGGGAGAATAAATCAGCTGGTGGAATTGGAAGAAACATGCAATCAGGTAAGTCAAAGGCTGACTGAATATCAAGAGAAGATGAAGTACCTTTTTTATCAGCATGCCAAGGGCATGAATTTGCATATGGGTGATCTAGTGCTCAGATGGGATATCTGGAGAGTTGAAAAGGGAAAACATGGTAAATTCGACCCACTCTAGTTTGGCCCTTTCAAAATCATAGAACAAGTGGGTAACAACACTTTCAGGTTGGAAAATTTACAGGGAGACTTGCTTGACGCCCCTGTAAATGGTCAGTTCCTTAAACCCTACTTCCAGTTTTGATTCAGGCATAGACATCCTGGTGTATCATACTATACATTAGTTTCTTGTTTTCATCCTTGTTTGAATAATGTGCGTGTCGTGATGAATTATGAAAAGAAAAGTAGAAGTGCTGAAGAGCAGGGTCCGCATAGAAGATTTACCAATGGTCTGCGAAGTTCTCGACATGCCCAGGGATGAACATGCCATCCCCAGGTGGAGCCAATGTTGATCATGTCAGCATTTTTTTAAATTCTGTTAAATTCCGACAAGCAATCCCCTTTAAACCCCCTCTGTTTGGCCTAAACAATTGTTTTGCGCCTATTGTTCCCCTCCTCTAAACTCAAAATTGCATTAAAAAGGGCCAAAAAACCCACATTTGAAAATATATAAGGTTTGGCACCTTTCGGCCCTAGCCCCTCAGTATTTTTCTCCATGTAACCTGGGTGCTAGACTAAGTTGTAGCCCGAAGAGTGCTTATCGCAGGGGGATATCGGGCACAGTATTATCCATCGATCTATACAGATCGGACGGCCTTCATTGATCAACATCGCGCCTGTGGCCCAACCCATTCACCGCTCCGATCGCCTGTCCACCGTCCGATCAAACCATAAATCAACGGTCTGAAGCTCACCTGCCTTTGTGGTCCCCGCGCCCAAAAACACTGTTCAAAACCGGTGGTATCCATCGCACCGCCTTTGGAGGGCGGGCGGTATTTCCCATTTCAGAGCACTTCCACTCAACGTATGACACGTGGCTCCGTCACTATTTCAAAACTGCCCCACCATCGCGCGTTATCGTTCGGAATTTGACCCGGCGCAATATTCATATCAACCGTCTGATCTGGGACTCTCCATCCAACGGTCATCGCACTCCGAAGATGCGCAGAAGTTAATCTAACTATAGGTTAAGAGCAAAATTAATATTCCAATTAGTTGCATGCTAATTTAGGAATATTACATTCCGCTATTTTATATGTTATATATGCCTTTCTTTCACCCGATGCAATTTCATAACTCAATAAACATACACTCGGAATTTTAAATTCTTTAGAATTAAACACAGAGCCACATCTCGTCCGCTCCACTTCGCACTTCGCACTTCGGTGTTTCTTTTGTGTTTCATGTTATATGTGCCTGCCGATATTCCAATGCAATTTCTTAAGGAAATATGCACAGCCCCGGACTTGAAATACTTTAGAATTGAGCTCTGTGTTGCATCACGTTTGACCCATTTTGCATTTCACATTTCGGTGAAATCAATCTGAACTCTTGTGTTCTCAGCCTTCTAACTCTGTGATTTGCGATTTCCAATTGCGTCCCACCACTTATCGCAATTTTCTCAAATCAAAGGTTATCACCGCTTGCGAAATGTGATTTTTGATTTGCAGTATAAGGGTTCGGGTCCCATCGGGCGTGCCACGTCATCTGCCACATCATCGCCACGTCATTGCCACGACATCTCCATGTCACTGCCATGTCATTTCCACATCACTACCACATCGTCTTCCACGTCACCTACCATGTTGTCTACCACATCACCTACCACGTCATATAGCCATGTCACTTGCCACGTCAGCTGGCACATCATCTCCTGCACTTCGCATTTCGCTTCTTATGTTTCTGCAGTTTTGTCACTCGCTGCGATTTTGATTTCGCGATTTCATAACCCGCGGTGAAAACCTTATCGCACGTTGCACCTTTTAGCATTTACCATAATGGGTTTTCCTTATTTTCTGCGGTATGCAATATAATTCACATCGCAACTTAAACAACTTATGATTTCTTAACACGTAAATATAAAATTCACTGATTGCGATTTGCGATATCTCTTAACACTGCTCTGTATGTACACAACTGTTCTGAACGTAAACAAGCATTGTTCTGAACGTAAATAAGCATGAATCTTCCCTTGACCAGTGCACTATTCTGAACGTAAATAAGCACGAATCTTCCCTTGACCAGCGCACTGTTCTGAACATAAAATAGCACGACTCGACCCACTCTTCACAATTTTTCTTCATTTCCAAACACATTTATTAATTTACTTAGGCACGTTCACGACTCGACCCAAACATGCTGCCTTTTCTCCTTTGTTGCCTTAACTTCCTTTGATTCTAATGTTGCTCCTCTCTGCTCCTTTGCTCCTTTATACTCTATCTGATCTACTCCTTTTTCTGAATGGTAGTTCTGGTGTTGCTCCTTTCTGAACCTTTGCCATTAATGACAATATTTCCAACAGTCTCCCCCTTTAGAATTGATGTCAACACTTCCTCCAAGACTTCCTCCCCCTTTCATTCTAAGAAGTGAATTTCTTCCTCTGCTTGCTTTTCAGAAGTGCCTTTCTTCTTCTGCTCACTTTTATTCCCCCTTTGACGTCAATGGAAAAGGGTTACACCATGATGTATGCTATAATATTCTGATACTGTGGACCTATACCATAACACTACTCCAAGAATAACATGGTGTAATTATGCTCTGTAGATATTTACCAGCTCCATAGCTCGAGCTTTTCTTGAAAAATTTTATGGGCTACTCTCCCCTTGAGACATTTCTTCTTGTCTAACCCTAGCTGGAAGTTTGTTCCTGATTTTGTAGCCTTTGGTGGAGTTTTTTTTTCATATCAGGGGGTATCACTTGCAGACACTATCCCCAGTTTACCTCTTAGATACTCAAATGGTTCTATAGTAAGAGGCTTTTTAAATATGTCTGTTGTTTGTTCTTTTGTTGGGACATATTCCATATTTACTATTTTATGTGCTACTTTTTCTCTGAGGAAGTGATACTTCATTGGGATGTGCTTGGTTTTCGAAAGAAGCTCAGGATTTTTTGATATGCTTATTGCACTTGTATTGTCACATTTGATAGAAATAGGTTCAGTGATGCTTACCTACATGTCTTGAAGATTTTGTTTCATCCAAATCACTTGTGTGCAACAAGATGTTGTTGCAATGTATTATGCTTAGGTTGTAGATAGGGAGACAGGTGTTTGCTTATTTCTTAACCATGCCACCAGACTTTCTCCCAAATAGAATGCACCTCCACTTGTGCTTTTCATTTCATCCACATAGCTGGCCCAATCTGCATCTGTATATGCTTTCAATGTGAAATATTTTCCTTTCAGATACTGTAATATTCCCAATTAGTCCTAAGCTAATTGGAATATTCATTTTTGTTTTATTTCTTTGTTTGAAGAATAAAAGAGCAAAGGAGGTTCATAATATGACTTAATAAAGAATAAATCAATGCCAAATGTGAAAAAGGATAAATCTTGGTTGTTCAAACAAGCACCCTTAGGTGTGAAAGGGGCTGAATATTTTGACTGGGTCAACCTTGACCAAATCTACAATGTTGTCATAAAGGAGTGGCCATCAATGAGGCATAGCACAGTTTTATATGGAGATGGCTTGTGTGAAAGAAGTGATCTCATTGGAAGTGGTTTAGGGTTTACAAGCTCTTAACTTATAAAAGGAAGAGGATGGCAGCATTAGGAGGTGGTTGAATGATATTGGATTTTGATATTGTCTGTTTAGACATATAACTTTCTTTGGCTATTTAGCCTATATTGCAAATGTTGTTTAGCATTGGGTGTTCCTGATCGAGAATCCTACCTCTTCCCATTGAGTAGCTCTTGGGAGATTCTTGTATTGCATAGTCCACTATCTGGCTGAAGGACAAGCTTCTTCTTCCAACTACAATGTAGATCCTATTGAGGGTTTGGTTGTCTTTAAAAGCTGCAACAACTGGAGGCTAGATCTACTCAGATCTAGACCATTTCAATGCTCCTTTTCAGTGGGGAAGGATTCTAAACCATTGCGAGGAGAGTATTTAACATCTTGAGCTTCATTTTCTGGCCTTGGCATGTGGCCAACCATGTTCTAAACCCTACAGTGTAGTTTTTCTTCCAGATCTGTGTTATTCTTGTAGGTGTTGTTGCAGGGTGTTTTGGCACACCATTCGGAGAGTTGGTTTTCATGTGTTGGGGATCTGCCCTTCAATTTGGAGATCCATTGGAGGAAATCTATTTCTTGTCATATCAGATCTGATATAAACACTTCTGAATATTTCTAAATATATGATTATTTCTACAGATCTGCAGACTTAGATCTTAGATATACTTCATGTATATGGTGTTTCTCTTAGT